>RDPX01000359.1:534291-569291 GCA_003991215.1 Morbakka virulenta | reverse complement strand
CGACTATCTAAAAAGATGAACACAAAGAAAATCAAAATGACATTGATTAAACCAACTTTTCAAAGGATCAATCGACTACCTAAAATGATGAACACAAAGAAACTCAAAATGACATTGATTAAACCAATTATACAAAGGATCGATCGAGTATCTAAAAAGATGAACACAAAAAAACTCAAAATGACATTAATTAAACCAACTTTTCAAAGGATCAATCGACTACCTAAAATGATGAAGACAAAGAAACTCAAAATGACATTGATTAAACCAATTATACAAAGGATCGATCGACTATCTAAAAAGATGAACACAAAAAAACTCAAAATGACATTGATTAAACCAACTATACAAAAGATCAATCGACTACCTAAAACTGACAAAAACAAGGACTACGAAACAAATAAAATGGTAACTGAAATTTAAAAAATAATAAATAAAATTAAAAAACAAAAAAATAAACATAAAAATAAATAAATAAATCTAAAAATGAATCAATAAAGAAATAAATAAATGAATAAACAAATGAATTAACAAATGAATAAAAGCAGGATTAAATAAATTCAAATCAATAAATAGACAAATAAAATTAAACTCTATACTCACAATTTAACTTAACATTAATATCAACAATCTATAATCGTATGATATAAAGAACAGTGATTTGACACACATGTACAACGCTATATCTTATTGTTCAAGAATTAGAACCCTTGCTACAATTAACTTTAACGCACTAAATGCTATACCTTTTTGACTGTTCCTTTTTACCAATCAAAAATTTGTGTATGTTCTTTTTGTCCAACGTACTATTAATAGTCTGAATCGCATGGTTAAACAGAGACCTGAAATGCCTGTATCACGGTATTTCTACGTGTTCCAAAATTAGAACCCTTTGGGTAATTCCAGCTAATAATCATCGTCATTCGCTCTTCACACAATTTCTCTACGAGTGTAACTCGTTAAAACCCCCCCAGGAATATCGATGAGAATCAAATTGCTGGTGATTCTTCATATGGTTTAAACAAATTTCAGCTTGCACTGCACTCTCTTCCTTTTGTCCAACTTCATACCAAGTGTTCTATCATATGACATAAGGGCGATATGATACCCAGTTACCAAGCTATTTCCTACTATTCCAGAACTACTATCGCTCATGTAATTCCTTCTGACTTCACCAATTCTTTATCCCTTAAACGCTGTGCTCTGCGAGTGTTCGTTTGTACCAATGAAATTTGAATATTCGTGAAGAATCAAACTGTCTGTGCCACCTCGTTTTCTTAAATAGCATTCCGGCATTCTTTGATTCTTCTTTTTGCCAAAGCTATGACACAATACCATATTAAAACGTATAACAGTTAAATGATTTATAATAATTATACTAGATACTATGGTCTTTATCGTCAAGTATAAAGTATACTGTTAATATTACAATACTTTTGCTATCCTGGAATAATATTTCCGTCCCAAATTTTATCCGACTACTACCATTTACAACTTTTTAAGTGAAGGTTTCTTCAAGTGTTCCTTGTTACATAGAAAAACAACTTGAAACAAACAAAAATGAAACCTCTTCCAATTTGTCATGTCTTCTTTATATCGACCTTTATTAAACAGTGCATCTTTATGAATTTTTTTTCGACTTGCTGCAAGAACAAGCTGGTTTTGGATTTAATTATTTAAGAGGCAAAAAAGTGTCAAAAGTCTTGTTTTCCTAGTCCAGATATGGAGTAGCAAAGAAGTGAAAAACATACCATAGGCACTATACCTGTCAATAAACTCGAGTGTTTCATCTCTCATGCCGTGTGTTCTGGCAAAATGGGAACCTATTACACATTTTCGGCAAACCTGAATTCTCTTGTAAAACTTCAGCCGTTTAATTCCCATATATTATGCCAAGTTACAAAATACGGCAACGCTCAGTGCTTCAAAGTCAGAAGGGAGCCTGACACTGTTTTGCTACTTTGCATTTGCATATGATTCCAAGTATCTCAAAACTCCAGATATGTCAGCCAAAACTATTCATGTCATTTTAGATTATCTGATGTTCTTTCGGATTTAATATGAGTCGGCAAATAGCTTTTTCTGTCAGACACTTTAGGTCCATGCAAATAATTTCATTTTCACTTTGGCTCAGCAAATGGTGCAGTACCTCAACCAACCAATTAAGGCAAACACTTCACATAAAACAGCCAGGTACAATGGCAGTCCAAGATATTACAAATCTTCGATTATCATCACATGATATAACAAGTAACACTTGTTACATATTCATCTTCCTTCTTAGTTCTATCCTTATTGCTAACTGTACGTGTATTTGTACGAATATATCTTTAATGTGCATAACATGTAGATATGTATCATGTACGTACATACCATCGACGTATAAAGGTAAGCTTTGATGTATACTATTACGGTTATAATTGAGGTTGCTCTAAATCAATATTGGCATCCTGTGCCAGGAATTATGGTGACGCAGAATGGTACTAAAGTACCATTGTATGATTTTGTTTTTACACAAAAATTCGGAAGCAAGTCACTCTGTGTCAACAATGTTTCACAATATGTTTGTATGGCAAACATGCATTATACAACAACCAAAATTTACAAATGACGAAGTATAGTACCTGAATTGCATTCAAGCCTCCTTTGATCGCTTCAAAAAACAAGTCGCCAAATAAACTAAACCTTGATGAAAAGCAAAACAAACAATGTTTAAAAATTACATACAAATCAATATACGCTATACTAATTTTTTATTATTATAGAGCTCCTAATTCCAAAAGTTACTACTGAATACCATAAGGTAAGGTCAATTTACCTACTAAAAATTAATAATGCAAGGAAAAATTGAAGGCAAATGAGGTAGGGGAAGACTGCAACAAAGTCGTCTGACAACTCACAAAGAGAAATGTTTACCAACTAAACAAAGTAAATAAAAACAGAGCTGAATGGAGACAGCAAGTTCATGACATCACCAAGGGAAGGAAAACAACAACGATTACAGAAGTTTCAAGAAAACAATTTCACGCGTTAATAAAAAACATTTTCACGCGTTAATAAAAAACATTTGCCACTCCATTAGCCAGACCACTTTATTAATTAACATAAAACTTTAAAAATATCTTAGGTATCAAGCTAACTTGTACAGTTTACTTACAATAATCCACTGAACAATCCATTATTTTCCTTACTCTGATTTGACCCTCAATCTAAAGCCATAAACTGTAATACAGCCGAAAACATGTACAACAGTTGCCTCTACAAGCTGATTGAAATATGGTGACAATTAGCGAGGCAACTGTCTTTGTTAACAGCAAGATCGTGTTCATATTTGATTAAAATGCACCGCTGGCATCTAATACTGTCTAATTTAAAAGCGTTGATTGTTCTTCTTATATTAAAACAAAACTGAGCGGTTAACAACTATGCATACACTCCAACGTGTTTATCTAGAGCACAATGGCACTGAATTTGATATCACACGTATGAGTACGGCAGCATAACTACATAGCATGACACACTTCCGAATAGAGTACGACACCTACGGGAATGAAGAATATACATTGGTAGAATAAAAATATTCCATTGAGACTGTTTCATCTCCTCGTAAAATGCCACACCTACAAGTGCGATAGAATGTATTGGACTGACGTACAATACGTACACAAACAGTCCATCCTGCTGTAAGAAGCAACATCTTTCCGGCAAAGTTCAATACCTTCTGGAAGAATAAGATACGCACTTGATAATAACTATTTCAAAAAAGGAAGGAGCGGTATGACGATCCCGCTGTATCAACATTAAGTCAAATATCATAAAACACATTAACATAAATACATTTAATAGTATCCCTTAAAACAAATAAAATATTACAGAAACAATATACATACTGTTTAGCCATCCATGCTGAGTGCTCAAAAGAAAGATCTCGAACCCCATCTTTGCTTTTGAAATAATCTATATGTTTTCTGAACTGAGATATTGCTTCTAACGGTGCGCCAACTTGAAAGCACAATTTACAAATCTAAAGAATCCATAAAAATTAATAAGAACATTGTTATTCCAATTACCATTACATCCTAAACTCATTTATAACGTATTACTGCTGTAAAGCTCCCAGAACTGTATTTTCGACTACAATCATGATTACTGAGGTATGTTCTCATCCACGTTCCTTCGGAAATATCATGAGTGTACACCCAATCCCTTACCGCTCCCACTAAACTACTACTACCCCAAACCATATAGTCCAAGTGTACGCTTATCCAACAGTCAACTGTAAGTATTGTGTATAAAAAAAGATTCCTGGAGTTTTTAATGTCCGGCTTACGTACTCATCAGGCCCAATTGCTATCTCTTGGTTTGTACATAGTAGCTTACCATAACAACCAGGGAAAAAAAGATTCTGGGTTTTACGAATAGACAAACTTTTATCCTTCAGGATTTTGCCATGTTATACGTAGCAATCCAGCTATAATATTACTTTTCCTACTCTTCATTGTTCAACATCCTACTCATTGTTTAACGTCGTTTTGTGCAAAATTTAAGTTCTTATCTTTCTTGGCTTTTGAAAAACAATATAGGGAAAATAGGTAAGTTAACGAAAGGATGAAACCAAAACACAGTTTCAGGCACGACGCCTAACTGCAGAGTAGCTCTATTGTTCAACATTCCGTATATTATCTCAGAAAAGATAAATAAAAAATAAATGATCAAAGAACTTCTTCTTGACAGGTTGCGGAAAACCGCTTTAATTAGCAGCAAACGCCACAATGGATGTGAAGAAAAGCACAGTACTACTTGAAAACTGCGCGAATTCTCAAAAGAATTGAACAAAAATTCACCACAACCAGATAAAATAGAGACTTCTTTTCTATTTCACAAGAAAATGAAAAAATCCATAGAAATAAAGTAGATACTGTATAAAACATACCAGTTGGAAGGTCACTTAATCTTTATTGTTGATTTAAATGATATCAACTACCGAGATAAAATGATATCCTGATCACCTATTTCAACTTAATCATCTTCGTCAACTTCCCTGTGATCAATGCTATATCTTTCATTTCTTCTTTCAGCTTTTCATCATTTCTGTCAACAAATCTTTAAAATTCTTTACTTTACGGCCTTAGTAGCGGCCATAGATTTTGGAGATTTAACGTGTTAGGAGTCGTGAAATGATGCAACCAATTAAAGTGAATTAAACTGATATGTTTCGACTATCTTAAATTTTTTATCATCATGAACCTGATGAAGATCCACCTGAAATTTTCAGTTTTTCCTTTCTACATTTAATATTTCTGTCAATTAACTTACAATCTACTTAAACAATTTCGTTTTTCTGATTGCATATTATAAGTACTTTCTAACACTGTCTCTGAGGCAACCTTCCGGTAAAAGGTCTAAAGCGCTACATCTCTGCTTCAAGCTTCCTTAAACGGCTCCAAGGATATCGCATATATAACGCATATCATAGGTTACAAACATTTAAAGTGTACTTAATTGATATGCTTTTACTACTTTTACTATTTCTTCATCATAAATTTACTCAAGATTAACCTTATATTTACAATTTCCCTCTTTACATTTCATTATTTCTCTCAATTAATTTAAAATCTATTCAACCATTCTAGTTTCTCAACGTATATACAAAAATCCATATAACCTAACACATTAGCTCAATAAAAGTACTGCAATCGAACGACTTTTCAGCGTGCTGTTCTTGCTTCGAAAGTTTCAAGTTCAAATACTCTGTAATCCATTCTGGGCTGCAAAAAATATTCTCATAAATTTTGTTCCGCGAGTACTGAAATGATTGCTTAACGTTCTGTGAACCAACCCAACTAATCGTATCACAAGAACAAATTTACTAGTTGTTCTTACTGGTTGTTCAAACGTTCAAATACTCTGTAATCCATTCTGGGCTGCAAAAAATATTCTCATAAATTTTGTTCCGCGAGTACTGAAATGATTGCTTAACGTTCTGTGAACCAACCCAACTAATCGTATCACAAGAACAAATTTACTAGTTGTTCTTACTGGTTGTTCAAACGCACTCATACGAATAACTGACTTAATATTTTATGTTTTAACTCCACTTTCTATTAAAGATATTTTTCTCTGCTGGGTGACGGAGATCATTTTAGAAGATATCATAGAAGCAGGTAAGGCATCGAGTACTAGTAACTGACTAGCAGCTGCCATAAGAAGATGGAGAGCACTTGCTGCCCAGTACATTTTGGAATCTTGCAGTTGGTAAGTCGAGTACAAATGTCCACAGCGAAGCTTTACACTAATTCAATTTATTTCGTTTTTGAGTAGTTTACATCAAGATGCTATCTGTTAACGAACTGCTTAACAGTTAGTTTAGTTCCAGTAGGGTTGCCTAAAAGAGCAACTCGTAATAAAAAGCTAGAAATCAGAAAGCCACTTTTTTCTGTGCCTGTGATTTCGTTAAGAAATTCTTTATGCTCACAGAAAAAAACCCAGGCTTTTACATCTGCTGTCTTTGCTATCCTTCTGTCGTTACCCGAGAGAAACTCATAGAGTGAAAAAAACACACGAAGAGCTCCTACTCTGCTTCTGAAGGATAAAACTATAGATAAAACTATCGAAATAATCAATTTCTTTGGTCTCAAAAGAGTCCCGGTACCTTTGCCTACAAATTCTTCCAATATTTCTTTAAAGTTTCAATGGCGAATTAAACCGATTCGGGACCAGCTCGGTGAGTTCGAGGTCTATTTTGTGTCAGTGTCACGTTTTGTTCAATTGAGACACCCAATAAATCAGCAATCTACAACCATACACGTCATCAACTACGTCAGTCGTTGAATCACTGACGACAATGATCGATCAATTTTTACCGAAAATGGTGAATATCTTATCTTAAATATGCAAGAGATTGTTCGGTTCTTTATGGTAAGGAAAAACATGATAACAAGGTGTGTCACCGTAAAACTACTAATGAAAAAATCCTAGTAACATCTGGTCTTTTAAAAAAAAACACCAATTAAATAATTAGTGAAAGATTAAATAATTAGAGACTTGGTGTAAAACTTATGACGATTTTATTGTTGACTTTGATCCAACTTTTTAACTTTGCATTTGTGCTTCCAAATACACTTAGCATCCAAACAATATTACAAATGTGTCTTTAGTTGCTAGGGCAACAATAAACAAATAAGGGGAACATTCATTGAAACGAAATCATCTGCTGTGGGATTAATTTAAGACGTTATCAGACCTCTGCCGTTAAGTAAGTAAGTTTTTATTTGCCACAAACATAAAATGAAAAATGTTTACAAATGTTTAAAAAAAGAATGGCTTAGAAAGTCAATAAATTACAATTTAAAGTTAATTTACTAACTTTTGTACGAATTAATACTAAAAAGAATGTTGCATAAAAATATTACAATTTGAATTAAAATTAAAATAATGACAGAAAAAAAGTCACCCCTAATTGAAGTGGCAGGGATAACATTAAAAGGTCAAACTGACCTTATTTCCATAATGGTCCCTTCAGAGGTGATTTTTTAATTTTAAAAAAATGTTAGTTTTTGGCAAAAAGAAAGAAATAGAAAGGATAATATTTAAAAATATAAACTTTGAAGTGTTTTAAAATGAGATGTCATTTAGAATGCCTGTCTCTTTATGAGAGTGAAAACATGAGTTGAAAAGAAATACAATTTCCAAGACGATTTACGATAACAAATACTGGCATCTACTAGAGAACTCTACGATAGTAGGATACACTAAAGTATGAAAGATATCGCAATTCATGTCATGCCAGCAAAATGAGTGGGGAGTTTCACTATTTGCCTATTTTTGGTGCTTCCACAAACGAGTGAATTTTCTTTGCTGACATTATTATAGGCATCCACCAGTTTGATCATTTGTACAACTCGTAGAACTACTTAGCAACTACTTAGTCTGTGGCAATATATCACGATTACTGTGTACGATACAAAAGACTTGAAGAATAAGTAACCTTATCTTACGGGTTATGATTTACCACGTAACGCGTTTGTGGTTTTGCTGATTCGACTTGCACATTTTATTTGATAATGATTCTGTGCAGCTCGCAGAGAGTAAGTACTTAAAATGTGCAAATACGTTAAGATTGCTGTATAAAATACAAAATGATTAATGGAAAAACAAATATTCTGTTACAAGTTTTTATACCGAATCGGTCGCTGCCCGGGTCAACAACGACCGCCTTTGCCCTGGAGAACCAGCGGGGTAATGGAAACTATGCTACTGCCCAAACACAAAGAAGACGAAAAGGAGGAAGGAAGGTTGCTGAAAGACGAACCTGGAAAATGAAGCCGATAAAGGAATTTAAGATCAGACTGGGAACTATAAAAGTGGGGTGTCTGAGGGTCTGGAGGTGGAGGGTCTGGTGTGACTTGCTGGGCCGTGTTAAAAATGAAGAACTAAGGAAAGGAGCTGGTATAAGGGAAGCTCCCAATAAGTTGTAAGAGGTACGGTTGAGGTAGTATGGCCACGTAGAAAGGAGAGATGAAGAATATGTAGGAAAGAAAGGTATGAGAATGAACCTGCCAGGAAGAAGGAAAGGGCAAAGAACAAAGAGCAGATGGATCGACACTATCAAGGATGACATGACAGCAAAAGGCCTGACAAGTGATGTGGCACATGACCGACCAAGATTGAGAAGATGCATTCGCTACGACGACCCCTGATGGTACAAGTCGAACGAGAATAAAGAAGAAGAAAGAAAAATTGAAAACACGTTTTATATTTAATTGGGGAAAGAGACCTGGTGTTTGCGTTTGTGTTATCATTTTTAATGCAAGAATTTCTATTACTAGATAAAATGATTCATGGTATTGCAATGGATTTCTCAGCTGAAAGCTGGAAGAACCGGACCCAATTATAAGAAAATACCTCGATCAAATGCAAATATATTTACAAAATAGGCTTTGACGTAACCTCATTGTCAAAAAGTCTATCCATGCTTAGTACTTTTCACGATTACACAAATCTTATTGTCATGGACATCGAAAAACAGAAATCACAGAACCAATCGCTATGGCCTACGGATCCAAAAGATCTGTTTGCTAATCAGTTAATTACTGATGATATAGATGCTATGCTACCAGGGGAAAAAATACACTAGTAAATAAAAGATTTCTCTAAAATTCAAAATTCCCAGATTCTAGTTTTAAAAATTAATGTTAAAAAAAATGCTTGATATATTTCGATCAGAATTTTACTACTCCATTCTTACTTCTACTCAAAGTTTATACCGCACACAAATGCTATACATTAAAACTTGGTGTATTGTGACATATCTGTTGCAGTTTTGCATGAAAACTACACTTTATTGACAATTAGTTTCAATGGACAGTTTTTTTGAAAAGTAGTCAGAAACCTAACGTGGTAAATATAAATTGTGGACTCAGTTCGAATGCAAGATTTAAAAATGTAAAGTGAAGACACATGTTAACATCACAAAAGGGCAATGTGACTGTAATCTAAAATTGTTAGTGTCATACTGCAAAAAGATATAAACCAAAAAAATGACGACAGAATAATTAACAAACTAGGCTAAATATATACTATATATTGGATTCTTCTTCCCTAAATGACCATTAAATATGGTAACTGGCCTCTTACAGCATTGTTTACGGTATTACACAATCAACATTTTTTCAGAGAAAAGTAAAAAATTTCCAACGTAAAACATGTGGTCGAAAATTCTGATATAAATCTTCAGACAATTATACTACATTACATGGCTCCAGTGACTAAAACACCAAATGTGTTCTTTTTCATCGATTGCTCTAACGGATTGTCTTTGAAGTAAAATTATCTGGTGGCAGAAAAAAACTTGGACTATTTAAACCAAACGGAGGTATTATAGAAACCTAAACGGAATTCCATACTGGCGTTTCCATCACACAAGGCTTTTTATCTGACACGACTTTCCACCATGACGTAAGTTTTGTTAGAAGTATCGCGGGCAGAGGCAGGCAGAATCTTTAAACCACTTGCATTGTGTTTCGGGTTTCGTTATACATGTACTTGGGTAGATACTTCAGTCGGCTACTATTACTACTAGTTTAGTTTCACATTATTACGATCGGGAGTCGCCGTATTATTTTTTGCCAGCTGCAATGCGTCGTAAGCATTAAATTTCTTAGAACGACCAATGCGTTATAGGCGGATCGTTGTGTGCCAGTTCTCACAACATCAAATGCTAGTGTGGGGGATATGGTCAGTACGGTAATAGGAGACACCCTGTTGATAACTCGCGACCATAATCTCAATATTGGGCAGGAGGAAAAAAAATTGAACAGAAGAAAAATAAATAAACAATGCTATATTGTAATGTGATTATCTGTTATTTACAAGGAGTTATGAAATAAAGAAAGCGTGATACCACTGTATGTCTAAATACATATCAAATAATTTGACTTCATTTTTGTAGCCAAGTATTTCAAAATGAGTTATGATTAAAATGATTGAAATGATTAACCCTAAGAGATCTTTGGAAATTCAACAGAACTGAAAATTCTGAACTTTATGGACTCAAAGAAGGCCACAGATGCAGGAGCTTTATCATGTTGTAAATCGTAAGCTTTTTCTGAGCCAACCTTTGACCTAAGGATTGCTTTGATTCGTTCTTTGGGTCAAAGGGGAAAAGAACAGGAGAGCACTGTTTGAAAAGGTGACATTAAGAATCATGAAATAGCCAAACACAAGATTACACATTTGACTGGAAAAATAAAAGAATTAGAGACAAGGAAATCAACACGACAAGAACAAAAAAAAAACCAACAATCCATTCGCTACAGCACAGCAATCACATCGACAGTATATCCTACACCCTTCCAGAAATATGGCTTCCATCACTAAGGAAAGAAACACAACGAGCACAATATAGGTATGGCGCCATCCCCCGGGACAACTCAATTAGTCACTTCAGTAGCCTGACGATGGGAGAAGTATATCTCGAAACGTAGCTTAGAAAAAGCTTACGACTCATGACGTGTTAAAGCTCTTAGATCTATCAAGAGAACTGGTCTACAGTCAAGCATCGTATTGCTATGGTGTTGTGGTTCCATGCTTCATGTTACATGGTGATTTTTTTGCTGGTGCTGTCAGAAAGCGTTACTTCAGAAGTTACGAGGGATAGGAGCTACTGTCTCTTATTGACATTTTATGGGCCGACTCATCATGATAGTTGGATTCAGTGCAGGTTATAAGAAAATACAGAAAAACAAAAGCGCAAGGCTTTTCTGAGAACCGAAAATAGTATTGATGATAGGCGAGGAGGAAAGGGGGAAATTAATGTTCGAGATTTTGCCATAAAATAGCAAAAAATGAACCGGGAATATAGATAATTATATAAGATATATAAAATTGTATATAATACATAATTCAATGTAATATATAATATATATAAAATATATACTACATTAAATCATATTTATATTACATTATTGTTACTTATGTTATATATTATACGATATATTGTATTACATATTATTTAGTATATATCATATTATATCATAGTTTATTATATTTTTTATCATGCCATATTATAAAAAGCGAAGTATACAGTACGCTGAAATGTCATTAAGATGGCTTAAAGCAGTCGTAGGGTCAACAAAAATCTGGGTCGAATATTATTAAAAAATAAAATGGACAATAGTGTGAAAAGAATATTTTTTAGTGACATACATAAAAATTAAACGTTTTAGCAAAAGATAAGAACTTTTGCGCTATGTCGGTCATCCTTCACCGGCAAAAGACAAAAATACTTGTCTTTAAAATTTATTGAATCCAATAAAATCTATTTTCAAGAAGACACAGCTGACGACCACTCCAACAGAAGTTATGGCTAAGGTGACACTGTTTACGACTGAGATAATTCTTCAGGTATCAGGTCTGTTTGCGCAGACATCGATGACTATGGCTCTCCAGTTCTCTCTGTTTTCGGTCATTCTGATGAGATCCAAACTTGTACGTCTTGTGGTCTTGCTGAGATTATCAGTGAACTTTGTTCTTGGTCTTCCTCTGCTCTTTTTTCCTATAATTTTTCCTAGCATTAAGCTTCTTTCGATCCCATCAGCTCGCATTATATGTCCAAAAAACTTTAATTGCCTGTCATAGATCGTATTGATTAGTAATCTGCTGTAATTTGCCATACGCATAACCGTTTCATTTGTTTTTCTTTCTGTCCATGAGACCCTTAAAATTCTTCTGATACTGAGATAATAGAAATTAATAATGAAATAGAAACCTTTAACGACCAATCCCGGAAAATTTGTTGTCAAACTGATAATGATTACGGTTTATTGTCAAACAGGCAGTGTTTAAAACCAATGCAATCGAATTCATGTCACGCAGACATTCTTTACCACTGATCTGGGAGAATTTATCGTCAAACGGATAAAGTTTTTTGGTTTCTCCAAGAACATTTATTGTCAGACAAGGCGTGTTTGCACCCAATTCAACAGAATTCATGGTCGAGCACACTTTTTACGATTAACCTGGAGGAATTTTCTGTCAAACCGGTGTTTACGGCAGATCCAACAAAATTTATTGTCAAACAGCCCGTCAAACGATGAATCCAATAGAATTCATGGTCACGCAGACATTGTTTACGACGATCCTCAGGTCTTTATTGTCAAGAAAGTAGTATTTATGGTAAGTCCATAAATGTGCGAGACTTGGAAACTAATTGTAAATCATATTGTGAAGTACTTTAATATTGTTCACATAAAAATATGGGGTTTTTTACGATAGTCAATGCAGTGTGTACACACTCAAGAAAATATGTCTTCCCATATTATGTTTTTTAACCAAAGATAAGATGATGACCTGGGGTAGTCTGTTCATAAAAGAACTTTCATAAGAGTAAGGAAGCTTAGTTTCCCTTTTCGTTTTAGAAATTAATACAATGTGAACTGCTGTTGCTGTTATAAAGAGAAAACATATTATCCTCAATACCATGTAATTGCCACGTTCATCTTGCTTATTTCGTGCCTCAATTCAAAATTCATTAAATATCAAGGTTGCAAAAATTTCCCTATTCATATTGCTCATTTCTTGCCTCAATTCAAAATTCATTAAATATCAAGGTTGCAAAAATTTCCCCATGGTATTCCCCGTATTTATCATGAAAAGCAAAGCACGATTTTCCACTGTGTTGTGTAACATAATTATGTGTTCTTTGTCGTTTTATACACAGAAAATAACAGGCCAAGTCAAAAGGATTAATTCAAAATCGCATTTCAATCCAGATTATATTACGCAATTTCATTATGTTACAAAATATCATGTAGGCGAATACCCTAGATACTTTTTTTAGTTCTGTTCATGCTTGTTGATATGAAACAGGTTCTTTAGATGATTTATCATAATTTCCTTTGTGATTATTGTTTGTAATGAAAACTACAAATTTTAGTAGTGATCGAAATATCAGATGCTAGAACCTTTAGAATTTATTATTTAAAAAGTTGGTTTGAGACAGTGTTCATTAAAAGGTTGAAATCTAGAAACGACCTTATCTTTCAAAGCAGATTTTACAGGGGCAAAACTGAAGCTTAACAGGGTTTAGTGAAACATTTGAAAACGATTTGCTTGTAAGATTATTTAAAAAGGGCACAAGAAATTCAAATCGTGGTTGAAGTAATGGGTGTGTGAACCCTAGGAATTTACTTCTACAAAACCTCGATTAAAGCAGTGTTAATTAAGAGGCTGCAATCTAGAAACGGTCTTGCCTTTCAAAAAAGAGTTTTTAGGGATAAAATTAAAGCCAGTTCCTAACTGACAACAGTAGTTGCGGGTTATTTCATTCCACTTTATGTCATTCTGACTACCAACCAACAGATTGTGTTCGTGTGAAGTCAATCGCTTGGCTAAATGGTAGAGCTGTCATTAATAGGACACTTATGCTCAACGTCCATTGTTAGTTGGCCTAAATCTGTCCACATAATTCGTTCGCTTACATTCGCCTGCATTATTCTTTCACCACCACCTGCTTGCACTGTTAGTTCTATGAAATTGAATGCTTACGTCAATAAATATGGATATGGAAATTGAATTGATATTGTTTAGTCTGTCTGTAGGAATCTGTCAAAGGGGAGCTAAGGCATGAACAACTGGGCATCTGATGCTGGAATCATAAACGTTATTATTAAGAAGACAGTACCGATTTAGTTTGTAGGTAAGATAGGCTTGAAAATGGTGGGAACTCAGTTCGAAACATCCGATGTTTTCACCTTTTTTCTTTCATTTTTAAATAATTGTGATCATCAAAAAGCACATTGGGTACCCTGGTTTTTATGTTACTTTTTCTATATAAATTTGTGCACACTTTAATCACCCTGAGCACAGTGACGTTCATAAAAAAATTCAATATAACCCTCATTTTCATATAATTTGATGCAAACCTCATGTAATGTATTTATGGCAAACCCTGAAATAAACTGTAACTGTGTTACTTTGTGTGATTAATATTAGTGTATTTGACTATAAAACTGAACAGGAATATCCACATGTTTCTTGGTCGAACTGGATAGCGTCAAGTAAATAAAAAATGCTTTGGAAAATCTTCTAAGTCATCATTGGCTAACACCAAGGTAGGACCCTTGCCCATCTGGTTCGGATCTTGAATTTTGGGTCTAAGCTGGGGTTACTTGTTGATTATGTATGCTTGACCACTAAGTCCAGGCCAACCTGGAAGGAGTGCTTATTGCCATATATATTAACTCTAGGTCAATCAAGAGCAGACACTGTTACATATGGTTTATTCCCAGGTTTCTACCTACCATTACTACACTATGGCCCCACAAAAGGCCCGGATAATGAAAATTTTTTGACTTTCTCTTCCTAAAAGGAGGGTTCACCTAAACTGAAGCCACAAAAGATTTCCGGACAAAAATCACTTTAAGAGTTTTAAAAGCGTACGTACAGCCCCTGTGATGTTTTTTATATTCGTGTTTTTCTTCTTCATGTTGCTTTTAACGTTTCGTATTTAATTGTTTGGATTTCCGGGCTGCACGGGGGCGACCTTGGTTCCAATTCCGATATGAATTTCTCTTTTTCCATAACTAGCCGTTTTCACAACGTAAAAAGATTTACACTTAAACCCACTATTGCAATTCTAAACTGTAGCATCATTCTGGATATAAGAGAATCATACACTGTATTAGCAATATTCAGACCACTCACTCTTGTATGCTTTTATACTTGCCATGCTGTGCTATATATTCTTTCCTCGTTTGTGATTCCAAAGTTCTGTTTAGTCTGGTCTGTGGCAGTATTAAATTAAGCTCAGACTATGAAAACAAACTAATTTACTTCAGCTACAATTAAGTTTAATCAGACAGAAAAGGTGCGACTAAATGGGGCTATTTAAGGCAAAGTGCATTCCTCTAGGGTTTTGGTACACTTTGCTGTATATATTTGGACCTAAGAAATAACCTAAAAATGTAAATAATATTAAAAAAACAATATAAAAGAATATAACTAAATACAATAACATAGTATGTAGAATAATTCTTTCCGCCTAAGGTTCGAAAAGTTGGCTATGTGTCATTTTTATACAGATCTCTCGATCTGGGTCAGGAATGATGCGCTGCCACTTGAATTCTCATTAGGCTTGCTGGAAAGTTTCAAAAGTAGCTAGAACACGAAGAAGTTAAAGTAGCGTGGATTTCTGCACATGCTCCGGAGGAGCGCGATAAACTGTCGTTATCAGCAGCTTTACAAAGGGGCATTTTCAGTCGGCTTATTGCTTATCAGGGCTATTGATGTTGGTTTGGATTTTGAACCAAAGGATATTGGCTCATTCCATTCTGTGTTAGCTTTTCTTCCATCTTTGCTTCCTTTGTTGTTTATTTGTTCTTACGTATTCAATATGGTCGTACGTATTGTTTAGTTAGAGTTAAAGATGAAGACACAGCACCGAGTGTTTTGTCACCAAAGCTGTTTTTTCCTGCTTGTATTCTACGACCTCCTATTACCTTGCTTGTAGAGCTTGCAGAGCTCTGCAATACCACAGTACCAGAGCTACCAAGGTTTCAGTTTGAAAATTTGAATCACTCTCATCACCAAGGAACAAAGGAGAAAAAAACCTGAGCAACATAAAAAACGTTTGAAAGATGATCCTGGAAATGACATCAACACAGAAGCCAAGATAAAATATATTCCCAGTTTTTGGCAAGCCCTTCTATTTTTGTTCCCTTCGACATTAATGACTCTCGATTTCTGCAAATTACTTACGCTATCATTCTCCACAATTGTCTGTCTAATAACTTATGTAGATTCTAGCTATCATGATAAGTTCTTCGTTTGTTCATGTTTTATTTTGATGGTTCTTAAGTTTCGTCAAATAAAATAAACATTCATCTCAAACTTCCAAATATTGAATACGATATTATGACAGACAACACCAGGAAAATTGAACAAGTAACATGAATCACACAATCACAATCCATGATTATCAAAAGGCCAAGTTGTGAACGTGTGCTCTGACATTTTCCTAGACCTGATCTTAGACTTATTCCTAAGACAAATTTACAATGAAACAATTTAAAAACTAAAACAAAGCTCTATGTTAGGGCACTGCTTGGGTAAACAGTTACAATCAGTGACGAAGTGAAAAAATTTTGGATTACATAATACAAAAATATATCAATCAATCTTATCAAGTCTTTTGCGTCCTATGAAAAACAGCAAGAAACTGCAAGAAAAACAAGATTACAAGGGAACGAGATGAATCCTGTGGCACCCGGACATAGGCATTTCACATGGGGAACGGGCAGCATCCGGTAACTCGTGTAAACCAAATGAGAACATAAAAATCAAGGTTTCTGTATATAAACAATAAGAACTAAAATGGGTTTTATCTAATCGAGGAAATCTTTGTTAATTAAATGGTTGACCTTCCGTCATGTTACTTTTTTCACACAAAGAAAAGCCAGCCATTAACATTTATGGGTTCATGTTTATAATCTCATTTGACCTAATTGGCAGTACTGCCGATTCTCACTATTAGTTGTGGTGGCGACATTATGAGACTCTTTAACAAGAAGTACCCCCTTCTCTATGGGTTTCTTAATTTTAAAATTATTTCAGTCACCTACTTTTTATTTGTTATTGATTTATCAAATTTTATATTCGCTTAAAAATTTACGCGTTTGTAATTTTTGAAAAATTTACCGTGACTGTGTCGAAAAAAACCCAAAGAAATTACAGAGACACAACAGTTGGCTCTCTATAATTCGAATCTCTACTATTCGAATATTTCTATTATTCGAATGAATTCAAAGTCGCCATCAATTCTCTTTAAGAAACTCTTTAAGTTGACTTTCTACTATTCGAATCTCTGTAATTCAAAAACCTCTATAATTCGAACGAATTTTAGGATCCCCTCGGCAAAATTCTCTCTGTAATTCGAATTTTCAGGGTGACCTGCGTTTTATCTCTCGTCCATAATGTCTAAGCGACTCCATGTAGATCAAAAACTTGAGACCAAGTATAAAGCTTTGTTGGAATTAGAGAAGGGAAATTCCAATAAAGAAGTTGCTTGATCATTTGATATCCCGCCTAATACGCTTTCAACATGGAAAAAAATGGTTTGATTTGATATTATATATTTGATAAAAAAAGGTTTGATTTGATATGTTATTTATTGAAATACATTATAAAGTACATATGTTGAACATTTTAGGATGTCTTTCTTTAAGAATATTAATGTACTTTTCTTCTGGTGTGAAAATTAAACGTTACGGTACCTTCATTAACAAACCATCGTTTTTATTTATAACTTTACCAACTTCGCCATTAACTTTTACAACTTCGCCATTAACAAATGAAAAATACTGCATGAATCTTTAAACAGATCGTTAGTAGCTGACAGGCCTAGGTTCCACTTACATTTCTTATTTTCTTTTTCTACAGATATGGCGTATCTTTTAACACCATTGCAGGAGAATCTAAATCAGTTACAGAAGAGATGACAGCTCCCCGGCTGGAAGCATCTCAACCGACAATTCTTTCCAGATACCCAAATGAAAATGTCTTTAATGCTGATCCCAATAAAAGAAAAGTGTAGTGGTGGCAAGTNAAAAATAAAATATCGTCTTAGCAAACTTTCCTGATTTTCCAAGTTGAAGATGACCGATGATTTTCTCTTTTCCTTCTTGGTAAATTGCCACAGTGTATTTGTCCATTTTGTTGTTTGGCTGCATGGTTACATCTAACTTTTCTTCAGCAAAAGGGGTCCATGTTTGTTTATATACGTGGTAACCCATGACAAAAGCTTCAATCTTATAAGTCTTGATCAAAACGATTGGTATTAATTCAAGACTTAAGATATCTTGGACAGATGGTTTTACAGCAGCCATCATGTTTTAGAATTCGCCATTAACAAATGAAAAATACTGCATGAATCTTTAAACAGATCGTTAGTAGCTGACAGGCCTAGGTTCCACTTACATTTCTTATTTTCTTTTTCTACAGATATGGCGTATCTTTTAACACCATTGCAGGAGAATCTAAATCAGTTACAGAAGAGATGACAGCTCCCCGGCTGGAAGCATCTCAACCGACAATTCTTTCCAGATACCCAAATGAAAATGTCTTTAATGCTGATCCCAATAAAAGAAAAGTGTAGTGGTGGCAAGTAGAGTAAAGTTCGACTGACCGGGATGGCAGCGGGTAATGCAAAAAGTGAAAGACTTCTAATGTTTGTCATTGGAAAGTCAAAGAATTCGCGATGTTTCAAAGGTATTAAAAGTATTCCATGCCGTTACCGAGCCGAGCCTAAAAGTTTGGTGTCGCCTGAGTTGTTTGAATAATGGATCAAAGAACTCCATCGTAGCTTTGGCGTCATAAAAAGGAAAATAGATTTGATTGTGGATAACTGTCCTGCTGACCCACCCGTTACAGGGCTCGAAAGGATTAAACTAATCTTCCTTCCACCTAACACAACATCGGTAACTCAGCACATGGACCAAAGAGTTATCAGTGCACTCAAAGCTAAGTATCGTTCTCTTGCACTTAAGAAGCAACTTGTTAACGTAGAGAAAGGAAACTCAACAAGACTCTTGAACTGTTTTAAAAAGTCTGGCATTTCTGAAGAATCTGCGGATAAGGCGTTAAATGATCATGATGACCCATTTGCAAATTGGATGTCGAAGAAGATGTCATTGAGAATTTACAAGGTGATCTCTAAGTGATGAAAGAAAAGTTCAATGTGGACTTTGAATTAACCGCAGACGAGCTAGTCGATATTGACTTCTAAATCAGTGTTTCTGATACCGTATCCGATGAAGACTTTTTTGCCGAAGTGAGTGGATCTGTTGGCAGCAACGATAGTGACGATGATGATTCTGACAACGAAGAACCAACTGAATCGTGGACCAAACCTGATTTTAAGGATGTTATGAATGCCATTTCCATACTCGAGGAAAACAGCAAATTTACCAAATTTGCAGTCGTTTTCAGTTTTCAGTTTTTAGCGACGCAAGTCGTGTGCTTGACTTACACTATCTTACAAACAAAAAACAATCAAACATTGAACATTTTTTTCAGAAATCTTGAAACGTAGGAAATAAAAAAGATTAAAAAGAGAAAAAAAAAGAGAACTCGATCTTTTTGTTGTTGTTTTTTCACCTTTTTGTTGTTGTTTTTTTTTTCTCGTTTTTCAAAATTTCCTATTTCTCTTTCTAATTTGAATTTTCACCCTTCAAACCTGAAAATTCGAATAAGGGTGACTTTCTACTACTCGAATCTCTCTATAATTCGAACAAAAATTTGCCTTTCTTGAGATTCGAATTAGAGAGAGCCAACTACATATAAAAAACAGCCGTACCTGTATCCCTAGTGTAAAGATAAATCTGACAGTATGTACCACTAATTCAAGTCGCACAATAACATTGAAATGAAAACATGTTTTTACGTCTAAGCTGATTCCCTTGGATTAATAACTGTGAAAAACACTTAGCGGGGGCTTTCTTTCTTTTCCATATCAGTGTGTCTTTAAATAAATATATATATTCGATTATTTCTGCCAATAGGATTGAGGTTAAAGACTGACTGTTGGCAGACCTTTTAGATTGTGTAAAAAATATAACAAAATAATTGTCCTAATTGTCGTCATAAAGTAAAGGTTGCGAATAAAACTTTTCAGGTGATCTATAAATTTGTTAAGAACCAACTTTCTCTTTCAGATTGGGGTGCAAAAAAAAGGAAGTTCGTTACGTGGACAAAAATTGGTAGACCTACTTTATAGCTCAGGAATCCACCAACAATTTTTACTTCTAAATTGTTCACATCTGTCAGTTTGATCTCTAGAATGTGCAGGTAGGCTTGTCTGTAATGCCTGGAAATGATAAATGTACCATCTTAACAAGATCCTACGCACGTTAATATCAACAAAATGCAAAACGATCGTTTCATAATAAATTATGCTAGATTATAATATTCTGAATCATGCAGTCCTAGTAACAAAATAAATCAATTCGGAAACCTCAATGGTTACAATAATTTTAACAATGCAGTTCCAGGCTGAAAAAAAAGACTGAGGTAAACACCGCGCCTGCAAACCAAGCGCCAGTCATTGAGTTAGAAATACTCTCTAACAAGCTTAATTACCATAATAATAATTTAATAGTTATACCATAGCATCATTACACCTCCGTTTAACCATTTTGTAATATCTAATTTCAATTAAGTTATTCGCATTGCTCTTATCATAATTACCATCTTCTTTCTCCTTGTCCACCAGTGTTTCAAGGTTGTAGATTTCGTATCTTCCATCTCCGAGGATCCTGTTCAGGATATCCTGATCACAAAGCTGCGTTACCCTCATGTCTTCCTCGCAATTTCTATGAAGAGTTTACAGGGCCTCCCTTATCCCTCTGCTCTTTTTTAGGTTCCAGAAAAATCATGTCCCTAAATATTCATGACCCCAACCACCACCAGCCCAAAAGAAACGCCAGCTGGAAATTGTCGCAATGACATTCGGGTACTTCAACTTCTTGTTCCTCCCGTTTTTTTCTTTGGATCCTTTATTTTCACACTTTATTTGTGCCATGAAAAGCAGGAGCCCTACCGTCATCTTGGCAGATTACCTGATCGCCAGTGCATCTGGCGAGTTCATATGGGCAGTCCGGGAGATGACTTATTGTCTGTGTTCGTCTACAATAGCATCTGTCAAAGTCGCGTCGGGTACTCGTTTTCGTCCAGTCCTTGGAACCGCTATTTGTTCGAAATTCAGTCTACAACAGTATACTAACATGGCTGGAAAGATTGAAATGTTCACCACAACCGAATCTTCCTTTTATTCTTATTCGTCATTGTTTCAACATCAGTTTTCCATGATAGCATGGGTTTGATGAAAAATGGATAAAAAAAACCTCAAACCCTTCCAAAACAAGATGCTACAAACATGGATTAACAAAGTGGGATTACTTCTCCTTAGGAGCAAGACTACAGACCGGGTATTTAATGAGGGTAAATTTTCTAACAAAGTAAGGCAGTCACTTAAGTCTTAAGCCGAAATGAAAGTCATTATCCTGTATGTAATCACTTGTCTTTAAACACAAAATCTATTGGTAAAAGTATTGGTACAGTCTCTATTTATTTCAACTTTAAAAAACAAAAAAAATGACATAAACACCATATTCTTCTATTTTTATGGATTGTATCTCCTTCCAGGATGTCCACACAAAGGTAGGTTAAATTTCCAGCACGTTTGTTAGTTGTTACATATGTTTTTCCAGCAACACAATCATGAAATGTATACTTTTTTCCAGCATTATCAATAAAAATGTATATAAATTCCAGCATAAAGAATCCTAATATTAAAACAAAATAACCTATAATTTGTGACAAATATCAATTTATTGGGTTATTTTGATACTATATCAAAATCCGCGTAACTTCAAAATTATAAAACATCTAATGAATCAAGAAACATGACAGAAAAATATCAACAAAATCACCTAAATGAAGGCATGATATACAAATATCAAAGTTTTATAATGACATGCAAGTTTATCTTGGTTAAATCAACAGTGTCTACCTGTATTCCATTTTTTTGAATATGAAGGCTAAATGTTAAGTTCAACAATTACATGCATGTTAGTGGAAATTAAAACTAAAGAGTACCGTAACCATTTTCTAATAATTACTAGTACAAAAAATCTCAAAAGTAAGATGGAATTGACTCAATAAAATAAAATAAAAGGCGAAATCAAAGCAATGCTCTCTGGGGATAAAAAGGTTTAACATAACTAAGACAACAATGTCTTTTTCTTTTTTTCAGTCCCTCAATTTGTCCTTGCAGCATCTCAATCTCTTGCCTTTTTCTTTACTTTTTCTTTTCAAACCATTGCCAACTTTAACATAATTTAGGTCGCTTTTCTTCTCAGCAAGTTTCATGCATTTTGTTACTTCTTTTTCTTCTCAGCAAGTTCCATGCATTCTCTTACTTCTTTTTCCATTATTGTAACACCCTTTTTTAGCAGCGTTGATTTTTTGTTGAAGCTTTTCAATGTCAGCTAAAATCACGGTTACTTTTTGTTCTGCCTCTGTTTTTTTCTTTTCCTTTTTAACTTCTTTAAATGGATTATGAACTTTTGGCAAGATTGGGACGATTTTATCAGCGACGGAGTGGTTTCAGCAGTGTCGGGGTTTAGATCATTTGCAATTAAATGATCTTTGACTATTCTGCGTGAAACAATGCTTTCAGGCATCATATTTGTTTTTAGAGAAGAATTATTTATGTTGAAGCCTCGTTCCACGGCAGCTTGACTATGGCTTAGTGTTAAAACCACCTTGATAATGAATGACAATTCAAAGATATATTCAAAAATTATTAATATTGAATGTTGTAGAAAAAGAACGGTCAAGTCAAAACAAAAACATCTTGCGAATCTTTTTTCCAGTTTTTCCAGCAAACCCTTTTGCTAAACCATACTTTTTCCAGTTTTTCCAGCATGAGTGGGCATCCTGCCTTCCTTTCTAAAATGCATTATATACATTCCTTTAAGTAGGTTTTGCAATCATACATGCAAACCAATTCACGGATTTATTTCGATCCTTAGCGTATGAAATTATTCCCCAAATCTTACGACTACAAAAGACGGAAGAAAACATGTAAAAATGCAGTCTTATATTTGGTCAGAATTTACATGAAATTTATCTGCCGGATGATTAAAACAGGATTTCCTGAAGCACAGTCGTGGATAACTTGTCAGATAAATGATACACTAAACCATACAATATTACTATATGTTGAGCTTGATTGGCAGCTAGAAATATAGCCTGTATTTAAATGATTTGTATATTTGACTTTTATGCGAACGTGTATATATTTATACAAGCAGCAAAGAATGTAGAAAACTCAGTTTCATTTTGACATAGTACAATTAACAGGCTATTTATCCCATGGTGTAAAATTACACGTAAGTACCTACTTGAGTGCTGCATGCTGATCTTGTTTCATTTCACTGAAGAAAGCTATCTTAAATTGATGACGTACAAAGAGGAGCTGTTGACAAAAAGAATAAATTAATAATAATGTATGCCCATAACTGTTCTGCTTTAATTCTCAGTTTTTGCTTACTAAAGAAATATTAATCTAAATATTCCATAAGTGTGACGAGGATTTAAATGAAAATTGAAATCGGCAAGGGTAACTTTACACTGTTGGCAAATACATTCTGAGTTTTTTGGTTCATATTTCCTGTACCGCAACTTTTTAAGTAAACTTGCTAGAGTAATGTACTGTTGACTAACTTGACTTTGACTCTATTGCATAACCCTGACTTCTTTGCACAAGATACTACAGCTACTTTTATCGATAGAAAACATGCGTTCACCATGTTTTAAGTCCGTTTTCTAATCATACCATACTTCAAATGCATTAGTCAACTGAGGATGATGCCTTTGATTGCTATTGAACACAAGATAAATCGTGCATAAAAAATCACCTATAATTCTATGATAAGTACTAAAGAACTTCGTAGATCATTGCTTTTTCCTACTCAAAGGGATCAAGATCCTTATTTGGCATTTTAGGATGTTCGAGCAGAAAAAATCCCACTTCTGTTAAAACCACTGTAGTTTACATGGACACACTTTCCACTACCTGAATGTTTGATAGTAACAATCATAGCAATAATAATAATAATAATAATTAGCCCTGGGTATTGGCATTAAACTGCATCCGGCTGTGGAGTTTCGACGTGGGGAAATGTGGTTACCCTTTGGCCTAAGTACCTCTACGTCACCTTTGAGCAAGGTGTATTACATGTTAGCTCTTCCCCAGACCATGAAATACAGGGTAAGCGTCTAGAAGAGGTTAAACTTTCTCACGGGGAGGTGGGGGTCATCAGCCTTGGTCGTTAGCTATACCATGAGGTAAAACTCAGAACAATCGACCAAGCGCAGTTGTAAATTCCAGGTTGGCACCTTATCACCACTACCCTCTTATGAGTAAAATGAATTCTACTATTGATGAAAACAAAGGCACAAGTGGTACAGTAACTTTTTGTGAAGGTGCCTTTCCGGTAAGTGTTCTCCGGAACTACAGCAAAGACCCGGTTGTCATCATATACTATTAGGAAAAAGTGGCCAAATAAGTTGAATGTGTTTGTCATTATATGTTATTTTTTAAAGTAATTCTGTAGATGAGAGTGGCAGGCAAATTAGGGGCTACCGACCAAGAATGTTAAAAGAGAAAGGGATGCTTCATATAACACGAGTAGTACTTGTGATATCCGTCAAGAATGATAAGATAAAACCAATGGCTTTCTGGTGTTAAAATTGAAATGATAAAGAGAGCTGTATTTGAGACCCAAGAATGAATGAAAACCCAGAAGACGCAAAGTTAGAGAATATTGACGCCAAGGGCACTCTAGATAATGAGAGAGAGAATAAAGGAATCCCTCCAAATAAGAGTGCCATTGAACAAGCACACATAAGAACAGATGAACAACAAGAAATTATCCAGGTGATCTTTGACACATTGAAAAACGAAGAAATTATGCACACTCCAGGGTTTAAGAAATTAGATTGAAGGAAAATGAGATTAGTGCCACTAAGAGTTAATGTGGTCATTAATAACATTAAAATTCGTAGCATTACTGAAACTAACAAACTTCTTAATGCGATCTGCTCTGGACGAAAAGCTGAATTAAAAATCCCAACAAATAGAAATAACATAGAAAATGAGAATCGAGGGAGGAAAGGGCTGAATAAGTCTATTAAGGAGATTTGGAAGCTTTTGACTGACAAAACTATCTTCAATGGTTGAAAAAGGAGGCACAAAAATCTGCCCATCGTATTGGTGGACTATATGAAAGCCTGTGACAAGATCCCACAATGGTGATTCTTGGGTTGCCTAGAGTTAGTGAATGTCTTTCAAAAATATCGTGAAGTTCATCAAAGAATCAATGGTCAACTAGAAAGCAGTGTTGACTGCTGGAGGTGTGTCGCTCAGTGAGGTGAAGATCAGGGGGGTATAATCCAAGGAGACAGTTTATCTCCCCTTTTGTTTGTTGTCTGTATGATTTCGGTATTCATGGTAATTAATGAAATGTCACCTGGGTATGTATTTGGCACTGAAATAAACTCACAATCTATTGTTTATGGATAGCTTTAAGTTATTTTCAAAAAATGAAGATAATCAATAGTTCAGTATCGATTGTTGAAGATGTTAGGAGCATAAGGATGGAGCTTGGTGTTCAAAACTGCAGGGTATTAATCATGAAATGTGGTAAAAAGAGCAAGAGTCGAGGGATTAGAATTGTAGTCCCCGAGGTTATTAAAGGTGTGGGAGATGCCATGTATAAGTATCTAGGTGTGGCTGAATCTGATAAGGTAAACGAAAACAGTGAAAAAATAATTTATGAAAGAATATCTTCGACGACCATGGTTATTTAACAGCACAAACTACATAGCCAAAACAAGATCAAGGCTATAAACACAAGGGTTGTTTCTCTGATGAGATACGGACCAAGTCTTTTAAACTGGAAGAAAAACGAACTGAAAGAATTGGACAGGCGGACAAAAAACCTTATGATGATGAACAGAACATTAAACACGAACAGTGACGTGGCAAGAATTTATGTGAAAAGGAAAGAGGGAGGCTGAGGATTATTGGGAATAGCACGCACTCTAACCGATGAAAATAACCTGTCATGGTAAGTAAAAAACAGTTCAGAAGACATGCCTAACATGGGGAAACTCCACGGACATCTGTGGATTGAGGAAAGCAAAGAGTCAAAGGCCTTTTAAATGGAGCAAAGTAATGAATTGATTAGTGAGTGGCATGATAAAAAGATGGGGGGGCAGTTTCTTAGAGAAAACGAAGGGGCTAATTTGAAGAGGTCTTGGAGATGGCTAAACAATGGAGACCTGAAAGCGAGTACTGAAACATTAATGTCCAGGAACAGTCACTTGGAGCAAACTAATCAAACACCATATTGATAAAACAACTGACTCCTCCCTAAGTGGGATGTGTGCCCAAAAACGGGAAACTGTAGGCCACAAAGTGAGGCAATGTTAAAAAATGACACAGAAGGAATATTAGCGAAGAGATGATCATGATACAAGGTACACACACTGGATGCTGTGCGAGAGTGCTAAGCTAGAAAGAGGGGATGCATGGTACTCCCACAGTCCAGAAGCAGGTTTAGATAATGACCAATACAAAATATTATAGTGCATGATGGTCAACATAATCAAAACAATGTGCAGCATTCCTACATATGGGGTCAGGCCAGTCACGCCACCACCAAAAATTTCGAGCCAAAGTCAGGGGTTAGACAAGGGTGAATCCTCTCTCCATTTCTCTTTATCTTGTGTATAGATTCTGTCACGAGAAGATCGACAGGAGCAGGAGACACGTGCATCCCCTGGATGAATGACAAAACGTCTCACTGATCTTAATTTTGCGAACGACATTGGTTTCCTTGCCGGGGATTGCCAGTCACGCCAAAGGATGACCAGCAGGTGCAAAAGTAGGCCTGAGGATCGATGAAGGCAAAAGTAAAATCATGCATATCAAAGATGACACAACAGTACCCATCGCAATAAATGGCAATGCGCTCGAACAAATACATTAAGTCACTTATTTAGGCACTACGACCACTGAGACAGGAGATATTGGATCAGAGATCATTTTTCGGCTGGGAAGAGCAAGTGCAACGTAGAGGCCCAAGCAGCACATCTGTAAATCAAGGCGAGTCAGTCTAAAAATCAAGATACAGTTATATAGCGATATAGTNGACATTGGTTTCCTTGCCGGGGATTGCCAGTCACGCCAAAGGATGAACGACATGTGCAAAAGTAGGCCTGAGGATCGATGAAGGCAAAAGTAAAATCATGCATATCAAAGATGACACAACAGTACCCATCGCAATAAATGGCAATGCGCTCGAACAAATACATTAAGTCACTTATTTAGGCACTACGACCACTGAGACAGGAGATATTGGATCAGAGATCATTTTTCGGCTGGGAAGAGCAAGTGCAACGTTGAGGCCCAAGCAGCACATCTGTAAATCAAGGCGAGTCAGTCTAAAAATCAAGATACAGTTATATAGCGATATAGTCATGTCCACTGCACTCTACTTAAGTAAGACATGGAAAAGCACAGCAAAGATAAAAAAAAATTTGATAGCTTTTATTAGCGCAACTAATGGAGAATTCTAGGTATTTCAAGGGCAGGCAGAATAACAAGTGAAAAACCCTTGAGCAGAGCAGACGAGAACGGACTTCACAGTATTGTAGAGGAAAGAAGATGGCAAGTGGCAAGTCATACTTTGAGACTAGCAGCTGATAGACTTGCACATTATGCCTTGGCGTGTAAGCCACCGAATGGCAAAATGAAAAGAGGCAGGCCAGTGACAACGCGGCGAAAGACCATCAAACAAGACAAGAAAGCACGAAGGCTGCAATACAGGACCCTGGATGCGCTGGCTGCTGATGTTGGCGTCTACTTGTTACACAATGTCCAGCACTGGACCGGAGGAACTAAGTAAGGATAATACAATGTGGTCAGACCATAGCGGCAGGAAAACTTGATATGGTAATCACTAACAAAAGAACAAAAGTAGCAAATTGATATTGCTGTGCCAGGGGACTCAAAGATTGATGAAAAGGAAACAGAAAAATATCAATTGTTTAAAGATAAAATGGTAAGAATCTGGAATTTAAAGAAGGCCTATGTAATACCAGTTGCTATTGGAACTCTAGGACTGGTGAGTAAGAAATGTAATGGACATCTTAAACAAGTAGAAACAAATATCAGGATGAAAATAATACGGAAAACGACTATGTTCGGTACAGCACGTATCCTAAGGAAAGTCCTGTCTATCAAGGCACCGGTGAAAGAAGTCTTGAAACGTTTGAAAACTTGTCGTTATCCGCTTTCAAGACAGATAACCGAGAATAAGCCCTTTACCCGAGATCAAGTGAATAATACAGAATAATAAAATAATAATGATAATAATAATAATAATAATTATCTAAAAAATGTCAATCAACGTCGGGTAGATAAAGTGAATAATACAGAATAATAAAATAATAATAATAATAATCATCATCATCATCAAAAAAAATGTCAATCAACATCGGGTAATAAATCGTGGATTAACAACTATATTTGGTGTGAGCTGGGTTTCCTCAAAAAATGCGCTTTGAAATGTCCTCAGGTAACCACTGTGTCTATGGAATCATTTTGCCACCCTCTTCAAAACTATGGCACATTAGTTTATTTTTTGGTTTTACTTTTGGTATTGTACTTAGCTAGGTACGTACCTCCACTTTAATGGAGCACTTTTAGATTTTTTGACCTTAATACTCTTGTTTACTCAATCTACAGGCTCTATCCACTTCTGAATCCACATCGAAAACTCTCGGTTACAGTTCATGGCAATATAGCCCTATATGTCATACTTCTAGCCTCCTCAGTCACCATCTACCAAACAACAAAATAATAACATCTTCCTTGAAAACCATATAGCATGTGACGCTGTCTCCAGTTAAACCAGATTGCAGTCTTACATGTGAATGTATTTTCCATTGATTCCGGTCTTTTGTTACAATGTTAAGTTGGTCTAAAGCTAACTGTGACCAAATGTAAATGTTGTCACGCCAGCGTTTGCACAACCGTCCTCGTTTTCTCTTTCCTTCTACCATCCCTTCTAGACATATCTTCGATAATCCAGTTTCAGACCTTTTGATGTGCCCAAAGAATTTTAGTACCTTACTAAGTTTTGAAAACTTTTCAAAAATTAAAAACTGGCTTATTAATAAAAGAAAATCAAGAGACAATATATTACCTGATGCTGTGACTTGTTAAGGTTCTCCTATACAATTTGAATAGAATAACAAACCATTACTATCAGTTTCAATATGTAAATGGTAAACGCGGATATAAACACTTGCAAATATGCAAAAATTATTGACTAAAGTAAACTGTGGTTACGTGCATTCGCTTCCCCTGCTTTTTGCGTGTCCCACGAAATATATTATTGTTCTGCATTGACTTTTTTAATCCAAATTCTCTGATTACAAAAACTGTACTTTAAAAATGAAAATTGAGACAAAACTGCATGCGAGTAGGCCAACGACAGTGTTTGGTGACTGAACTTGTTTTAAACATACTGTGCCTACGTGGGAACACTACTTGCCTAGTATATATTCACTGAATGCAATGCGATTTAAAAATCATAAAAACTACCAGTTCTTCAGATTACATTTTGATAGTAGTTGACTGTAGTTTGGTAGACTTATTTTTACCCATATCCTGCAATTTAAAAGAGTAAGCTATCTTTCACCTTTATCAAACAGAAGTCAACAGAAAGTGATTAAAATATCTCATTACTCATATAAATAAATGCACGCATTAGGAGAGTGGATGGATGGATGAATGGATGAAAGCATGGATGGATGAATGGATAAATGCATAGATGCATGGATGGATGCATGGATACATGGATGGATGAATGGATAGATGCATAGATGCATGGATGGATGCATGGATACATGGATGGATGAATGGATGGATGAATGGATGGATGCATAGATGCATGGATGGATGCATGGATACATGGATGGATGAATGGATGGATGCATAGATGCATGGATGGATGAATGGATACATAGATGGATGAATGGATGGATGCATAGATCCATGGATGGATGCATATATGCATGGATGGATGCATGGATACATGGATGGATGAATGGATGGATGCATAGATGCATGGATGGATGCATAGATACATGGATGGATGCATGGATGGATGCATAGATGCATGGATGGATGCATGGATACATGAATATCTGGATAGATGGTACGACGAACGGATAGATTGATCGACAAAGGGGAGCATGGTTGCAAAGGTGCGTGGGATGGGTGAATAGGATTGAATGTATGGATACTAACAGGAAAACTAGAACATATATTATGATCACAGTTCTTACATGGACTTGTTCCAGCAACTACTCTTTTGTATGTAAGTCATGTTACATGATTTACTGCATTAGCTACATGAACCTAGAAATAACTTTGTTTTCTATCAATGTATATATTAAAAACTAAACCTCGGCAACTCTAATCTAAACTACGAGGTAACGTTGTATTACCATCCATTTTCATTAAATATACTGAAAATCATAAGTTCAACATTGGGCTTTTAATAGGCAAATTTAAGCTGTTTGACGTGACTTGTCTTTCGGTTACATGGAAACAGAATGCAAACCAAATACAGTCTTCTTTACAGTCATTTGCTGTTCGTATCATGCTGCTGTCAAAGGGTTTCAAACTAATTTATTTGTAGGTGTGTATGTATGTATGTATGTATGTATGTATGTATGTATGCATATGTATGTATAAGCGAAAAAGACAGCGTACTACTAACATAGTACATATAACGACTTTTTTGGTTAAATCAATTCAACGTTTATAACATTCTTTATCTCAAACAACTTCATTTGGTTGTTATAGAGCAAATCATTGCTTTCTTCAAATACATATCCTGGCTGTATATTTCAAAATGGCTGCATAGATTGGAGACCTATTCATAATAGTGAGATCCAACAATAAAAAAAGGGAGGAATCTAGAAGTTTATACCAAACTTACATGTTTCAGTCAACTTTAAACAAAACACCGTTGCTAACTATGTACCATAAACAATAATTACCATTCAAAAAATCCCGAATAGCCACAAATATTTCTTTCAAGTACCCATTCAAGGGTTAATTAGTGTTATTTGACCTCTGCTAAGCCACAATCTTGTCTGCAAAATGTCTTAACATAACTAACGAAGGTACTAAATTAATATCCAATATTCAAAAGAAATGGAGATAAAACATTGACTACATATATCAAACAGGCTTAATTTGCCGAATGTCTCACATATCATACAGAACTGTTGTACCCTTGTTATCTGTAAGAATAAATACTCTTCTTTTATGAAACTGATATTACCACCAATAAAATATATTTTTAAGTAACAATTATATAAATACAAAATATAATTAATTTCTAAAACATTATCTTAATGTAACCCTATACCTTTTTATCCATCAACTCGTCCACCTATCTTTCTATCCATCCATCCGCTCGTCCATCTATCTTTCTATTTATCCATCCGCTCGTCCATTTATCTTTCTTCCAATCAATCCGCTCGTCCACCTATCTTTCTATTTATCCATCCGCTCGTCCATCTATCTTTTTACCTATCCATCCGCTCGTCCACCTATCTTTCTGTCTATCCATCCGCTCGTCCACTTATCTTTCTACATATCCATCCGCTCGTCCACCTATCTTTTTACCTATCCATCCGCTCGTCCACCTATTTTTCTACCTATCCATCCGCTCGTCCACCTACCTTTCTATTTATCCATCCGCTCGTCCGCCTATTTTTCTATCCATCCATCCGCTCGTCCGCCTATCTTTCTATTTTTCCATCGGCTCGTCCACCTATCTTTTTATTTATCCATCGGCTCGTCCACCTATCTTTCTATTTATCCATAGGCGCACCTTTATACTTACGCAAGTAAATTTTCATACCGAAAATAAAAACAGAAAATATTTGTTTACAGCTTCGAACTGGAAGCAAAATTGTAAAATACAAGAGATGACAGCAAAACAAAATACCTTAAACTCATCAAATAAACAATGCATGAGAATTAGGTGTGTTTACTCAGGCTACACTTAAGAATAATTTTCACAAAACATTATGTATAATCTCTGTTTTCTTACGGTACAGACATTAATAACAGACAAAGAAAACATTTTCAAGAAAGTATATTGTAAATCGTATCATTATGCACATTACCCTGTGTGCTTTGACTCGTCGTCCTTCATTAAAATAAAATCCTTGTGCAACTTCATAAAAAGCATTTTCAAGCCTAAAATGAGAAAAATTAGTAGTAACCTGATCAAAGCTTTAAAGTTAAAACCTTTGTATAAAGTGCTAAATTATCAGGACAGTAAACTTTCCTCTTAATCGCAAGAAAAGTATGTATTTGTTCTCTTTATGATATGTTCAAACGAAAATGAATATTAGTTCCAAACAACAAGTTTTTGGTTGTCCTCATAAAGTCTTCAAACAGTGCCAGTTTTGATTCAATTATTTATCTCTTCTTATTTACTAAATTTAACTATTGCACACCGAAAAGAAACGAGGCACTTTTCAATTGACAGAGACGATATACAGCTCGTAACACATGGTAGTTTCCAATCTGTTCTTATTATTGAATAGGAACAGATTGGAAATACAAATGCATTTTCCTTCAACGCTGCCCTTTATTATCCTTCATATGACACTTTGTCAGTGTTACTTCAAACATTACAAATGAATCGACCAAATTTGAAACCAGTCAATAACACCACGTGAAATTATCTGCTTCTTTTATAGTGTTCTTCCATATGCAGGTACTCTTTGTGCTTGTTTGAAAGTTCTTGATTTGCTCAGAGCCAATCAGAAGTAAAAAGTAAGTAGTAAAATTCCTCCTTTCTCTTCCTTTTTTTCTTGGAAAAGCACTTTTAACACCATTTGACTTAAGAACTGCAGACAATTATTTTATAACAAGCTTTTTATTGTCACTTTGAATTCCTCTCTCCGACATAGAATGGAAACAGAAATCTTTTAGCTAGATTCTGATTCGCAAAAGAGAATGTATCAGTTTTAATAACTGATTTAAGTCTTCATACATAAACCCAACCCTCAAATAGAAAACATAATGTTTCTGTTTTCTGTTTGATGGTTGGGTCCAACAAATATTAATAGCTAATGATATTGGGGAAAAACACACTGTAATGTCCTTTTGAGCCATAATTGAGGTGGACTATCAAAACAATATTCGTCGTTTAACCAGAAATTAGGGCGTGGCTTAATGGTTAGTGCAGTTGCACCGTAACCAAAACAAAGCTCCTCTAAAGGGCACCGCCCTGGTCCTTGTTAATGGGAGAAATGACGTTAAAACAAAACAAGAAACAAAGAGAAATTAGGCTGAATCGCCATTATCACAATATGACAGTTCTTAAAGGGGGGCCAAAAGGTGGTGCCCTGGCTGCAATGAGAAGTTTTCCTGGCTACAGTGACAATTGGTTGGAAGTCATTAACACATTAACTATTAAAAATCTAAAGATATTATCCTGAAATGTGAAATTTTCTAGTTCATACATACTTCATTAAGTGATTAAATTTTTCTCTTGCCACAATGCTCTTTCTATCCACTTGTTTGATTTTTCAGTGACAAAGCTAAAAGTAGTTTCGTTTTTAAAAGCTTCCGGTTTTTAAATAATTGATCCCACCATGGTCCACAAGTTACTTTATAGCAAAAGCATTCTTTGGGCCTGATTCAAATTATCACTCTTCCTTAAAACATGAGGAGGGAAGTTTGCTTTACCCACTACCATATACGCATAGATACAATGTACCACCCAGAGGTCTTGGCTTATGGAAAGAATGCACAGGGACTAATCCATGCATGGCATTGAGTCCGTCACTGATACTGGTTTAAGTAAAGTACTACTGGTTACATTTGCCAATACATTGGTAGTGTTCCATGTACTGACCCATGCATGGGCATTGATTCAACCATGGTCAATAGTTTGAGTGTAGGTAATAAGCTGTGCATTAGTTAATAAATAGGTGGTATCCCTTGTAAGGATTAATTCAAATACAGGTGCAAATACAATTAGTTTAAAAACAAGAAATACCTATAACCAACAATTAGTTGATGAAATTATAACCTAAACAAAAATATACCTACCTGGTAATATACCCATGCAAATGGTCACTAAATGGAAGCACAAAGAGTGACTTTGATGAAAGTTCACATGCTGCACAAAGTGACTGTGCACGTTCTGCTGCTTGTATATCTTCGCCTGTGTGCAATGTAAAGACAAAACAAAACAATAAATCAAGGAAACTAGTCGCAAACATAAAATTAATAAATAAAAGCAAACAAAGTATGGGAAACTATAGAAATATACAACAGAGATATGGAACAATTTCACAGTATTCAAAATTTTACTAGTGGTGTATGGACTGTTCAGCGCATCAACATTCGACGCATAATGATTCAGCAAGTCAGGCTTCAGCGCGTCCCATATGATATGATATGATATGATATGATATGATATGATATGATATGATATGATTTGATATGAAATAATATGATATATGACATAATATCACATAATATAATATAATATAAAATAAAATAATATAATATGATATAACATAACATAATATAATATAATATAATATAATATAATATAATATAATATAATATAATATAATAGTGGTGTATGGACTGTTCAGCGCATCAACATTCGACGCATAATGACTCAGCAAGTCAGGCTTCAGCGCGTCCCATATGATATGATATGATATGATATGATTTGATATGAAATAATATATATAATATAATATAATATAATATAATATAATATAATATAATATAATATAATATAATATAATAT
>RDPX01000359.1:509240-521099 GCA_003991215.1 Morbakka virulenta | reverse complement strand
ACAGACAGACAGGCAGGCACACATACATACAATCACAGATGAACATACAGATAAATAATCTTACATCCCAGATAAACTTATTTACTTGTAAATATGGTACTATGTCAGGTTGCAAACATCCAAGAAAATAGGCAGTTAAAACATTACCTTAAAACAGCAACTCTAGATGCACATGCTGTTTCTTTCTCCTTCCATTGAATATCATCCCAGTCCAAGTCAAAGAAGACTACCATAACTGCTGGAACAACGCTTAGATATTTTTTCATCCATCCTTTTTTAAGAATACCTTTAGGAACATAAAATTCATACATTGTACGCTAAAGGGGAGAAAAGAAATTCCACAATTTATTAAAATTGTTTGCATTTAAAAAATATTGAGCAGCCTTTGATGAAAACAATGGCTTCTAATTAGCACAACTTTATTCAAGTCACAACTTACTCTAACTAACTGTATTAAGTAAGTTGCCAAGACTTAAATTTTTTTACCCAGGCATCCAGGTCCAACATAACAGTTTACAGGTTATTAGTAATCAATTCAGGATATTTGCAAGGCTGATGAATAATGCTAACCAGATGTACCTTAAACTAGTTTTGCTATGTCTAGACCATTAGATAAGATGCTGCAAATCTTATTCTCCACTCCCTGATATTTGTAGTGCAGCAAAGAGCTTAATCTTGGTTAAATGTTCATTCAGATGTTATTCAGTACTACATGTAGTATACAAATATAGGTATTACCGAATTTGTTTTGGTTTTTTCCAGTAAAGTCCCTAAGTGCTGTGAACCAAATCTGTCTTAATCAAACTCTTTCTATAAGACAGCTCAATGACTGCACTTCCGAATTATTATGCTACAGACGTCCAACACATGCTAGCATGTAAAACGGATGTTAAACTGAATATGATGATGATGATGATGATGATGATGATGATGATGATGATGATGATGATGATGATGATAATGATGATGATGATGATGATGAGACCTTTGCAATCTGGATGACTAGGTATAAATTTTGTTCATTTACATTGTAAGTCATACTAAAAATGGTCATTGCATGCAAAATCAAAATTTAGATTTTTCATTTAGATAAACAAAACCAAAACCAGCAGAACATATCTTTAAGTATTCTTTACTGAAATGACCCAAAATGAAAAATGTCATTCATATTATGAATCTCTGGAGCTATGTTTGATGTTATCTGACAAAAATCCAAATACATTAAAAATTGTCCCTTAGAATGGACTGGTTATTTTATGGCAAACAATCACATAATTTTTGCCAAAATTTTGATGGATGTAATATAAACAAACATATTTATTTCTATGGTGAGCCCCAGAAAACATTTACTTGTGCAATCTCTGGTTCAGTTGTAAATAACTAAGCAAGTGGTAGTAAACTTGGCAAAATGAAATCTGACTACTATCAAGTGGGACTAAGAGAAATCCTGTGGAAGTGTTTCAGAGAATAAGATTAACATTGCTTGTTTCCAAGAAACAATAGTGGAAAGGTGTATGCATGAAAGAACTGGGGTAATCTATAGCAAGAGTGAGATACAAATGGTGTTCAGGGTACAATTCTAAGATCCAAAACTGAAGAAGCAATTAATGAAACTGTTTTGGGTAATGATGGCAGGAAAAATAAGGGGTAAAATATATAAATATATAAAATATATAAATTAAGCACCACATAATGAAAGGGCAGATAAGTAGGGAAAAGATTGTTAAACTATAAGGTATGGTGATTATGGTACCAATTGGAGATAGACTGATACTTTGGAGCTGATCTGGAAAAGTGTGTTGGGAAAATCTGGGCATTATGATAATAAACTAATGTAAAGGATACACTGAATGAAATGCATAAGGAGAAAAAGAGTTCAACTACCTAGAAAATTATGAGCCTAATTTTACCCAATGACAGTATTAGGTATTGGAAGGGCAATTAAGAATGGATGATGCAATACAAAAATTGATATATTGACCAGAAAAGATGGTGCAGGTGCAAAGAGAAATACCCTGTAAACTAATACTGGAAAAAGCAGTTGTTTTACAATACAGATTAGCAAAGACAACACTTTTGATTAAAGAAGTGAGCAACACCAAATAAAAAGCTCAGAACAGAAAAATATTGAAGCAAAAATGTCCTGATACAATATAAGTCAAGGGTCAATGACAAAAATTTCACCCTTACATGTCATGAATAAGGTAACTAGTTTTGAACATTTTAATGTAAAGATTTATCATGATCTAAATGTATGTAAATTTATAGTAGTATAAATTTCACAACCACGATAAATAATATGTATTCAATAACACCAATAATGTAAATCTTTAAATGTCTTCAAAAAAGTTGCAAAACTTATTTGTGTTGACATCCTTAAGCATCTCAAATATAGTTTTTTAAGTGGCATGTTTTCAAGACAATATCAAAAACATCACCCACTATAACATCAGCATTCATAGTACTACTTACACTAGAAGGTTCAGAGATATGTATTGGTGTAGTTGCTTTAGCTCATTTGGCATCTGACGCGTTGGAAATTGTTTTGTTGTCACTCAAGCCACTCACTTTATCTCTAAAGAGTACACTTGCCTCACATTGTCCATTAGTAGCTAAAGAGTAAGGCACAGTTTCAGTCTGTTTAATCCCATTTTAACCAACAAAACTTTTGAACTGTGAACTTGTAATTGACTTCCAGTCACTAGCAATACAGTCTGAAAAGCCATGGTCAAGAAAAACTTCCACAGTGCAAAACAATATACTCAGTGCTTACATTCCTAAACTTCAGGAAATTCTCCCATAAGTATTTACCTTACATAAGGTCATTACATATCCAATTAGGGTAATTAGACCAACACCAAAGTTAAGGATAATCTTTGGAGTCTTCACTCTTCAGTTTCATAAATATTTATTAACTGTTGCATGCATGCACCAACTGTGGGCTCAATACAAGAAGTGGTAACTTTTCTTGTCTGGATGAGCTGGTCACTCTTTCTCCAGGTTGACTTTTAAAGTGTTTACATTGCATACATCAATTTTATCTTGTTTGAGATTGTTTCATACACACAATATTCTTGTTGACAAGAAATTCTTTCTTATGTCAAACTGGTGTGTTTTAGAGCTCCAAATACACAATTAGTTTTATTGACATGAGCCTGGAAATGGATTAAGCAGGTATGTCTCTCTTGATAAGAACTCCAAGGTTTTTTTCCTCCTCTGGACTGTTTAGTATGTGGGTAATGCCATCTGCTTTTTTCAAAAAGTAATCTCTGCTGGGGATTTTTTCCTAGCCACATTGTTTTCCACTTCTCAAAAGGTGAAAATTTGCATTTTCTCAGTACATTCTTCTACTTGTCAAAATCTAGTTGGAGGTCAGAATAGTGTGCCTCCTGGAAATCAATGAAAGCTTGGTATGTCTTTGTATTATCAGAAAATATAATGTCATTGTTGAGCATACCCAATGTATCATTAACAAAGATCAAGAATGGGAGGGGGGCCATGGCAGTGTACTGTGGTACTCACTAACAATATCTGCCCAGTCAGAATACTTTCCATTAACTGACACTCTTTGTCTAAAGGAAGTCAGGAGGCTTCTAAACCAATCAAAAGTTATGGAGGGTGCAGGGTTTGATTTTGAACTCCTTAAGGCTATATCTGCATCTGCATGGTATATGTTGTAGAACTCAATTTTGTTTTTTTACAGTGGTACAGAGAGCACCAGGTTTTACTGGCATTGATGTTCTTGGCGGGACATCTTAAATCCCTCTACGTTTCTCCCATGCAGACATCTTTGATAGCCCTAGGTGTGAAGGCTCCATATTCTGCTATATTGGCCATGGAGCTGTAGCAAACAAAACTGTAATAGGTAAATAATTCATCAACTTCATATATAGTTTATATTGAAACTTGTATACTGTGTGAATTTAAAAATGAAATGAAAACTGAAAATGAAAACTGAAACTTCAAACCATTCAGAATGACAATTAGTAGCAACAATGAACATACAAGTGTTATTTCATAGGTCCTGCATAATTTATGTGTAACATTTTTCAAGGTCCACAGCATTACTGCAGCAAAGCATTACTTGCATTTTTGGCTTTTCTAAATTTTCTTGGCAACATTGTCTGGTAATATGTTTAATTTCCTTATTTCTGCTGGAAAGCTTTAGAAAGTTTGAAATTCGGGCAGAGAGGTTGATGTGATAGGTAGGCATGAAAAATAATAACTTAAAATTTAAAGCTGTAAAAATAGATATTATGATCTAAACTGTAGATAAATTTCAAAATTCTTGCTTAGTCAAGTATGTAGAAATAACTTCTCTATTAATGAGATTAGTTTAAGTAAATAAATTTGGCAGTTTTTATAAAGTTCAAGTGTCACGTATCGGGATGGTATGGCTGCTCCTTCAAGTATCATAGATTTAACTCTGTTACTCTGGTTTGCCTGGTCTTGGGACCCCAATGAAGTAAACTCTATGTTCGATATTTAATACTCTTGTAAATGCTCGTCATATTAATTACATAAATATTATACATCCAAATTCTTAACACCTGCCAATGTATAAGTGAAAAAATATGTTTTGAAGATCCTAGCTTTTAAATCCTTGTAACTGAGGATGACTTTAGCCTACCTTCTGTTTTCGTTTAGGAAATTCATAATCAGCTGGAATTACTTGAATATTCAGCACTCGCTCTTGTCTCCGGTTAACAGTAAATGCATCCCATATTGCTCTATGTACAGCATTGTGTACAGTATCAAGACCAGTCAGTGCAACAAAGCCCAAAGGCTTTACCACTAAGTTAGGTGGAAACTCGCACCCTGCCGCCATCTTGACGTTGGCAACAGTGCTGTTGTTGTTGCTTGCTTTCCTTTCTTGTTGAAAAGAGGCCAAGAAAACAAGAGAGAAACGTACAAAGATTCAGCAAAACAGAACAAAAAAATCGTTGTTAATCTTTTACTTTGTTAGGCCTTCAGTGAAAACCGAAAAATTTCTACGTAGTCTACTTTAAACTTTGCCAATTTATTCCATACTCCTGAAAATATTATTCTCAGGTAGGGAATGTTGAAGGAGAAAGAGAAGGGCCAGAATTTAAGGATTTTGCACTGGCCAAAATAAAACATCCTCTTTTCAAACTGTTAAAAATTGTGCGAAGAGTGGGAAATATTTTTGTCGTTAAAGTAACAGCACACGCATAAAAATATACTAACCAGTTTTTTTCTTGGAAAAATATGGAAATTTAAAGTTTGTGACTTTGACTATAGACGTAGTATCCTAGATATAGGAGCTTTGTATGTCATAAGCCGTAAGTTTTTCTGAGCATTTTCGACATATACTCCTCCCATTATCAGGCTGCTTTATAATTTGTCAGTGGGGACCTTAATCTTGTGTTTGTTGTATTTCTTTCTCTGGTATTGAAACCCATATTTCTGAAAGAGTGTGAGATACTCTAGTGATTTAAGTGCTTTTTGCACAGTTAGATTTTTCTGTGTACAAATTCGTTTTATTATTATTATTATTATCATTATTATTATTATCATTATTATCATTATCATTATCATTATCATTATCATTATCATTATCATTATCATTATCATTATCATTATCATTATCATTATCATTATCATTATCATTATCATTATCATTATCATTATCATTATCATTATCATTATCATTATCATTATCATTATCATTATCATTATCATTATCATTATCATTATCATTATCATTATTATTATCATTATCATTATCATTATCATTATTATTATCATTATCATTATTATTATTATTTTTATTATTGTTATTATTATTATTATTATTATTATTATCAAAAAATATCATTATTATTGAAGTACTTCTTTAGTATGCGTTTAGTACAATTAACTACCGGGTCACCCCAGTGACCTCCGGCAGATAAAAGTCCTATAAGACATGACACGAACATTAAAGGGATGATTGACATATTATAAAGAGTACAAAAATAATTAGAGTAATATTAAAAGACGATTTTCATTTTTTTTTAAACTATGAAAAGTGTAAAAAAACTGTAAAAAAGCTCTATGTAAAAACCAGAAAGATTTCTGACTTTTACGGTGTCAAACTAAGAGTGTTATTTGAAGAATATGAGCAGTGCCTGTGAGGACAATGTTTTCGAGTTCTTGCGCTTTATGCTCTTCCGATATTTTCTCTATGTGTTTTCGAGCTCCCTTCTTAATCATCCCAGTGTTAGAACAATAACTGGAACATGACGTTCTACACTTTTTGAATGTCTATCTCAAGGTCTTTACACTTGCATAACTTTTCGAAATCCTTAACTGAAATGTTTTTATCACTGGGGACACTCATGTCAATTAATGTACAGATTTTATTTTCTCTATCTTTAATTATGATGTCAGGACGGTTGGCTTGAATCGTCCAATCAGTGTTGATCAGAAAGCCCTACAGAATAGTGGCGTTTTCTCTTTCCGTGACTAGTAGTGGATATTGTTCAGGGGTTGGTTTCAATAGCAAAATGTTTGCATCTACTTCAGTGAATATACTGCCCAATACTGTCGTGGAGTTTGGCATACTCATTAGGAACAAGTACAGAACATCCGGACACAAGGTGATTTATTGTTTCCGTGTCCTGGTCACAGAACTGGCACTTAGGGTCAGCTCTATTCTTCAGTTTGTTTTCTTGGTACTTCCGTGTAATTAAGCTTTGGTCCTGTGCAGCAGTGATGAAACCTTTCGTCTCTGCCTTTAGTCCTGCACTCCTCAGCCACTGATGGGTTGCATATTGATCTTCATCAGTGTCTTGGCTTCGGAGAGCATACTGTCCATGCAGAGCTTTCTGGCTCCAATGATCGGCAAGCTATTTCTGTGCTTTCCCTTCAGCATTCGTTTTAACTTTCTTCTTAGTTACTGTGGCTTTACGTCCATCTTCATCTTCTTTTCGGCTATTTCTATACCCAATTCATTTTCAAATTTCTGGGATTCTTTGTAAACCGAGTGCAGTTCTACTCCTTTCATGCCTTCTTACTAGTTTTAAGATCCAATCATCTTTTGATACGAGATATTGTTTCATTCCAATTGTTGTGGTTTTGTAAGACATTCCAAGTTCTATGAGTCCACGTCCCCCTTCGCATCTAGGCAAATAGAGACGATCAGCATCTGCTTTGAGATGGAGCATATCACTTGATGTGAATAGTTTTCTAGTTTTATAGTCCACAGGTTTAATGTCAGGAGGGTGGCAGTTTATCATGTTGTAGCTGTAATGTACAAATGGTACAGCAAGGGTGTTTATTGTCTCAATTCTTTTTTTTGAGTTAAGCTGGGTTTTAAGGATTAATCTAATTCTTCGGTAGTATTGGGTATTCCCTACGGATTTTCTCCTTCATTCCGGTATGGTTAACCCCGTCGTTTCCTTAGGATCAAGTTCTCTAATTTTCGTGTCTGGGTCAAGATCTATGAGGTTTTCGCTAGTCATCCTCGTGAGAATATAGCTTTTGCGCACTTGTTGAGGCCGAATTCAATGCAAATGTCATTACTGAACTGCTGAGCGGTAATTGGCAATTCTTCTAATCGTTGATCACTATTTGCGAAAAGTTTCAAGCCATATAGAAAAGATGGTTAATCAGCTTGTCATAGATCGCGTAGCCATAGTTGGCGTTATTAAGTTCGTTGGACAAGGATATAAGCAATAAAAAAGCAGAAGAAAAGTGGGAAAGAGAGCCTCCTTGGAAGACACCACATTTGATTTTAATAGAATTAGATTTAGTAGTGGCTGCGTCGTGGGAGGGGAAAAGAGAGGTATTCAACTTTGACATACTTTTCTTTAAAAATTTGTAATTATTGGTGAGATCTTGTACGTTTCGAGGCTTTTAATAACCCAGTCATGCGAAACACTATGGAAAGTTATACGATGATTAATCCATGCTGTGCTTAAGCTCTTGCTCTTTCTCTTGCGACCCTCTGAAATCATTTTGTTGATTAGAAGCTGATCCTTGCATCAATATTAGTTTCTTTTGCAGCCTTTTTGTTCCTAAGGAGCAATCAAGTTTTACTCAAGGAAATTATACATTCTGTCACTGATTACTGATGATAAAATCTTATAGGTTGTGGTCAAGCACGTAATAGGCAATAGTTTTTCAAGTTCTTCGTATCGACTGATTTCGGGAGAAGATATGTGATCCCTTGTCTTAAACAGTCCGGTAAGGTTTCTGTGGTAGTGACGATTTTATTTAAAGATCACGTTGGGTGTTCACGTATTTCACTTGGAGAGTTCAGCCAGAAATTTGGAACCCTATCTAGTCATGGTGATTTCCTCTTCTGAGATTTAGCTAGGACCAGGACCAATTCCAAGATCGTAATAGGTTACCACTGTTCCTCGTCCACCGCACCCATCCTTTCCTCCTCTCTGCTCAGAGTTAGACTTTATCAATGACATTGAATTTCCTTCTAACTTTCCTAGTTTTCCCCTTCTGTTCCTTTCGTTAATTCATCATGAAGTGGGATCTTTGCGCGCAGAGACTCTATTTTCTTCTTTTTTGTCATTTTACATTTTGTTCCCTCATTAACTTGTTTCGGTTTATTCTTTTTTATGTTAATGCCTAGCCTTTGGATTGAAGCTTTTGCTGTTGAGAATATTATATTGTTGATGGAAGTTAAATCCTTCTTGGTTTCATTATCTATGTCGCTCAGAGCAACGTTTTGAAGCTTAATAGTAAGGTTTGTTTTTGAAGAGAAAATTGGCTTAGGTAGTGTGTTTCTCTTTTCCATCTCAGTCTGTTCAGTGATTACAAGCTCATGTATTATGTGTTCAGCCCCAGCCTGTATCATTTCTCAATTTTTTTTAAACGAAATCATCAACAACCACAACCATGTGTACATTTCTACTTATTTCTTCGTTAGCTCCTTCTCTCACTTCACGTATTCTATTCTCGATCTGCTCAGGTGTCAAATGTACTAGTTCAGCTATAGGTTCTCGAATTCCAATATCAACCTCAAATTCTTCAGTAGTTTCATTTCGAATTTCATCCCGTATTAGATCAATTTGCCCGTCATTCAGCCGCTTATTTCTAAAAATATCTCGACGTACATTAGCAAGTTTATCAGCATCAATGTTTTTCATGATTTCTTTTCCTACTATGTTTCTACATTCAGAGTAGGTTTGTTCAGTCACGTTTCTCATAGGGTTCTTTTGAGGGATGACGAGTGGTGTAGACCATCTAACTCTAGTTTCTTTTGATTTTGTGGGCATCGCTGCAGGCTCAGGGTTAGGGATATCCTGGTTCTGATTACCTTGCAGATCATTCGCAGAGGAGGAATTAGACCGAGTAGAAAACGTTTTGACCTCAGGCTGGTCTCTCCCTCAAGGACGCGCCCCTTGTTGACCGGCGCGATGGAAGAGGCTGTATGGCTTACTTCTTGTTTTCATAACATATCTCAATGAATTTTAGCCTTACTGCCAAGGGGCTGAGTATTACGCGGCAGTAGTAATATGGTATTTCAGGCCCACGCGGATTTATTATTATTATTATTGTTGTTATTATATACCGCTGGTGAGATAGTTGTCCTGAATGGGGGAGATTGTTTCTTTCATTACAAAATTATCATTAAGCGAGAAGACAATAAAGCAACAGGAAAAATAAAAAAGCAATCCCTTCCATTTTATCATAGCAACCAAAGTTGTATCTTACACTCGTCCAGAAATATGGCTTCAAGCGCGTTAAACCCTATTCATATGCTTGATAGACTACATTCCATTTCCAAACTCTATGTGTGTCGCAGGCGCAATAAATTGATGTTGAAATCTTCATTAGTCCATTAAAACAATTTTCAAAGGGAAAAAAGAGAACACATATTGTGAATCGTCTTAACTTAGTATTCTTTCATAAATAGAATACAAATAATTTTTTTGGCTAATATCGTCTTCTGTCCATTGTTTCTTAAAACGACAGAAAAAATGTTCTGAGACACTTGAAATTTTAGCTCATCTTTGCCGTTGATAATTGAAAATACATTAACTTGCGAATGAGCTTTTATTATTTTGATATCCAAGTGGGTACCTGCTCACAAATTTTGTCTTAAACCATCTCAAAATAGGTCTCCTATCATAACTGTATCCAGGTATAGTACCACTGATCACAGAAACAATTATCCAGAGAGAAAACATATCTCAAAACTGCTTCCTTTGTTATATTACTGATACAGTCCTTAAAGTTTGATTTTTTAGGTCGCTCATGGAAAAAACCTCTAAAATATTTTCTTTTAAGACAGAAATTTTAAGTATCCTATTGTGCAAACGAAAGTACTCCTCTCTGAACATTTGCATAGTGTAACACATCAATATCACCTTCTTAAAACGTTGGGGTTTTTTTAACTGTGGTCCAAGCCCAGCTATTTAACAAAACAGACTTATTCATACCTGACTACTCTGAACTACTTAGGAAAATGCTAAATCTTGCCAGACTTTAGTAGGTACATTTTTTGTATTGATTTCCGATGCCCAAGATACTTTGACCACAAGAAGATATTAAATTAACTAACAATAATAACAATTGATGTTTTAATTTTACTTTAAGTCGATCAGGATTTAGATAAAGCCCATTTCGCGAGAATATTCTTACTCTAGTACTAGCACAGAATAGGCATGGCAAAGGATACATTTGGAAGACTTGGATGCCTTTTAAGGAATTGGAGCTTATCAATTGCTTTGAGGAAAAGAATTTTAAACAGTTATGTAATACTGGTGTTTTTGTACGGCAGAGAAAGTTGGATCATAAGCGAAAACATGAAAAGAAGAATCGAAGCTGCAGATATGTAGTTCTTTCGTCGTATGTTGAAGATCTCCTGGACAGAAAGAAAGAGCAATGAAGAGGTCTTGACACTGGCACAGTCGAAAAGAAATCTACTCAGTCGCATCAGGGGTGGTCAAGCACGTTTTCTAGGCCACCTCATTCGTAAAGATGGATTGGAGACTACAACTCTATTAGGCAAGATAGATGGTAAACGATCGAGAGGAAGACAAAGGATTACATATTTGGATAGCATTTGCAACTGGATTAATGAGGGACTAAATACAAACATGAACGCCGTCTCACTTATCCATCTTGCAAGAAGGAGAATGCAGTGGAGAGCTCTCATCGCCAACGTCTTTAGAGGATATGGCACCTAGAGAGAGAGAGAGAGAGAGAGAGAGAGAGAGATACTTAATCTTTTCTGCTACAATGAAGAATGTTGCTCGAGTACTCTTGTTGACGTGATAAGGAACTTGATAACGAAGAGATTTATTTTTACAAGTATTTTCTGCCATACGCAGATTAAGTATGCCATTTAAAACAAGCAACCTTTTACAATTTTCCACTGTACAATGTTGTATAGTTAACACAGAGAGTATTTTCATATGCCTATATTTTCTTCCTCTCCTTTTTCATGGAACCACTTTAAATTGACTTGATCGTCAGATTGAGTCATCCCTCACAAAGTCATGTGTGATCTAAGCATGATAACGTACCATCACGTTCCTTGTTACTCAAATAAAATCAGATTGAAAAAAAATCCCAACAAGGAAAATCGTTTGTGCTGCCTGGTGGGTAACGTAAACTGGTAGGCTTTGGCTGGATATATAAGCTGGGTATTTTTTCAGTATTTTCAAGAAGACCTAACTAAGTGCACTCTAAATCTTGTTAATCATGCCGAAGAAGCGATACTAACCAGTATGATTGAAGATTTTCGGGCATCCATCAGATTGTTAACACAAAAGGAACAACATATAGAAAAACCATGAAATGGCCTTCCAGGTGAAACATTAAATAATACCATTTTTGAAGTACTAGAAAAATCCAAACTTTTGTGAGGAGCTGTTATGCAAAACTCCC
>RDPX01000359.1:471582-507263 GCA_003991215.1 Morbakka virulenta | reverse complement strand
AAGCAAGAAGGTTTAAAGTCGGGGAATTTCACAAATCCCCCCCCCCCCCCCCCCATCAAACAGATTCTATCAAAGTTGGACCATCTTTCTCTTTTTTTATGATAGCAAGCCCTGAGCCGTCGAACTTGGCCTTGCAAAAACAAACATTATTCGATTCTCATGTTTTGTAAGTAGTGTAACAAACTTTTAGTTGCCTTAACTGTAGTATGTTGTTGATCATATTTTTATGTAGGCGCTGGAAATGTCATAGGGGAGAAAATACAGCAGCATATTTTTTGGATGTTACAGGTTACAGTTACCTGTATAAAACTTGAATAAAATTTATGGGGAAATATTTTGCCTGTCATTTGCTATTAATTTCCTCGCCATCATCAAAATTTGCTTAAAACTCCTCTTCCCCCTTCCTTACCCTGATTGCTACTATGTTTTTTTGTGAGGGTAACAACCATAGAGGGTTGGAATAAGTGGCGAGAATTGACACCAGTACTTTGCGACTCCTGAATCACTACACAATTAAAAGTAACGATCTACAAGACTGTCATTTGACCAACCTTACTATAAAGAAATGAAACGTGACCCCCTCCTCCAAGTTGCCTGGAAGGTAAAATGGCAAGATGCGAGATGAGAAAGTTGTAGTATTGCATTAATTTCAGCCTGACAGAACACCGAACGAAAGATGACATCAGGAAAGAGGTGAAGCTTTTCTCAATCCTGGACATCACGAGGAAAAGGATACTAAAGTGCTTTGACTATGTACAGCGAAAAGGTCCAGAAGAAGACATCACAATCATTTCCGAGGTGAAAGTAACAGGCAAGTGGCCAAAGGGGAGATCGCAGACAAGATAGTGTAATCAAGAGCGACCTGACTAAGACCAGCATCAATTAAACTCTAGAGACAGACCGAGGAAAATGGTGGGTCTTGGTTAAGGAGATCACTGAGTGACCCTCTACCCGACCAGGAGACAGGAGAAAGGTGAGAGCAACATGCAGGCCAAACAAGACCACTAAAATCTATGTAACTGTGATAAAAAAGGTAAATGGAAAAAAACAACACAAAAATAAAAAACCAAAAAACAAAAAGACAGCCCAAAAAAGAAAACAAAATAAAACAACAAAAGAAGCTTATTATTATTAAACCCCGGTTTTAGAAAGCTCTTTTGGTGCCCATAAGATCCCCACCCCCCTACAGTAAGTCCCTGGGAAACCTTGTCCTCTGGGAGAAACGATCAACAAACACCAGTTGCCTTCTTGTGTCCACATTCTAACACGTAGCAACTACGTCACAAGTATATTTGCAGACATACATAATATTAAAACGAGGTTAGGTGCAAATGAAACATGGCGGTGACTTCGACGTCAACTGTTTTGATCAGAAATGGGACAAACGACTGGGAAGGTAACTAATTTCTGTAGTAATTTATTTCCTTTTATTAAGGAAACTAGAAATAATGGCAATAATTTACGACTCGTTAATTGGAGAGAAGGGTATGCCGTTTGACACAAACGGATTCTGTATCGACCATAGCAATTGATACACAGGAACAATTTGGTTTTTTAAACAAATTCAAAACAATAATGGTTTAATTTGCTAGTTTGATATTTTTACAGATATTAAAATGAAAAAGAAACCCTGAAAATTTAAAAATGAATTTTTATAGTAATGGGAAAAGTAGTTTAATGTTTTTCTAGTCTTGATGTATTCCAAGCGACCTGGGGAAAGCAGGACAACAATGATCACATCATTTTGGAATTATTTTTTTTGACTCAACCTTAGCAAGATATGAAGCCTCAGTAAAAAATACTGCTTGTTATTCAATTTTTTATTTAAAATTATTTTTTGTCAAATTTGGATTTCCTTTAGCCGCCACACTAGCCACTTTTGTGTAAAAGATAAATGCACTGACATTTCCAATGCTGTTTCAAGACGTTGACCTCTGTAGTATCAATCTGATTATTCATCTTAGAAAACCTATTTCAGTTAAGCCCATCCAGGCAAAGGCCTGCTTGATAGGTATTCATGTTGATAAGTTGGGTATGTAATGTCTACATTGCATCCCAGGGTAATTTTCCTCCAAAGACCAGACGCTTTAAGGGAACAACCTTTTTCATCCGGTTGTCATAATGTTTTCCTAAGTGGTAGAAATTTGTAATGCCCACTAGACAACAGTGATGTGAGGATTGTTAGCTGAAGATGTATTTTGCTATGAAAACAATTTTTTGTAGATTTAGAGCACAGTTACTTGGAGATGTTGTGCACAGAAGTCAGATACTCATGATTAAAATTTTCTTGGATAGGTCCCTGCAGACCAACATTGGTCAGTTTAATGAAAGAGAGGAAAATTCTTTATCATCTGTGCACACATGCCATTTCACCCAACCAATTTTTCTGTTGGTTATCTTTATGAAAATTAGCAAACCTTTAGTGATTGCATCTCAGTTGAATGGCATTCATCGTCATGTGTGACTTTGGGCTAGCAATGGCACTGTACTTGTTGAAAAATGAAAATGCAATACAAGGTTTATGGGTACAGAGTATTGGAAAAGATAGTGAATCATGCAGGAAAACACAAATGGTCAAAGGTCATATTTTGTTTCCTTTGATCAAATTTTGTCTAAAACCACCTTTCTCTATTTTCAATACAGTTCCCATTTTTGGGTACTCTTGTCATTATTTTCACACCTCATTTAACAGAAAAATCAAATAATGTTTTGAAGAACCTGTATTTAGGTGCTGTTGCAGTGATCTAACCCAGGAAATAGCATGATCAAAAAAGGTCAAACTTAAACATTTTTGGATATTGCACATTGGTTGAGAGCTCAATGCTCTGCAAGATGTAATCCATGTCACACTAAAATATTATACATACTGGTTGAAATTTTGGACCAAAATCGATGCAGAAATTTTTGTTGAAAGTTGGGGTTAATTAAAGATTTTGTCCAGTGTTATAACCTAGAATAATTTTTTTACCTGTTGTAATTTTAAGATGTTGATCTTAAATTGGAAACACTGTCAATTTTCATAGCTATCTCAAAAATATAAAAAATTTGGCCAATTTTCAAATGGTGTGTAATAGAGCATTGGTGATTTGAGATGGAATTTGTCTATTTTACACCATGAAAAGGTGATTAAGTAATTATATATTACAGTGTAATAATATTCAAATACAGCTGATTTTTGNCACAAATGGTCAAAGGTCATATTTTGTTTCCTTTGATCAAATTTTGTCTAAAACCACCTTTCTCTATTTTCAATACAGTTCCCATTTTTGGGTACCCTTGTCATGATTTTCACACCTCATTTAACAGAAAAATTAAATAATGTTTTGAAAAACCTGTATTTAGGTGCTGTTGCAGTGATCTAACCCAGGAAATAGCATGATCAAAAAAGGTCAAACTTAAACATTTTTGGATATTGTACATTGCTTGAGAGCTCAATGCTCTTTGACATGTAATCCAAGTCAAACTAAAATATATATACTGGTTGAAATTTTGGGCCAAAATTGAGTGATGCAGAAATTGTTGTTTATAGTGGATAAATATACTTGTAATTCTCTTTTTCTTGGAGATGTTTTACATTTTTAGGCATGGTATTTTACATCATGAAAAGGGGATTAAGCAATTGTATGTTACAGTGTAATAACATTCAAATGCAGCTGATTTTTGCATTTATCAATGCATTGTGGTGTGGATGTTATAGCCTAAAATACATTTTGAAGGGTGTATACCCATTCTCCCATAATATTGTTATCCTTCCCCTTTTTTATTGGTTAATATATATTTGGTCGACCAGACCCTATCTGTATCATATTTTTTATTGTTCCCTGTTAATCCACTGCTTGTTCTTTTGTTGATCATGATTATGTAAATAAGGATCACTAAGCTGAAACACTACAAGGGTTGGCGATTTTGCCCACAACTATTTCAGGGTCACAAACAAATGACTTACAAATGGTAACTTGCATGTCAAACTGCCAATAATAGATTCTTAGTTATGGTTTGCCATTTACTCACCAAATTTTAGTTCTGTTTAGGAAAACTATGAGTACTCTGGTCCATGGTAGCTTTTCCCCTCCTATAAAAATTTGTATTTGTGAGTGGAGTGGAAGAATAAGAGGTTCAAAATATTTTTCATGGCCAAACTCTTTTGATTGGGTAGAAAATTTTAAAAGATTTCTTTGAGATCTTTAAACCATTTTAATTATCTGGCAAAACTAGGCACTAACTGTTTCAGATATATGTATAGTTCCAGTAAAAACTAAAATCACTAAATTGTATTAGTTCACCTTTTTGGCATAAATCTCTCCAGACAACATTGATAAGAAGTTTTGAATCAAGCAGTGACATTGGCTTTACACCAAATTATGACTTCCTCAACATTAAAAGTAGAATTTTTAATGTACTATACAAAATTATAACAGTACAATATCCTGTTTAATTCACAAATCATGATTTTGTTTTTCTCTTGCTGTGATGAATGAGGCTTTTTAAGTGCTGATCTTGGCCATGGGTAGGTTAAACACCAACCCATAGTAAGATACTCAATTGTTGTGATCCAACTTGTTTTTGTATGTTGTTTGAAAAACAAGTCATTGGTTCTTTTTTTAGTGATCATTAAGATTGCCAGTTAAGAATGTGGATTCCTTCACCACTTGTCCAAGAAAACTTCTCATACACACATTACTTTTGGACATGGTCATCCTTCAAAAAGCAAAAATATTGTGGATATACCCCTGGCAAAATCTGGTGTCAGCTACATGACTCATTTTCCAAAAACATGTGTTAAAATCAGTTCAACAAGAGGAAGTGGTTGTTTTGCTATTTGAAAATGGAAAACCATTACCACGACTATTTTAAAGAGGGAAAAGCAGCTATTGTGTGATTAATTTTATTTGTTTATGTCATGTAGGGGTCCTGGCTACAAAGAATTTTATTGACATGCTAATGAAAAGTGTGCCACCATTAGGAAGCTTTATTGTCTGGGGAAGAAAATGTATAAGACAACCACTTTTAAGACCACATGAAAGTGGTCATGTTAGACAGGTAGTCATTTTATACAGTAACTATTATGTATATAGAAAGTAACTTTAGTTGGCCCAATGACAGTCATTGTAGATAAGTGTTCACATTCTCAAGGTGGTTGTTTAAACAGGTTTGACTGAAATGAAATTATGAATAAATCACAGACAGGAAAGCCACTCCACTGCCAAGCATGCAAAAATCAGTTTAGAAGGGTTAACATTGTAAATTAATGTTACTGGTTTACTAACAACAGCTCAATATATCGTTTGAGTCAATTAAAAGAAGTAAGCAATATGCAAACAGGAATGGAGAAAAATACTCAAGACATTCCATAAAATTTTATTTTGTTATTTGAATAAAAAAAATTGGAACATCTTCCTTGGAAAAAAATTATCAGACTAATATAGACTAAATAAACTAGATAGATAGATAGATAGATAGATAGATAGATAGATAGATAGATAGATAGATAGATAGATAGATAGATAGATAGATAGATAGATAGATAGATAGGTGGAAAAATTGATATAAGTTATTATGCACTATCTCAGATCAAATAAAATCCAAAACATGAACCAAGACAGTAAGTTGACAAGTTTGAATGACACCTAACATTAGAAGGAGAAATGAGATTTGACACAGTCAGCAAAAGAATGAAAATAAAGGAGGTAACCAGTTTACTAAAGAAATTTGGAGAAACAAAAAAAAGATAAACATGCATGCACACCAAAACAAATAAAGGGCTGGCAAAGATTTTATACATCATTGGGTTGTAACCTGTATATAAGACCAAGACCTGTGTGCATCACACAAGTTGACATGCTAATTATAAGAATATTAAGCTATTCTTATACTAATTTAAGTGATTCAATTCTTATACTAATTTAAGTGATTCAAGTTAATCATTGTTATTTTTATCTCATTAGTTTTTTTCCTTTTAATCTTAAAGGTCTTAGAAAAGAGGCAAGGCTGCTTGAAAATGAACTTGACATGAAACTCTTATCTTTCAGCAAATTTGGAACAATGCATGAAAAGGAGTACACAAAAGAAAAGTAAGTACTTTTGCTGGTTTTCCATCCCATTCCCCCCTTATTTTTATAACTTTTTCATACTTTATCTATAAAACTCACCATACAGTATATTTCCTGGGCCTCAGCATTTGAAGTCTTTCCTAATGACACTATCAAAGGATGAATTTCAGTTGCCAAGTCAAAGTGTCTACATTGGTTTAAGGTTGCCATTTTAATGAGCCATTTTAAGGTTGCCATTAAGGTAAGGTAAGGTAAGGTAAGGTAAGGTAAGCCATTAAGGTTGCCATTTTAATGAGCCACTTGTAATTGAAACTAGTAATAGGTATGTCACACCACTATATATGGACAATTAACTGGAAATGATGCAAGTTAAAATTAATTATGTAATAGTGAAGGTATGGCTTAATTGCTTATGGTCTGTTTCTGTAATCATTCTGATAAAATATGTCTAGTTGTTTCATTTCTTTTTTCATACATCCTGCTGACTGAAGATAAATCTCTACCATGTACATGTTTTCATCCATACTTTTTCCTCTGTACTTATCTTTCCTTTTTCATATATAATCTATTCCTAACCAAAACCATGTGCCTTAAATGTTTACTTGAACTTTCCTTCACTATCAGTATCATCTCTTCCAAAGAAGTCAGTCCTCTTCTTCCTTCTAAGTTCTTCCAGTACGATATATCCACATCTCCTTTAAGATATGGTACACTGTGTATTGTCAACATCTTCCTAGAATCAGTTACTTTTAATTTGGCTAGACCCCAATCAATTATCCTTACACCATAGTGAACAATGAATGCTGGCAAAATTTACAACATTCAAAAGTGACCAGTATTTTTCATTACCATCTAAAATATTGTTCCTATTTCATTTCTGTACTTATATCCTTACTTACTTNCTATCAGTATCATCTCTTCCAAAGAAGTCAGTCCTCTTCTTCCTTCTAAGTTCTTCCAGTACGATATATCCACATCTCCTTTAAGATATGGTACACTGTGTATTGTCAACATCTTCCTAGAATCAGTTACTTTTAATTTGGCTAGACCCCAATCAATTATCCTTACACCATAGTGAACAATGAATGCTGGCAAAATTTACAACATTCAAAAGTGACCAGTATTTTTCATTACCATCTAAAATATTGTTCCTATTTCATTTCTGTACTTATTATCCTTACTTACTTACTTACAAGTTTCATGACCTCAGTCACAGTTGTTCTCCAACTCTTTCTATGTTTTCCAGGATGGCATCTTCTGTCAACCATCAGATTAGTGCCTTTACAAGAGGTTCACTCACATCTCTTCTCCTGATGTGACCAAACCACCTTATGCATCTTCCACTCAGCAATGCTTGCAAGGGCTCCACTCCATATCTACAGGCCCCTTCCACACTCCTGACTTCATTTTGTCACATCACACCTGTTATATATTGCACCATTCTCCTGTTGCACTGCCTCAGCATTGCATTCAGTCTATCTGTCATTGGCCATCCCTCAGCTACATAGAGCAGGACTGACCTAATGCAAGCATCATAAACTTTGGTTCTATTTCACAGTGGTGTGCTTTTATTTATGAAGTATCCAGCTATCTATCTCTCCACTTCTTCAATGCAGTTGCCACTCTCATTCTTATGGCATGTTCCACTCCTCCCATACTGTCCAGTAGGTTTCCTAGGTAGCAGAACTCCCTCGCTTCTTCCACAACTTCACCTTTTATGGCAAAATTTTAATCTGCCTCTACTGAAAGTTCATTTTGCCTGCTACATGCTGGGCAGTGACAATTCTCATTTTCTGGTTAATCTCCACAACCTTGAGCATCTTTTATGGTACCACAGTTGGCACACCATACAACGGATCGAGTTTCGGTTGACACCTTGACTGCATACTGCACAAGAAAATCTGCCAGACTTAATGACTTCATTTTTTCTTTCCTTTAACCTTCAGTTTCATTTTTATGGTGTTTACCTTTAAACCTCTCTTGGCCAATGCTGCTTTCCACTGCACAAACATCTGCACTGCCTCCTCTTCACTCTGTGGTTGCCTCTTCCATAACAAAGATGAATAATAGAGGACTCAGAGCTGATCCTTGATGTACTCCTACTCTGATAGGAAACAATTCAGATTCTTCACCATTTATCCTCACTCTTGATATTGTCTTGTCATGTAACATCACCAGCTCCATCAGGAGTTTACGCACTAATTCTCAGGCTTCACCTGGTTGCCTTTCTCAGTCTTTTTCTTTCCTTTAACCTTCAGTTTCATTTTTATGGTGTTTACCTTTAAACCTCTCTTGGCCAATGCTGCTTTCCACTGCACAAACATCTGCACTGCCTCCTCTTCACTCTGTGGTTGCCTCTTCCATAACAAAGATGAATAATAGAGGACTCAGAGCTGATCCTTGATGTACTCCTACTCTGATAGGAAACAATTCAGATTCTTCACCATTTATCCTCACTCTTGATATTGTCTTGTCATGTAACATCACCAGCTCCATCAGGAGTTTACGCACTAATTCTCAGGCTCCACCTGGTTGCCTTTCTCACTCTCTGATGAAATGCCTTTTCAAGGTCTATGAACACATGGTACAGCTTCCTTTTCTTTTCTAAATATTTCTGTTACTGCTGCCAAATGATAAAAATAGCATTTTCTGTTGACCTTTCCACACAAAAAACAAATTGGGTTTTTCCAATCTTAATAATTCTGTGTAACCTGTGTTCCAATAATATAAAGCCTCTATGCCTTCCACATTTTAATATGTCACCTTTACCCTTATATAGGCTTATAGTAGTACTGTTCTTGATTGTTCCATTTTACTCCGCTAAGGGCAGCACTCAACTCTAAAACTTCCATGTCTTTCAAGGCCTTACACACCTCAATTTGCTTTCCATATTCTTCACTTAAGAGCTCCTGGTAATATCTTCTCCATCTTTCTGCAACATCCTTTCTTTCAACTAATGTACATCCATTTTTATCTTTGATAAAACTTGCCCTCAATAGATTTTTCTTGTTCTTTGACATCTGCAGTGCAGCTCTGAAGAGTTTAATTCTGCCTTCTCTGGTGTTTAAATCTTCACTCTAATGACTTCACACTTCCCTTCTTGCTTAGCTGACCCTTATCTTTGCTTGTCTCCTTGATATATTGTAATTCTCCTTATCATTGTTTGTGCCTGTTTGTGCCCACTTTTTAAAGGCAGCCTTTTTTCCTCTGATGACAACTTGAAATGATTCATTCCACCACCGTGTTGGTCTTAGCCACTCCTCCATATAGTTTCTCCACAGACCTCTTTACAAGTTTGCAGTAAATTCTCATCCAGTTTTACTATATGTCCACTGGACTCCTCCAAACTTCTCTCAAGCCTCTTCTGACACTCTCTTCTTCAATTTCCACAGCTTTTTTGTTTTCCAAGCTTTTTTTTCCTCAATTAAAATCAGCTACTCTTGTGCTTGGACGTACAGGTATGTGTTGAGTGAGGCAATCCTCTCCTGGTGTGGCATGACTTTGGAAACCACTCTGCTTGTCTTCCTCATTAAAAGTAAACCTATTTGTGTACATTTATCTTCACTCTTATACATAATTCTTTTCTCACCTTTCTTCATGAAAAGTCTCTTCAGACCTGAGCAAACCAGTTGATCAAAGACAGGGGATCATGCTGTGTGTGGGTTGTTACTGCAGGATCATCAGCAAACATGCCTCTGATGGTGGACTGACAGACTTAGAGTCCACCGTCAGATCTTAAGTGGAGGTAATTTCCCTCGCTTTCATCGCCAAAGGCATGTTTCAAGAGCAGGGTAAAGAAGATCCACACAGGGATGGAGTAAGAGTGCAACCTGGATTGACACCGCTGTGAATGTCAAAGGGCTCTAAGGTATTGATGTTAAACTGGACTATCCGCTGCATGTTGTCATGATATGACACAATCAAGCTGTGTAGTTTAGGAAGGCAGTCAATCTTAGAAAAGATCTGTAAGAGCCACTTCTGCTCACCTGGTCGAAGGCTTTAGTGAGGTCAATGGTGGCAACGTACAGAGGCATCTGATGTTCCCTTCACTTCTTCTGAAGTTGACCTGAGGGAGAAGATCTTGTCAAGAGTTGATCTGTGGGCTTGGATACCACACTGGGACTCAGTGTAGACACGCTCTGCTAGTCTCTGTAATCTGGACAGTTTGATGCTGGCAAAAGGTTTGCCAATGATGGTGAACAGGGCGATCCCTCTGTATTTATTACAGTTGCTCCTGTCACCCTTGTTCTTAGAGAGGGTTACGATCTTTGGGCCTCTCGTATCCTGTGGAACGGCTCCTTCCTACCAGCGTAAGCCGAGGACTCACCCAGTGAGTGGAACTAATGAGGTGGTTTTGCAGTGCTTGATCAAATCAGGGGTAGGGGAATCCATTCACTGCCTGGCACCTAACCCGAGGCTAAACTTTCAATCGCCTTGTTGACCTCTTCAAGATTTGGTTCCGTATCCAGCTCATGCAACACTGACAGGCACACAATGGCGTCAAGGACTGAGGGTGACGTTGTGTTTTCTCTGGCATAGATCTCCGAGATATGTTCTGCCCATCTCTTCATCTGCTGATTTTTATCTGTGATGCTATTCCCAGCTAAAGACCGACGAGGTGCTGTCTTGCTCTGAGACGCCGCTAACATCTTTTTTTTGTCGTCATACATCCCTCTGAAGTCACCAGTGGTTGCAGTGGTTACAAAGATCGACTGTATGGTTCCAGCAGTAAAGGAGGAGGAGGGTTAATAGGCTGCAAAGGATCAGTCAGAGCTGAAGAAAACAACCTTGATTGGTATGTCGAGCAGCAACTGAGCCACTGTTAAATGCTGTTAAAAGGAATGGGACAATTTAGACTGATAATTCCCTGAAACCTAAAGACTAAGAAGAGTGAAAAAGACGAGAATCTGAATTTCTTGAAATGCAAGGAAAAGTATGGACAATTTTTAGAGAGTTAAAAGGAAAGGATGTCGAAAATTTAACCAGCAGCTAATGTCGNCTCCGAGATATGTTCTGCCCATCTCTTCATCTGCTGATTTTTATCTGTGATGCTATTCCCAGCTAAAGACCGACGAGGTGCTGTCTTGCTCTGAGACGCCGCTAACATCTTTTTTTTATCGTCATACATCCCTCTGAAGTCACCAGTGGTTGCAGTGGTTACAAAGATCGACTGTATGGTTCCAGCAGTAAAGGAGGAGGAGGGTTAATAGGCTGCAAAGGATCAGTCAGAGCTGAAGAAAGCAACCTTGATTGGTATGTCGAGCAGCAACTGAGCCACTGTTAAATGCTGTTAAAAGGAATGGGACAATTTAGACTGGTAATTCCCTGAAACCTAAAGACTAAGAAGAGTGAAAAAGACGAGAATCTGAATTTCGTGAAATACAAGAAAATGTATGGACAATTTTTAGAGAGTTAAAAGAAAAGGATGTCGTAAGGCACATGCTTGGTATTAAGAAAAGGGAACAAATTAATGTAAAAACCGAACCACGGTGGAAACGACGCTTAAGTTCTCATATCAATGAAGTTGGGAAGGGCATTGGTAAACTTGAGGCTTTACAAAGTAACTCTGGGGAATGGAATCACTGAAGAAAGACTAATGAATAAATGTAAGGTCAACGAGAAGAGTATTGAGGTAGTAATAGAAGAAATGAACAGCGAATTACTGGCAAGAGTGCCAAAATCCAGAGATTGGAGGGGGAAATGAGTCAATACGAACAGAACCGAATGTTCAGTAATAACCTGAAGATGGTTTTGGGAGATGGAAGGGAAAGTGAAAAACAATCATAACATACCTGACGCCTATGAAGCTAAAACATTCTTCTAGAAAGGGATTTGGGAGAAAAGGATGCAGTATAATAATAAGGCAGAGTGAATTCGGTCATTTGAAAATGAAGTTTATGAAAAGACACAACTGCAAGCTAATCAAGATACATCAATTGGAACGTTCAGAAATCGCGTAAACAAACTATCAAATTAGAAGACCAAGTACCTACTTTTACTCAGGAAGCTATTCACTGGTATTTAAACTAAAGAGATTTATGCTCATCTCGAATTAAATAGGCTGCTTCCTGTTGAGCAAGTGGGATCTCGCAAGGGAAGCTATAGAACTAAGGATTATTTATTGATAGGTAAGATGATAATTAGGAGTTGTAAGCGAAGACACACTGGACTAGTCATGGAATGGATCGACTATAAAAAGACCTTTGATATGGTGCCATACTCTTAGATACTGAAGTGCCTTGAGATCTTTAAAGTGGCTGATAACATCAAAATCTTACTTAAAAATAGCATAAAGAACTGGAGAACGTACATGACATCAGGCGGAGTGTCAGTAGAAGAAGTAAAAGTAAAGCGAGGTGTTTTCCTAGAGACAGTCTATCACCACTCCTATTTGTAATAAGTTTGATACCAATGTCTTGTTTCACTTTATGGTCTTGTTTTACATAAAGTGAAAGCTGGTTATGACCTGGGCAAGGGTGGGGTATCGCTAAATCATATACTTTTCATGGATGATTTAAAACTGTCAGGAAAAAATAAAAAATAGTTGGACGTAGTAGTTAATCAGCTCGTGTATTTCGCAATGACATCTGCATAGAATGTGGCATTAGTAAATGGGGTGACCTTGTGATTAAAAGAGGGAAGCCATTTAAGAGTAAAGACATAGAGATTCCATCGTGCGAGATTATAAAAGAGATTGAGACTGAGGGTGAATACAGATACCTGGGAGTACTGGAGACTGGCGGATAAACAGATGAAGAATAACGTGAAACCTGAATATATAAGGAGTCTTGGGAGCATACTGAAGTTTCAATTAAACAGTGAAAATGTTGTAAATGCTATCAACTTCTGGGCTGTGTTTCTCATCAGGTATAGTGAGGGATAATTAAGTAGAATCTAGCTGAACTGAAAGGGCTTGATAGGAAAACACAATTTTTTGCCATACATGTTTCCATCCATGTTATGCATTTAATCCATCCATAGCATGTTCCACAAAAGAGGTATTCTACCTTAAAGATCTGAAGGTGGTAGAGGCATCTTTAGTGTTAAGGACTGCGTCCTTATTGAAAAGAACTGTTTACATAAGTATGTCTCGGAAAGCGAAGAAACTGTGCTGAAAGCTGTGATGAAGGAGGAAGTAATCGATCAGGGCAAACCAAAGAGTGAAATTAGGCAAGAGCGGAAGGACAACATAAACAGTGAAAAACTGCATAGTGTTTTGCTTAAGACCACTGAGTTTAGAAAGAAACAGTCATGGAACTGGTTAATGAATGGTGACCTTAAGAAAGTAACGATATAGGATAAAGGAATGATATTGCTGCCTAGGAGCAGACTTTGAGAAACAAATCGATTCAATTTCACATTCACAAGGAAGTAACCTGCCCCATTTGTAGACTTTGTGGGGAACTTGAGGAAACTTTTCGCATGTAGTGCCAGAATCTTTACAGCTTGCGCAGGGCCAATATAAAGAATGGAGGCATGATTTTGGTGCCAAAGTTATACTCTGGGAATTATGGAAATATAATTATTTGAACCACTGTGAAAAGTGGTATGGTATACCCCAGAACGAGTGACAGAGAACGATTAGGTGAAGATACTTTGGGATTTTTGAATACAAACTGATAAAGAACTAAAGTATAATGACTGATGCGTGATTTATATAAAGTATAATATGCCGAACATTCTAAACCTAAACAAACAAGATCTTGTTTTATCGTAGACGTTACTTGCTTATTTGACACATTGCCCAGATGAAAAACAATGAAAAACGTACCAACTATCAGGACTTGAAATGAAAAGTGATGAGGATCTGGAATTGTAATATCCACAAAGTCATGCCAGTCGTCACCGGAACGCTTGGCACCATTTTAAAGAGTTTCAAGGGTGGGTCAACAACATTAGCCCAAACATTGGGAACAACATATAAAGCGTGCCTACTAGGAAGCGCAAAAATTCTTCTTTATTTGTTGGATAGCTAAAGCTACAGTATTGGCTTGATTTTTGGTGTAAACAACCAGCAAAACTACATCTTAAACTGTGATATGAACTTAATAATAAGGATAAGAATATGAACAACAGTGTTTTGCGAGCAAGTTAAACGGAACATAACTGAGCTTAATTTGATTGACTATGCTTGTGGGAAGACGATTGAAGAAAAACTTGGCATCAAACACCAGCCTTCTAAGGAGAGTAACCAGCATAAGCAACCAAAGTGGAAACGTGATATTGAGAAGGAAATTGAACTAATGCGGAAAAGACCTAAAGACAAGAAAATCTCGCAAAGTGATAAGAAAGTTTAGAATACAAAATATATCAGACATTCCACCAAAGAAAGGAGAACTGAAACAACAAAATACAAGTGGGAACACATAGACTAACAAAGCACGAGAAACGCAGCAGTTTCTACTCTCAACCTGATGCCAAAAAGTAGAGAAATCGGTAAAAGTCAAGTAACAGTTAAAGTAGTACCATCTAAGAAAAGTATTGAAAGGTTTTGAAAAGGTATATGAGGAAAAGAAGAGAGGTCTTATAAAGCCAAGTTAAGTAAAGAGGCATTAAATACAAGTCATTCCGCTGTAAAAGGTATTGACAACTAAATGACAAAATATAAGGGAAATAGATAAATCGAGCGCTTTATTTTTTTAATTTAGTATAGCTTCCATACTTCGTTTCAACGCTTGACGTTCCTTTCAGAGTTTATTTTATCGTGCGATATTAGCTCAAACCTTCACTCCCTTATTTTGTCGCGATGTTACCTCAACCAGGACTGTAAAAAAACTCGCATGTGTTGCAAAAATGTGACGATGTAAAACCAAATGAGTAACATCGAAGCTCAGTTAAGTACACAGGCATTAAATATAAATTATTCCGCCAAAAAAAGTAATTGACAACGAAATGACAAAATATGAAGGAAATGGATAAATCGAGCGCTTTATTTTTTTAACTTGGAAGCACGTCAGGCATTCGTATAAGCATTTCCAAATCGAACACTCTATTCAGCTCAACAGACTTGCATTGTAAAATTTCTTGAGGTCAGCAGAACAAAATGCTTGTCATTAATGGCTCGTTTAGTTTCAGCTGTCAGACGTTGGCATCTTTGGGTACGAATTCTAAACACAAGCATCAACTTTTTTCGTTTGCGAAAATCACTTGAAAAAAGTTCAAAAAGTAAAAAATTATGATATGGTTGCAGTAAACTCAGCTTTGTATTGTTATAGACATAACTGTCATTTAAACGATGCGAGGGAACAGACGTTGCCTGATTTAAGAAAATAGAAATCTTCATGTCAGGATACTGTCTTTGCACTTGATTAACGTGATTTTAGAATTTACGATAAGAAAAACATTCATGCATTGGGTTTAAGAAAAAAGATTCCGGAAATGCAAGGGTAAGCCTTGTGGAGGTAAATACTAACTTTATAGTAGCAATATATACGAGGACAAGTCGACAAGTTGGATAGAGAATACTGAAAAAGTGAATGAAAATCTACACGAGCATGAATGGAAAGATATCACAGTAGTAGAATTGAAGACGGCATTAGCAGAGTCTTAAAAATGGAAGTCACCTGGAGTTGATAAAGTCCCAAATTTCTGGCTATATGCATTGCCTTCGTCCCATTCAACACTCACAAAGTCTGCTTAACGATATTATGCAAAACCCTGAAAAAACACCTGGGTGTTTATGTGAAGGAACAGCATATCTGCTAGCTGAGAATAAATACTAACGATCCCCAAAACTATTGACCGATTACGTGTTTGTCGAACACATATAAACTACTGACATCAGTTTTGACTGACAGGACGTTGTTACTTCAACAAAATAAGCTTTTCCATCTCGTAGAGAAAACGTGTAGGCGCGGGTTGTATGGTCGCAAAGACCAATTGTTGATCAGCAAAATGATACTTTAAAACTGTAAGAAAAGGAAAGAGAACATGAGCTGTTGTTGGGTCGACTACATCAAACTTTTGATAGCGCACCACATGAATGGATATTTAAATCTGTAGACCTTTATAAGGTATCACGTAGGGTAATTAGTTTTTTGAAATACAACATGGAAAAATGGAAGACACGCTTGATCCTTATGCATGAGAACGGAACACAAATAAGTGATAATATCAACACCATGCGGGGAATCTTTAAAGGAGATTCGTCATACCCCCCTTCCTTTCTGTATCTCACTCATACCGTTGTCTTTAGAGCCGAATTCTTCAGGTTATGGATATAAAGTCGGACTTAAACGAATCTCCCATTTGTTTTTTATTGGTGATTTAAAGTTGTACGCAAAAGTTGATTATTAACTTGAGGGAAATTTGTCAAATTATTTAGCGATGATATTGGTATGGAGTTTGGGTTGAGTAAGTCTGCCAAGGCTACTTTTAGGGAAGGTAAGCTAATGAAAAGTAACAATATACGACTTGACGAAGAGACAATCGTTAAAGATCTAGGACACGAGGACGTGTATAAGTAACTTTGTGTAGACGAATCCAGTGGAATTCAACACACTCTACAATGAAGGAAAAACTAGAAAGGAACTCACAAAAAGGAGCAAACTGATTCTCAAAGCTGAGTTATATTCAAAGAATAGGCTTACTGCGATCGACACTTTAGCTGTTCCCGTTATCACATACAGTTTCAGCATTATTGATTGAAATCTGAGCGAGATAAAAAGACTCGACTGTAAAATCAGAAAAACATTGATAAGTTACGACATGCACCATCCCCAAAGCTGATGTTCATCGTATGCCAATCACTTTCATTTTTTCAGACTTATTTTGGAAATGGGACTTGAATGTAACAGTGAATTCCATCAGTCAGGGTGTGACTTTTTTTACCCAGAGATTTATGAAAAGATATTCGCAGAAGGTTTGCTGTGCGAAGAGGGATCGTTCACCTCTTTTTATAAGCTACCGCTAATGTGTTTTCTTCTCGGTCTCGATCTACTAGGGCAGAACTGCTTTTGTGAAATATTTCCATATACGAATTATGATTTGGTTGTACGCACATAGTATTAAATGTCTATTTTCCTAGGAAGTCTTGTCATTACCGTATCTTTAAATTCCTAAGCCATAATTGTAACTGTTGGCCATAGAAACACTAACCATACATATGAGAGCTGCCTATTTCCAACTGTCTATTTTTAAGACTGTCGCGGGTCAGGTTTTATTTCATGTTTGCAGCTGTCGTAAGTTACCCATATATACAGCTTCATTACAGCATACTAACGAGAATTTGCACCTGTAACCAGTTCCGAATTCACGGTCAAACAGCAACTCGTGTCATTAGATATCCTAGGTAAGTTCTGCTGTAGAAATGTCTGTCCCATACCTTTTTTTAATCCTTGCCTTAATTCTTCCTTGCACAGGTAATTTAAGTAATAACAGCTTTTTTTAAAACTTGAATTATTTTAATAGTATGTATGTATATACACATGATGCACACTTTTATTGCACAAGACAATTTTCTGTTAGCAGTACTGCAACTGTTTGTTAAATACAACTCTTTCCCACGTTTTTTTTTATTTCTCGATACACATGTTTTATCTTTTTGTTTGACCCCAAAAGCAGTACTAGACTTTTCTTTCTTTTGCTAGGTCACTAACTAATTTGAACGATCCCAACTAATAGAGCCATGATCAAAATCTGCATAAAGTCTCCAAGACCAGTAAAAATCCACACTTTTGCTGAACTGTTTCAATTGCGGAATCCTTCGAATTACCCATGAAAGGCATCTCTCCAAGTTTTCAATATTTCTTGACGTTTATATTTCTCGTGAAAATAGGCAATTTGCTGCTTAAAGATGCAAAAAGAATTTGTGGATATACGAATTCGTGCTGTGGTATGCTCTTGCAGCATTATACCATTATTCTGCGTGTACGGTTACTTTTTAATTTCAGGAAGTAAATCTTGACATTTGATTTGGTTTCGGGAAGGCTTCCTCTGATAAGCACCAGACCCCCTGTACTCTTTTTCACATTTTCAATGAACTGTTTTGATAGCTGCGTCATTAACTCTGGCATTTTTTTCTAGTTATTATGGTGAGAAAAAGACAACATGTCAGTGTAGTGAGACCTCATCTGAGCCTTAAATATTTAATAACAAAAGACATTGATGCTTATTTTCTTATTTGGAACGCCAAAGATAAACTTGCATTCTCGCTTCCTGACTTCTTAAGTGTCGCAACTAATATTTGGCTTGGGTTCAAAACTCTTATAATTTTATAATTTTATCTATATAATTTTTAAGTGAAATCCAATCTGTTGGAAAGTTGTAATTTTCTATTTGATGAAGCCATTTATTGTGATTTATACTTTTAGATGGGAACTTTTAGTATAGCTTCCATACTTCGTTTCAACGCTTGACTTTCTTTTCAGAGTTGATTTTATTGAGCGATATTAGCTAAAACGTTCACTCCCTTATTTTGTCGAGATGTTACCTCAACCAGGACTGTAAAAATGTGACAATGTAAAACCAAATGAGTAACATCGAAGCTCAGTTAAGTACACAGGCATTAAATATAAATTATTCCGCCTAAAAAAGTAATTGACAACGAAATGACAAAATACGAGGGAAATGGATAAATCGAGCGCTTTATTTTTTTAATTTGGAAGAACGTCAGGCATTCGTATAAGCATTTCCAAATCGAACACTCTATTCAGCTCAACAGACTTGCATTGTAAAATTTATTGAGGTCAGCAGAACAAAATGCTTGTCATTAATGGCTCGTTTAGTTTCAGTTGTCAGACGTTGGCATCTTTGGGTACGAATTCTAAACACAAGCATCAACTTTTTTCGTTTGCGAAAATCACTTGAAAAAAGTTCAAAAAGTAAAAAATTATGATATGGTTGCAGTAAACTCAGCTTTGTATTGTTATAGACATAACTGTCATTTAAACGATGCGAGGGAACAGACGTTGCCTGATTTAAGAAAATAGAAATCTTCGTGTCAGGATACTGTCGTCGTCACTTGATTAACGTGATTTTAGAATTTACGATAAGAAAAACATTTATGCATTGGGTTTAAGAAAAAATATTCCGGAAATGCAAGGGTAAGCCTTATGGAGGTAAATAATAACTTTATAGTAGCAATATCTACGAGAAAAATATATATGGGAAATAATAAACCAGTTTTCAACATTGCAACATTTAATTTTACCAACAATAATAATTTTTGTGCCGTGGTCAGACTTGTAGAAGACTACAGAAATACAATAACATAACAATAATGTACTCCTAGGGTTTTTTCATCACTGACTCATTTACGCCTGGGCATCGTAGTTATACTAAGGACAGGGGCTGTAGCACAGCAGTTGGGTGACTGACTCCACTGGAACTAGAACGTACATCACTTCACTTCGCAATAATTTTAGGATTATGTTGACTACCTTGTCTTATCGTTGCATCATTGACTGACCTAAAAATGTTTTTTTTCTGAAATGTTTACAAGACGCCGATGAAATTCTATTAAGAAGAAATCTAGACAACTTTATACCTAGAAGCATGGTACATGGCTCTCCTTCTTAACATGGTGCTGCATTTCACCATCAGGGTATAGGATAACAGCCAAGGAGGGGGTCCCGTAAATACGATACCATTGTATCAGCTAATGCTTTTATCATTTCTATTAATATACCATCTTCGCCGGCTGATTTGCCTCTTTTCATACCATTTATCGTACTTGATTTCAATCTGTTTGCAATAATAGATGCAATTGCGAAAGCCAGAGATACAAAACGTCTCGACTAGTTTTTGCAGCCAGACGCAAAAAGCTTGCATCGGTTTGTATCGACGTCACCAATTTCTAGTTGGTGACGCAAATTGTGAAGCCTGGTTGTTGTATTCATGATTTTACTCCTTAGCTTAATTTTGTTCACTTTTATTGCTACATTAATTTTGTTTTACTTTATTCCGTTTGGACCCATTTGTATTCGTTAAACGGGACGCAGCCTTGTACCACCATATTGTCATTTTATTGCAGCCAATTGTGTTAATAGCTTTTCTGCCTGCTGAAAAACATTTGAAAACAGATTTCTTACGCCCTATCTTGTCGTTAATTTTTAAATAACTCAATACAAGAATAAACTACATGATTTTTCATTCTTCCTGCTATATCGATCAAAATCAAAACACAGCCTTAACAGAATACATGAATAAAGTCTTTTTTTCTAACATGTAGGAAGGAGTCCGTTGATGGTGTTGTGCAGTAGATTGTGGATAAACAGACGGACACATATATCTGGGTACAGCAACAATTTAGTAAAACATGGGCAAGGTTTATTATTACAAGGCTCCTTAGAAATCGCCCACTGCTTTATTACCAATGAGTAGTAAATAATATACTGAAAATTGTTTCCTTAACTTTAGATACCTAAACCAAGGGAAGTAAGAAAAAAGTAGCTGACCACTGACCATTAAAATTGAAATGGTGGGTGTTAAGTTTTCTGCAAGATTGGTTAGTAGTCAGATGCTTCCAGTATGATACGACTACAGTAGAAGGCCTATTTAAGGTGCAACTCGCAAAGTTTACTCCATGATGATCTAACACTTAGTCGATTATTGTTCCATTACGTACCTGAAACGTATGACGACACAATGGAAAATACTGGAATAGTTGCAACAAAGATTATGATATAACGACCAACTTTTAGCCACGGCTAACCAAGTAAAATTGGCACAAAATTGCCCATGTTTTCTATCAAAAAATTACCTTACCGAAGTGACGTATCCTCCAGGACGTTGTCGACCAGGTTCTTCCACTCCTGCCGGTCTCGTGTTGTGTGTAGTAGTTCAAGTATGCTTGCTTTCCTTGTTGCCCTCGTCAATCCATCTGTGTACTTCTCTCTTGGTCTTCCTCTAGCGTTGCTTCCGTTCATCATACTTGTTGTTATCACATTTTCCAGTCCTTCTCTCATTATGTGACCGAAAAATCGAAGTTGTCTTCCCCTAATGTTGTTCATAAGGCATCTCTTCTCGCCAACCATCCTCAAGACTTCATCGTTAGATTTTAAGTCAGTCCATGGGAATAAGATTTTCATAACCACATTTCTGTTGCTTCAAGTCGTCTCTTCATTGTTTCAGATATGGTCCAACTTTCTACAACGTATGAAACTTTGCTTGGCAATACTTATCCTCTTCCTGATCTCAGTCATACATCTTGCATCACTTGTTACTGTGCTTCCCAGATATTTGAAACCATTTACTTGTTCGACCTGTTTGTCATTACATCTTAACATCACTCTTGGGAAGCGGGGGGTGGGGGTGGGGAGTTGGTTTTGTTCGGTAAAAACCATAACTTTCATCTTTTCTGCGTTTATATTTAGGTCTTTCCCTTCACTGTCAGTTTGTACTTTGTTGAAAATTTCTTGTAGCTGTTCTGTGGAATCTGTTTTTAGAACGGTGTCATCAGCATATCACAAATTATTGACATTCTTTCCACCGACTCTTACTCCTTCCATTGAAGTTATGCCTCTAATTATTATCTCACCATAAATTGAAAACAAATCTGGTGACAATACACATCCCTGCCTAACTCCTCTGTTGATATCTTGAAAGTTTGTAGTTTTTACTCCGGTTTTGACGCAGGCTTTTTGAGCGAAATAAAGGTTCTTTATCAACCTATAATCCTTACTACCGATGCCAATATTCTTCAATACTTCCATTAACTTTACACGACGAACGCGGTCAAAAGCCTTTTCGTAGTCAATAAAGCAAACGTATAGATCACGTTGCTTTTCTAACATCCTTTAGCTTAAAACTCTCAAGAGGAAGATTGCATTACTCGTTCCCTTTCCTTGAACGAATCCACACTGTTCTTCCGAGTCTTCATACTGTATTTTGTTAGTTATGCGTCTTAGAATAACTTTCAATATAATCTTGGTTACTTTACTTATACTGAGTGTTCTTTGTTTGTTACACTCTAACGCTCCTGGAATCTTTGGTATGGCTATGAATATTGATTTAAACATTTGCTCTGGGTTCTGCCCAGTGTTGCATATCTGGTTTGCCAAATTTGTTAGTTTTATCACCATTGTATCAACTGATGGTTTGATCATTTCTATTAATATACCATCTTCATCGGCTGATTTACCTCTTTTCATACCATTTATCACACTTTATATTTCACTTTGCAGTATTTCGGCCCCTTGATCCTCGACGTCATTATCAAGCTCATCTTCATGTCTATCATCGTTGAATAACTCAGCAATGTATTCACTCCATCTACATATTACCTCTTCACTATCCATCGCGATTGTTCCATCTTTTCTCTTTATAGCACCATTGTTTCTGGATTTGCGCTTCTGGGTTAACTGTTTTATCTTTTCAAGTCTTGAATGTTGGTTAGTCTTTATAAGATGTTCTACTTCACCACATCATTCTTCAAACAACTGCTGCTTTTCTTTGCTACACTCTTGTTGAATCTCTCTATTTTTTTTTCTCTGTACTCGATTTCGTTAACACCTTTCAATAGTCGCCTTTCTTCCATCTTTTGTGGTATACATGCAGTCATCCACGATGTCTTTTTCTTGAATGTTGCCTTTGACAAAACCTTCTTAGCGCTTTCGGGTAGAATAACTGACATGTCTTTCCACATAGTGTCTGGGCTATAGTCGCTGTTGTCTACGTCTAACACATCAAATCTGTTCGTAACCTCCACAGCATATTTCTGTGTTACTTCCGCATTTCTTCCTAAAAGATTTACTTCGTATCTTACTTGGTTTTTAGGCTTGTTAATCTTCTTCAGCTTAAGAGTGATTGACGCTATGAATGGCACATGGTCACTATTAACATCTGCACCTGGGTATGTGCGAACTTGTGTCACAGAGTTTCTAAATCTCTTATTGATCGTGATGTAATATATTTGGTTCCTGGTGAGGTCACCTGGTAATTTCCACGTCCATAGATGCCGCTTTTGATGACAAAATCAAGTGTTCATCACTACCTAATTGTTCTCAAAACACCATTCGGCTAGCTTTTCTCCGCTTTCATTTCTTTCACCTAATCCCTATGATCCTATGGTATCTTCAAATCTTTCCGATCCTATTTTTGTGTTGATGTCCCCCATAACTATGTTTATCTCATGAGTTTTGCAATGTTTCCTTACATCGTCGAGGTCACTATAAAATTTGTTCAATTTCTCTTCATTCGCTTCTGATGTTGGTGCATATGTTTGTATCAGGTTGATGTTGATTGCGTGTCCTTGCAGCTTTATCATGAGTATACGATCTGATTTCGCATAATATCCACTTAGGCACTTCCTGGCTTCTTCGGAAAGTAGAAAACCAACACCTCTTTTATGTTTATTTCCACCTGAATAGATCAAACTTGTTCTGTCCTACTTCAGTTCATCACAGCCGTTCCATCTTACTTCGCTTAATCCCATGATATCAACTTTCAATCTGTTCACTTCTTGTACTACATTGGCTAATTTACCTGCTTGGAACAGTGTTCTTATATTCCAAGTACCGACTCTCCACTGCTTCCTTTGATGTGCAACAGACGCTTGATTACGGACAAGGTTTGCCGGTCGCCCACGAGGCCCCTGGCCGGACGTGACAGTTACATGAATGTTTCTCCCGTTTACGTCGTTTCCTTGTATGTGATGAGTGTTGTAAACCATGGGGTTCTAGGATATATACGTAGTGAGGGCTCCAGTTCTCCGCTACGACAAAGTTATATGCGGTGCGCCTAGTCTTTGGCTTCCAACAGCCAGCTCACAAAACAGTGAGGGATTTAACCCATGCCTAGGTGAGTTTTGATGAATGCCGGGACGTGTCCACACGCCGATGGGCCCTGCACATTGCGCCTACGGGGTACTCATCCTTCGAAGGCTCTTTTTGGCAGCCGCAACCTAGCCAGACCCTCGTTAGCTCAGTATCCACAAGCATTCCTACCCAGGGTACACCACGAGGAGGTGAGGTTAGCTTAGCCGCAGAGTCTGTCATAGACAGGCCACTTTAGTTCACTTTTCGCCTTGCGGCTAGTCTACCCTGGCCAAGCATATAGCTAGAACCAGGCACTCCACGCCCCTTATCAAGAGATAGTAAAATAGAAATAGATGACAACTTCCGCAACTGTTTTGAAATCAACCAACACGTCGTGAGTATGTGTAACAGAGGCTTACTCCTGAAAAAAATTCCAAAAATTAGGCCAAAAGCAATAGAAAACATATTTTATTTTACTAATGTAACCATTTCAGCGACCACCCTTTAAATGTAAGACCCCTAAATAGCTTTCAACGATTTTAGAATAAAGTTGTAATTTTTCGTACTTTGAAATTTACCTTTTAACCAACTTTTTAATAATATTTTATTTTTGTGCAATTTTTAGTTTTGATAGGACCAATGTTACAACCGGGCTGCACTTCTGTATATGTAGTATTAGAATTGATAATTAAATTTTCAGTAAGTATTTAATGACATATCTAGTTAGGTCGATACTGTCGTTTATCATGGTCTTAAAATTGAAAGTAATCGTCGCCAACGCCCCCACCAATAAACTGAAGCTCCAGTAGTAACGCATTTCAAAGCTGACTTGCGCTGTGATTAACAACAGTAACATCTTGTCTGAAAGTGACAGAATATCCACACTTTAACACTTACCATCACCATTTGTGTGACAAGAAGAACGTCGTACATGCTTTGAATAAAAATGATTACGTCAGCAGCAAAGTAAACAAACTTCGAAAGTAACTTTAATTTTTTTTTTGTTTATCGATTATGGAGTAAATGCAAAGGAGATACGAAAGCCTTTAAATTTACTTGAACCCAGCAAGAGTTCAGGATTTCACATAATTACTCTGTAAATCATAAGGTAACCTGTCGATTTAAGTGACGTTTTATTTTGTTTTGTTTTTTCAAGTGTTACAACCCTATTCAAAACAAAAGAAATATTACTTAAGTGACAGAACATATAGTTCTAAATAATGTCAACCTGTTGGAGAACAAAGAGAAATATAATTATTAGAAGTAGAGAAGATTTAAAGAGGTTTGTATAACATGGAGAGGAAAACTGAAAAACCCTATTAATTTTGTATCAAAGACCAATATGTACCTTTGGTATATGCCCCCAAAGAACCAACAAAAACAGTTTTGCTGTAAAAGTCAATTGTACTGAAAGTGAGAAGCATTTGGATATCGATAGGAATGGCGACCAAGCTCATCTCATGGCTTGTATATGTGGCAGCAGTAACAATTATCGACAGCAACGGCACTTATTAGTGATAATCCCTTAAAGGGAAAGCTATCGAAGGGACACCATTCCTGTCGAAAATAATATGACCCGATGATAGATAAGTAAAGACGTAATGCAATCTTCGTTTATTTTTTTTCTTCATTTTGCTACAAACAATATGATTATGGAATGGACGATAAGGATGACGTAAGCATAATGTTTCATTGTTTGGAGGCCGCTGTCGGTACTTGGTTCCTAGAGTCTTTCATGTACACGTGGTAGAGTCTTCATCGGCGGAGTCAAGGGGGCAATGATTTATGCTTTTGAGTGCTGGCCTCTAAAACGGACAGACCTGGATAAACTCCAGAAAAATTAGAGGGCTGTGCTCCGCTGGATGTGTGCCATAAGCCCGAAAGATAATATCAGTACGCGGAAACTCTGGCTGAGGCTTTTTGTTTACCTGGACATTACCCTCAGGCAAAAGTGCCTAGATGGTTTGGCCATACCCATCGAAGTGAATTATGGATTGGAAAGGTCCGTTTCCTGTATCTGGGCGGGCACGGGACTCGTGGAAATCCAAGAACAGCTGGTAGGAGGTCCCGGATGACGCAAGCAACCGTGTTTTGTGGAAAAGAAAAATGGATACTATACAATGTCAACCGAGGCACAGTGGAAAACTGACGGTAAAATGTATAATAGTAGCAGCAGTTCAGGAAGAACGACAATCCTACCCTACAACTGAAATTTCTTTTGTTTTTCATCTAGAATACAGTGAAAAATTGACTCACAAGGGCGGTTTCTTTCTCAAAAAGTTTTTAATACTTGAGCGATAATATGTGTACTATTTTGAAGTGAAATAGACTTAATTGAGAACGGTTAATGAAGCTCCACTTTAGAAATTCGCCGCCAACTTTTTAAGCCAACACCGTCATAATAGCTTTTATAATAGCAAAAAGCAGTGGCTTTGTATTGAGTAACCATTTCACCAAAAAGTAAAAAATGAATTTGACATTGTTTGAAGTGAACACAAGTGATGTTTAGTGTTTCGAATGCACGCAAAACGCTCCGAGTATGTTCCACAGCCTCAATGCGGAGAGCAATATCCCAGTGTAAATAAACTTTTTGAAAAGTTAAAAATAATCGAAAAATGACTAATTTATGTGTGCGTGTGTGTGTGGGTATGTGTGGTGGGAGGTGCTGTTGTTTTTTTCTTGCTGTTAACCTCATATGTTCCCAGTTCCTAAGCTCAGATGGTGCCTTTTAGAGAGATTTTCTTGTAGTAGTAAGGAATTTCTTGACCAGATGTGCTTTCTGACGTCAGATAATGGCATTTTCTTTTGTACTGTTTCGAAGTTCTTTGCCCTCGTGGGAAATCGAACCCGGAACCTCTTGGTTTGCGTGCAACTGCACTAAGCCATACCTCCCCAATTTTTGTTGAATGGAAAAAATCAGAGATGGCTTATCTGAAGCTAGGTTTGAAATGTTCGCCGAATAAATAATTTGTTTCTCTGCACTGTTTTAAGGATTACTTTTAATGCTAATTTATTCAAATTATTTTGCCGTTGAGCTGCTGTGTTCGAGTTCCTAACTGCAAAGACCAAGTGACAGAACTGATGAACCCTTTGTAATTTCACAAGATTATTGTTTAGGTGATCAGGCCACCCCCATTTTGCTACCAATTGTTGAGTAATATGTAGGGGAACTTCAATGAAGAGATCAGCAAATGTGTGAAAATCCTCAACCTACTCCCTGACTTCGCTCTGGTCATTGAAGACATTTATTCGGTTGGAAGCACAGTTCCGATTGAGACCTGCGAAACAGAATGGATTTTGTTTGGTTGGTTGGGGTTTGGGGGGTAGTGGGGTATTTGTGTGTGTTTGGGGGGTTTTGTTAACGACGGATGAAAATTTGCCCCCAAAGTACCATGTCAAACAAGCTATGGAAAGATTTGAAAATCATGACTTTGAATCATAGTAAAAATTGAACTTGGTAAGGCATTGGTCTGTTTATTAAATGTTTGAATGTTACAAAGTTGTTTTCTAAATGCATTTTGTATGGATGATTATTACTTGCCACCTGGTTACGGTGAAAGAGGTGTATGAGGACGTTGTGAGGTAACGTTTTATAAGTGGTTTTAATTGTTAGGATAGATATGAAAAGGGGTTGCCGGACTCCCTTCCATCTTATCTATCGTGTATCATCCAGATCATCTGGTGTACTATTGGAGGGAAAGGTTGAAGGGTTGTGAAAGGGTACTGTCGTCGTTGACAAGAAACAGTTATTGTACAGGAAAAATTTTAACGGGGGCAGGGCATCAGCAAAATCACCGCAATCAACATTAAAATTGAATCCATAAGCACTGTTTGGATTTCAGAAAGCAGGTAAATTGAACAGAATACAGAAATGTGATTAAGGAATGGAACAAAGTTGTAAAACAAATTTATATTGTTTTGTGAAACAGGGAATCTCCTGACGATTTTACCCACTACTGTACACTGCAGAAACACAGTGTAAGGTTACAAATAAAGCAATGCATTTTTAAGGGGGTTACCATTGCGTGACTAGCAGCCAATCATAAGCAAGTGGTACTTCTATTTATTGCTATGGCATTGTCTTGGCAACAGCAGTACAATAAGGAGCAAATTGTTTTGTGAAACAGGGAATCTCCTGACGATTTTACCCACTACTGTACACTGCAGAAACACAGTGTAAGGTTACAATTAAAGCAATGCATTTTTAAGGGGGTTACCATTGCGTGACTAGCAGCCAATCATAAGCAAGTAGTACTTCTATTTATTGCTATGGCATTGTCTTGGCAACAGCAGTACAATAAGGAGCAAATGGCTTAAGAAGAAAAATAGAGTGAAGGAAGCAATTGAGAAGTAATTTCGTCAGCTCAAAAAACATTTTTAGCATCAGTATATATGCAGAGACCTCATTGAAATATGGTATATTTTGAAAATTCTGAACGTTATGGACTCTGAGGAAGCCATAGATGTAAGAGCTTTATCATGTCATGAGTCGTAAGCTTACGACTCATGACATGATAAAACTCTTACATCTATGGTATATTTTGTCTCATTTAAATGTGAACACAAACTTTTGACTTGTATTTTCCTGATTTTGCGAAAAGGCTACGATACGAAATACAAGGTAAAAAAACTTGTAACATAATTGTATATGAAGGAAACAGAAAAAAACCTTTTTAGAGTTCTTTAGTCATACAGTGCTGTATGAAATATCAGAAAAGCAAAAATAGGTATCTTTTCCACGCTCGTATATATGGTATTTTACAGTCTCCTGTTTGGACTACGATTTATTTTGTTCTATAGAAACGAGTTATCAGGTTGTCATGAAATGTATTTTTTTAATTAAATGACCCTCTAAGTCTCTCTTACGTCAGTTAAGATAACATTACTCATCTTTACAACGTTGAATTTTTTTGTTTTGTGTACTTGTTGTTGTTTTTTAAAGAAATCGCTCATAAAATGGCTTCAAGGCCACCAAAAACTTAAGAGCTACATGAAAGAAAAAACACATAAGAAGGATAGATTAGGTGAAAGAGAGAGGTAGAAGATACAAAACTGGTATTATCACTGATTTCAAAAATAGTACAATCCAGTCTTTGTCACAATAAACTACAAAATTTTAAGGGTACATAAACTCCAGCTTTTATTTAAGCAATACAAAATTAAGGAAGAACGTAGCCATCAATTTTAGTTGATGGTATTGAACAGTGTCACACTTGGACTCTGAACTTTGAACCACAATAGGTTGATGTAAAATTTTGACCCCATATGTAAAATAAGTCCATATATTCATGATTATCGTACCCCAAGACACTATTTTTAATCGTCTCACACATCACTTCTGCAAAGATTAGTACTATGTAAGTGAGATTACAGAGCAACAATAAGGCCAATCGTTGTAGATTAATATTCTAAGCATACAAGAGTAGTGATGAAAAACCTTCGAATATGCAATATACACGGGGAAATATCAGGCAGTACAGAAGTTCAGAAACTGCTGTGAATAATTTTACATAATTTTATAATTAGAATACTTACTTTTTACAGTTATAATATTATTTTTATTTATTTTTTTACAGAGAGCCGTTGTTAGGACCTAGTGATGGCCATTTATTTGACACCATGTCAGCAGAAATAGAACGGCTTCTTTCCAAGGTAAACAATTACGGTTACCCATTATGTACAGTTTTTTGTGGTTTTCATAGAGTTTTTGGTGTTGTCAAGTACATTATTTGGGTTTGGTGCTGTTAGTCATTTTTATATATTTTATGCTGGTTTGTTCAATGGATGTTCACTTGTGCTCTTTGTAATTGTACTCAGAATAACGTCACTGGTGCAATCTGTGTCCGCTGTGTTACTATTATATATTGGATGGCTGTGTGTGTGTGTGTGGGGGGGGGGGTTAAAAATGTATAAAACAAAACAAGAGAACTAATGAGATGATTATCAACAATGTGCATAAACAAGAGAATTACTTTACGAAACTGCGAGTTCAAAGGTTTATTGGTGGGGTTTTGTTTTGTTTAAATTTCGAATATATAAAGGTAAGGGGAAACGCCTACATTGTTCCTTCCTTCCGCCCCCCTCCCCCGTTTCCCCATTGACAACAAAAAAAAGCAAACACCTATACCTTATTTAAACAGACTCTAGAAAAGGTTTTCTTTTCCCAAAAATACTTAAGAAAAGATTGTGTTGAAAAAATGCTTTCAAGTGTTTACACTAGAAATGTTAAATTATCTCAATGTCACTGTCTCCGTTAGAGTCCTCCTTATGATATGAAAGCTTCCATAGCTTTCGCTGACGTCTGACGCGAATATTTTCAAGGGGTTTTCGAATGATTGATCTTTTTTCAAGGATGTGGCTTTTAACAAGGGGCGGCGTGTATAAAGAGGAGGCGTTTTTTAAAGGATACAAGTTGATCATTAAAAAGTCACAAGATTCTCTTTGAGGCTTGATCCCTCGACGCTGAGACCAAGAGCCTCATGCTTCACCCTTAAAGCTAGCTCCCGGATCAGAAAATTTACAACTTTTATTGTTTTTATTTATTGAAACATAGTGCCCGATAAATGTCGACAATGATGACAATGAAATCAAATGAGAAACACGTGGCCTGGCGTAGTTAAAAATAAGTCATTTCGAATGAACAAGATAAGAAAATTTTGAGTCATGCAACTTGAAGATGACATCTTATATCTTCGTGACTGTAATCATTTTTAATGATATATCAATGAATAGGACGCGATCTCTTTAGAACAAATTGACAGTAATTAATTATGTATTTTCCGAAATGAAATTAGCCTGCTATTTTGTTAATTTAGTGGAGCATAATGATGTTTACCAGTTTGATATTTGCTACCTGAATTAAACCTGCCCTTTTTAATTTTAGCAAGTGCTTCATTTAATTTGGGAAATATTGAAGCAGAATCCGAAGCGTAACATTCACAGGATTTTTGTCAATGGGTTAGGTTACATTCATAACACGTGTTAGACTTGTTTTTATTAGACTTGACAAACATTACTGGTAGTAGAGTTATCTACTGAGTTAGTGTTTAATGTTCTTTGCGTTGTTAAAATGGATTGCCTTGATGAATACTTGATTGCCCGTCTTTTAATGACTCTCCCACAAACATCATTTATTGGCTAGAATATTGTTAATCCATGAAGGGATGGGCTGAACTATTATGTAATGGGAAACTTTCACTACGGAGGACTCTGCGTGAGCTCTAGACACAGATCTTCACTGAACAGCTGCTATTAGGTTTTATAACACCTGCCAGGCCTCTTCCAGGCATATCTGGATTTTGTGCCTTATAATGCAACCAGTTGTCATCATCCCGCTATTTAACATGACCAAACTACCCCAGTCGCCTTTGTCGCATTACCTCAAGAATGGACCTGATGCCTAGCTGAGTCCTAATTCCAACACAGGGTGATAATCTGCTTTTGATTGAAACTCAGTAGAGTCGAAGTATGACTGACATATCGTTTCCATGCATTCTTTGAGAGTCTACAAGCTTGGCAGGGCAGGATTCACTTCCATACAACATCACACTGCGTACATGCGTGGCATAGAGTTTTCCTATCAGGCGAGACGATATTGCCTTCGTAGTAAGCAGGTGAGGAAGGGGGTATCTGAATTTCTTGCCCTGGTGATTGTATTTGCTTCGATACCATCAAACATGTCATCCAGGGCTTAGAAACTGTTTTTCACTTATTAAAAGTGAGTTTAAATGTAAGAGAGAATTATCTGACAGACCCTTAAAAATTAAGATCAAGAAAGAACATTCCCACCTGTTTTTCAATGTAAGTTTGAAACTGCATAAAAAACGACGGATAGAATTGTTAAAAAACGATGACTTTACTGGTTGCAGTTACAAAGTTGTTTACCGAATAGTGATTACTTTACGAGAGCAGAAAAAAGTACAATGACCATACCCATTTCAAGAGATTGCTGCAGCAAAATTATGATGGCCGTATTTCAATCGCCCCTCCTCCCTTGCCCTACAATTCAGGAATAAGTAATGCCTAATACTAGTAGGAATAAGTAATGCGATAAATTATCATAAATTTTGGAATCTGACTCCAACAAATGCCAGTACCTAAAACCAGTCTTTCCAGCCTAGACATATAAAGAAGTTTCTTGGAATTAACAGGCAAAGAAATATTACAAAAAATGAGCTATGCCGGAACGAAATGGGAACCATGAAGTGAAAAAATAAGAGGAAGTACACTAACACGGCCAGAACATCTGATACGACTGCATTCCGAAACACTAGCAAGAAAAGCACTTGGAGAATATCTCAGAAAAGTGAAAAGACCACAAGGAAAACCAAATTTGACCTGGATCCAAACCATATAGCAAGATTTAAACAGCGGCGGAGTCAAACTAGTTCTTTCAAAAGCAACCAATATATTGAATCGATTATTGGAACTGGCACATGATAGGAAAAAGTACTATTGTAAAACGTGTTGTGCAGTACTACTTAACGTCATACTAGTAGTAGGAAAACCAGGCTTTCCAGAAGGCATGATAGCGTTGGTGTTTACTGCCCATCCCCTGCCATTGTTAAGATGGTCACCATGGAATAATTGGAAAAATGTCATGTGATCCACTTCACCCCATTGTTATTTTTACAGCTGTCTGGTTTAGTTATATTTGCGATATGATTACCAGTGCTTCGTCATTTATTGTTTTTTCAAATTCTTAATATAGATTTTTTTTTCTTTGCAGTTAACTTCTGTTAATGATAAACTTGGAGAATTTTTGGCCAATCTAAGTTTTGGAGAACCAAGTGCAGCACAACTGCATACAATGCAAAGACATCGAGATATATTACAAGACTACTCGCACGAGTTTGCAAAAACGAAGGTATTACAGTTGATAAATTTGGTACAGCTAATTGAAATACTACAAAGATATTGTAACTGGTTCTTATTTGTATGTGTGAAATGTATTTCGAAATTTGAACTTTAGGGTCTTGAATAATAGGGATGATTGAGTTAACACATGTGGCTGGAATCTTACTTTACTTATAACAAGCGGGGTTGAAAAATCCAAATTCCGAGCACTATTGATTGGATATTGGTACAAGCAAAGAAAGAAAAAACGTGTTTTGTATTTCCCATGGAAAAGTAAGTTCCCTTTAGGTCCTTCTGCGAACGATGCATGTTAAAGAACATGATGCAATAGTTGCATAAATTCATTACTATTCATCGTTGTCTTTCTCAAATGACACTCGTCAATACTTATCGCCGATGATAGTTTTCCCTGACGACGGCAACCACCTTGAGATATTCAAAAAAATTGTTTGAAAAAAAAATCATTTTCAATACGGGCTGAAAAGCTGAATGTAATAAATGTTAGGTACTGCTTTAAACAGAGCTCCGTGACTGCCACAGCTTTTATTCCTCGTGCAAGTTCATTGTTGTTTAATTGATATCCCCTGTTTATTTCTTCGTGATAGATACTGTTATTGTTCTTGACCTTTGATGCATTTTGACGTTTATGAACCCCACTTACCAAGCATCTTAAAACTTATGCCAAATTGAATCAATTTCCTGCCTCTCTCTCATATTCAAACTTGCACCGAATATAAAACGTGGTATTTTGCACATACGTCTGAAAGTTTTACTCGCGTTGACATGAACTTGTTTATTAAGTAATACATATTTCATTTGATACCGTTTAGCTTAATCACTGGAAATCTGATACGTCAAGCAGGCTGATGTGTTTAATTTTTTATTTGATAGTACGTATCCAAAATATTTGAATTACCTCACATTTCCAGCAGGCTTATTTTTTAGGGAAGTCAATGTTTCTTTCTCCGTGATCCCCGTTCGTTCGTTTGTTTTCGTGTCTCGACAACAGCGTCTCTGTTGTGGGCTCTTCTAAGTCAGCGACGTTGCAATTTGGGGCGTCTGGACATTGCAGAAGGTGGTCCATAGTCTTATGTGGCGTTACATCTGCAGGTGTCAGATGTTGATAATCCCTTTCGTTTCATGAGAGATTTGCATCTACCAGAACCAGTACGTAGCCGGTTTAGACTGCGCCACGTTGACCAGCCAAGATCGTGGCCAGTAGCAAATTGTTTTTTGGGTACTACACCTCTGCTCTCAAAAGCTGTTGAGTTTGGTAATTCATTCCACATGGTTTCCCGTTGAAATTGAGAATATGAGATATTTTTATCTGGTATGGACAGGAAGCTATGTAGTGACGCTCAATCGTTCCCGATTAGAGGCGGATGCCCTTCTCACATGTGGTGGGGCTATGCCTAACAGAGTATACAGAGTATGGGCTGCTGTGGATCATACTGCCCCTGTAATTATTCTACAATTGTTATTGAGTGAAATATCCACTTGCTCAGCATGTGTTGACCTTCCCCAGGTGGAACAACTTGCGCAACAGATTATTCCTTTTGGCGATCTTTGGCTTAACATTAGAGCAGTGTGATTTGAAAGAGAGTGTTCGATCCAGAGTGACGCCCAAATATTTAGGATGTGGATGGTGGTCCAGTGGTTTTTGGTTTCATGTAATATTGAGAGTGCGCATTGCCTCCTGATTTTTCAGGTGAAAAGCATGATCCCTGTGAAAACATTGAAAGACGCGGTTTTGCCTTCGCATAGGTTACGGTTAGCCCTAATCCTGAAAACATTGCATCATAGATTTAAATAATTCATTGCAGTTCATTTACATCCTCAGAGAAAAGAACAATTATAATTATTACTCGTTTTCCATCACAGACTTGTGCCAAATAGATGAGAACATGGTTTGCATTGTTTACAAACCATTTCATGATCGATCACTCTCAACAGTTTTCAACAATAACGCTCTTTATCCACAACCAATCTCCCTGCCCTTCACTTCTTTTGCTTCATGTTATCATGTCGTACTGAACACTTAAATAATCAGAAGTTCTTTAAAAAATCAACTGACGCAGGAATGTTATTAATTGAAATATAATTTTCTTGAGGTAAATTAATAAAAAATTTGATCCAAATAGAGGTGTCCTTCCCCAAGAACTCCCGAGGAGCGCCGTTGTCGTGCGAAGAGTGCAGTACTGCAAACCCTTACTGGAGAATACAAACATTTAGTTAGTACTGTGCTTTTGCCTAGCTACATTTTAGAACAGGACATTAAGGTTGTTTTTGCTGCTTGTGAGGGTGCAAAATATAGATGGATTGCCAGACGTTTTCATAACATTATTTAATAATCATCCGGTCCATCTCATTTCCATAACCAAAACATATGCGCCCAGGGGTACATTAAGACCTTTCAGGGTCTTAATGTGATTTACACCCTCTGCCTCTGCCACAAGGTTAATACTGTTGTGTTATGTGAATTGATGTTTGGTTGTGCCGGCTAGCTAATGGAACGAAATCGAATGGAATTGAATGAAATTTGAGGAAATTACAAAAGTACAGCACATAAGAGTCTGTATGTTTAACCCATATTCTCCCAGTGTCTACAAAAGTAGACTTTTAATCCAATGCTTGTTTTATAGACACATGTAGCATATTTGGCATTAAATTATGTCCCTCGTTATTTTAGGATAGATGATAGGCAAGATGAGCTATAAACTGATATTTAGTTTGGTACTATGTGTCAGTATAACATATAAGAAGTGTGCCAATTTTCAAAAAAACCTGAACAGCCAACCACGTTCTGCACTTTGCTGTATTTGCGAGGTAGCTGGCGGTAAAGACGGTTTTAAAGTTTGTATTTACACTTTACAAAGGTGATTCTGTCTAATAAACATACTTTTATTTTGTTATTGAACGTTACACAAAACGTTCGTGTCAATAAATTTTGAAGTCTACAATTGTAGACATTGGTAGGAAGTGTTAGCAGAGAGACTCATATTGATATTTCCTGTCGATTCTAGTTTAGAGTGCTTAACACTTAGTTATGTAAATAGTGTTATGACTAATATGACTATTG
>RDPX01000359.1:428163-447197 GCA_003991215.1 Morbakka virulenta | reverse complement strand
GGGGTGGGGGGGGAGGCATTGTGTTAGGGTTTTTTTTACTTTCACTCTCAACAAGGCTTGAAGCTACTTTAGTGCAATGGTAATTTTTTTATATTTTTTTTTCTTTGTTGTTTTAGACCTTGTTGCTTTATTGTTTTTTCCCTTTCCTAACATCTCCGAAAATACATTCATACACGCAGTATTATACTTATAAAAGAGAAATGAACTGGGTGCAGTAACTCTAGAGATCTGGCTGAGATTCGAACCTCTTGTATGGAAGCTGCTAATTTCACCACTTGGCCATTACTGTCTCTCTTGGTTCTTATTAAAAAAAATATCTTTTTAGTAATTTGTAATTTTGTCAGGGATGTAGAGGTATTCCGGACAAAGTTATAACTCTGTGAGAGCCGGTATCGCCAGTTCAGCTGTGGTCTTGTATCTCACAGATTCCAAGGGTGTAACATTCTTTTCCGTATGAAATATGACAACGTTTTAAAACTTTCGGTTTGCAGACGGTATTTGTGGCCACATTCGACCTTGGCACTTTCATTTCCTTTGTTATCCAAAGCAAGGGATGATGAATACCAAGAAAACCTTTTGTTTTTAACTCAGATAACAACATAATATATGCAATAGCATGTGTGTGTCTGTGTGTATATGAGCGTGTGTTGTCAAATGGAAAATAGATTTCAATTTCTAAACTGATTAAACTAGCCTTTTTATCAATTTCGGATGCAAAGACATGCTTCGTATGTTGGTGGAGTGTATGTTTACTTACCATTGTAACTCGCTAGAGTCGATTCGCTTTCATCTTCCAGTTTCTAATAACGTGTTTTTATTACCGAGATAATATTTTTAATGTCCATTATTGCGCGTTCAGGATATTAAAGAATTACTTGTGTCTGTTTTTGCGGCATCTGATGTGCCTGTTTGCCTTCCAGGTTTCAATTTTTTTAACACACAGAATAAGTTTATGATAAATAAGTGTCACCTTGTGTATTGAGTGATAATAGTTGATTGACAGAATACCATTATATAGAGTATTTGTTGTAGTTGTTTTAGTGGTTCCCCAAGCTCTGTTATGCCAGGAACCCGCCAAAACGCAAAACAAAAACGACGCTGTGTACTCAGTGTCGTACTGTGTAGAAATCATTTCACTAATGGGTATTTTAATTCAAGTTGTTGTTTTCTTAATTCCATGAACCGACAACACTTTTATGGATGTCAGATACTCTGTAACTTCCTTATCGTGATAAAGGGAAATGTCTTGGGTTCATTTGCAGTTATATTTCATCCTTTTTAATGATTCTAGCTTTCTAATTCCAGACAGTTTGATGACAGTACAGTTATATAATGATGGTGATCTAAGTGCACCTGTGCTGTGTCGTGCTTGTTTTGAACTTTAGCTCGATTTTCCCGACATGAAATAAACTTGATTATCCTGGAACATAAATTTTTATTTGTAACATTGCTGAACATAATTGTTGTGAAAAGGACAAGGCTAGAAAGAGCCGATCTTGAATTTTAAAAGTCCTGCTAAAATTAGCGTGGAATACACTCATTAAAAATTAGTGTTTGGACGATATTTGAAAAGACACGGCTTGTTGTTGTTTGTTGCCCATGGGTTTTTTTGCAAATATATTGGAAATGTATTATTACTTTTGTTTGTAGCAGGCGGTTTTTGAAATTCTTCTCATTGTTTTCAGTCTATTTTCTATGTTCTTCTTGGTCTCAACACTTCATTTTTGGATCCTCGTTAATATTATTATTGCGACCATTTATCAATGCTGGTAATAATAGTAGTTTTTTGGTCACATCATAGGTATTGTATTTGAAAATCCTTAAATTATACAGCCAGAATGACTGATACATGCCACAACAGGTTTTTGTGGTCTTATTCTGGCCTGTGTTAGAAGGAGGCAGGGTATAGCAAATATCAAATTCAGCAGAGACGTCTTTTTTTCAAGGGCTTGAGAGAATACTTAAGGCTAAGCCCTGACGAAGAGAAAACGTATCGGTTTACAAAAGGTTATAAATTGAAAAGATTAGTAACATTTTTGGCAGACCTAGAAGCTTAAGTTGCTATGTACTATTGATTTTCCTAAAACATACTTCGCGTCCGATTGTGGTTTTTACACTACGCTTTGCCACGTGCACCAACAGTTATGGTGTTAGCTGCAAATTGGAGCTTACCAGCTTATCAGCAAAACCCCTTTTTAACGTATGGTTTATTTGGCTTCAGCTTTCAGTCATATAAAGGGCTTAGATCTGCTATAGATTAGGGCATAGAAAACCGAAACTGAATGGAACTGGTAATATCAAGGAATCGAAGATGTCCTTAAGAAAATGGTTTATGTTTTTGTTAATTAAATACCGCCTCGACCTAATCAAATGATTTGTTGCATCATTTTTAGCTATAATATAACCTTCATCACAAAATAAGTTTATTAATAGCTGAACCAGAACAATATTCCACAAAAGGGCCTGGGTTTGAAAATCAGGACTTGTATATCATTGTATTTTCGTATTGTGTATTTCAAACCCTGGCACTCATGATGTATGATATTTATCATGTCGTGAGTCGTAAGCTTTTTCTGAGCTACGTTTGGAGAGGTACTTCTTCCATCGTCAGGCTCCCATCTTCAGGCTCCCTTCGTCAGGCTGACGTACACGTCAGGATGGTGCCACCCGTTACTTTTGATCGATCAAGGACCCTCCGGTTGAGGCTTTACGCCAACGTTTCATTTGTTCAATTGACTATGAAGCTGTCCTGAAGACACTTTTTAAGATAAAGGACGACGAATTGGATCTCACTAGGGCTATGCAAGTGGCTCTTGAAACAGAAGACGTTGCAAAAGTGACCAAAAAGAGAGTCTGGACCGAAGGCCATTGTTATAAACTTGGTGCAGAGGCTAAATTTATGGATCTAGAGGTGTTCCACTTGTTTTCGCTGTGGTAAAAGGTATCTTTACGCTCCAAACTGTTGCTACAAAACCAAATGCTGCAATTTCTTTAAGACAATTGGTTAACTTGAGGCTGTATGCCTTACAAGCAGCAGCAATATACAAAAGCACAAGTAAAACGTACCACAAAGGGAGAGCTTGGCAAAGCCATAGTTGGAGATACAATCTCTGACGATTTACCCAAGCTTGACACTTGGCTTGTAATTAGGGAATGTATCACAACATGGAATTGGACACGGTAACGACAAGCAGCCTCGTACCTGAAGAACTTCGGAAGAGGCTTAATATCCCTCGATTACAGGATGTCAGTCGTCGACATGTAATTGGAACATTAATGGCAAAGTTGAAACTTCTTAAATCAAAAAAGTAGGCTATTCTTTTCATCGTACCAAACCTCTTGAGGAGAAATGCCATAAAATATATGGGAATTAGGTTGGACAAAGTCTTAGGAGGTTTGAGGATACCTTAAATATGATTCAATCAAAGCCATTTTCTAGGATCTTAAACCAAATTCTCATTTACTATTTGCTTGTCTGAGTTTGTGCGACGAATTTCCCGATCCCTTTCAAGGCTGAGTTAGGATGTTTAAAAGATTTTGTGCTAGATATGGAGTTGAAACCGGACGGTAAAGCAATTTGCTTAAAGACAAGACCAGTACCATTTGTTATCCGATAGAGTAGCCAAAATAGTCTGGAAACCAGTGCAGTTTAATGACCATGTGGTTCCGATTCAAAAAGCACTACTGCCACGAAAGGTAAAGTCGACAATTCGAGTATGTGAGGACTGTTCAGTCACAGCAGACCCATAGTTGACAACCAATAGCACAACCGGAGTACCTCGTGCGCAAGTAGAGGTCACAGATTTACAAAAATCGATTTGGCTGATGCCTCTGACCAGATTCAGCTTCCACCTAGAAGTCAATGAGGACTTTCACTAAGTATACACCGACGAATATTATTACAGTTACGATTACCATTTGGGATTAAATCGTCTCCTGGGTATTTTCAAGAAATTATGGAGCATTTAACAAGCAATCTCCTAGAAGATACAGTGTATTTGGACGATATTCTGGTTTAGTGGAGCGAATGGAGATAGTCATCCGCAGAACCTCCATGGACAGTTGCAATGTTTATATGGGAAAGGAGTTTGTTGCCGTTTGGAATAATGCATTTTTGCTCAAGCTCGTGATAAGTATCCGGGACACGTTATCCTTGGAAGGGATTATCAATGAATCAATAGTTAATGCTGCTTCCAATATGCCACAGCCAACTGATATTTCGAGCTTCAAGTCACATCTGGGTTCCATTCAGTTTTTTGGAAAATTTCACCTGATTTAGCGACCTTTAAAGAACCACATCACCGCCTCGCCCAAAAGGATGTTACTTGGACCTTGAGTGCAGCTATGAAGAAAGCTTTCAGACATGTAAATGATTTGTTGTCTGCAGATAATGTACTTGAACGTTTTGAAACATCCCTTTCCCTTGCGCCTTCCTTTGATGCCTAAAGTTTTGGAATTCGTTCCGTTTTATCCCATCGTTTATCTGATGGAAGTGAAGGCCCATTTGCAAACGTTTTGAGGACATTTGCGAGTTTACAGTGCACTGTAGCAAAATTCAAAATAAAGGTTTGGCAATTGTCTATTCTATCTGGAACGTACATCAGTACCTGTATGGTCGACATTTTATACTTGTAACAGATCGCAAGCAATTAACTGCAATTTTTGGATTTAAAAAGGAAACTCCATGTCTTGCTGCAAATCGTCTATCTGGTGGCCATTGTGGATAAATCAATTCGAGTATGAAATGGAATATCGAAAAACTATTCATTATGGTAATGATGATGGATTCAATTGTCATCCTTCGGGTGAAGACAATGTATTTGATGTGGAGGAAATTAGCAAAGATTGTGATACAGCCTGCTGGTTCAACCAACTGATGCTACGATATTGAAGAAAGAATAAAACAAAGATCCGGTAGTTACAACTGTGGCACGGTACAAACGTGAGGGTTGGCCATATGAAAGCAAGAACGATAAAAACGATGCTGCCGGATCCACGTCAGAAAAATTTCGAGTCTCTTTAGGAAAAGAGGAAGCACGCATTTGACCCTCGGACCACCCAGCTACGAATGGTACTGCCGATTGTTCGGTGCAAGCGTTCAAGTAAGCACTACATAAATCGCCCTTGCCGCCAAAAGGAGCATTTCAGTTCCTCATGCAATACAGAAGTACTCCATTATCCAGTACACATTGCCTAAGTGATCTGTTAAATTCTCGTCAAACCCGGGCTAGAATCGATGCCTTGCTTCCTTCTCTCTTCCTCTCTCCCCCTCCCCCTCTCTCCCTCTCTCCCCCTCTCTCTCTCCCTCTCTCTCTCTCTCTCCCCTCTCCCTCTCTTCCCCTCTCCCTCTCTTTTCCTCTCCCTCTCTTCCTCTCCTCCTCACTCCCCCCCTCACTTTCCCTCCTCTTCTCACTCCCAATCGCCCTCACTTCCACTCTCCCTCTCTTTCTCCCACCCTCTCTCAATATTTATATTTATTTATATATATGTATATGATTTTATATTGCGTGCCGACAAAAACTCCTACGCTATGTATAAACCACATCTTTCAATTTAGTATCTATAGTTGGGATTATTTTGTTGAAGATATTGGTATTTTGTAAGCGGTAGTATTATTTTTCTTCCACACTTACAGTATTGCTTTGGCAACGAAAGAGAATTTACATTCACAGAGAAAATTTTTGAACACAATTACAAACAAAGTGGGCAGCATTACAAGTATCCTTTTCATAAAGAGCCATATGTTACTTATGAATATAAGGAACAGAAGCTGGAAATGTATATATGATATGTTATGTAGTATTATATATAACATTTACATGTGTAAATTTCAGATTTATACAGAGCGTAGGCAAAAAATTCTCGCTAGTGCGCATGTCCAGATTATTCAGAGCCAGTTGGCCTTTTAACAAGTTAACTGTTTGTCCTTTTATTACAGCACAGGCTACGATGCAAGGAATCCGTCATTTATTACACCTAAGTGTGTATGATAAAGTTGGTCAAAACAAACTGCACAAGACTGGTTTGCATCGTGCTCAGAAAACAGGAAACAATTTCATTTGTAGTGTGTAGCACAGGTCAGCCATAGACACACGTTTTGTTTTTATTTTGTATTATAGCTGACGTGCTGAAATAAGAAAATTTACGTACACAAGTGTCCTGGTGGAATGACTGATGAAAAATTAGGATGAAATGAACACTCGCAGTGCACTGAGAACGAAAGAGAGGACATAATTTTCTCACTGAATATAGATCAGAGTCATAAACTGTGCGGCATACTGTTTTCGAGGAAACCAAGGTGTAAGATTTGTTTTAATCTTACAACTTGGCTTCCTCGAAAACAGTGGAGTGTCATTAGTATGACAAATTTTGAAGTGCTATAGGCCAATCCCCTAATGATAATCCAAAAATGGAAGACAATATTATTGAACTATGAAACAATAGACGTAGTTTTGAAATAGCAGCTTATATTTTTATGTCACCGGAGATCCTTTGAATAATACTGCAATGGTCTCGTTTCAAAGGCAAAAGGAGGCAATGTAACAACAATAAGAGGTACATGCATCATATCATTAGAAATTGTATTCTTGTAGGAAACCAAAGAACTAACATAACAAATAAACCCTCAAAGCTAAAGAACATGAAGAAAGAGCAAAACTGAATCGAATTGGACAAGTGCAAAAGTAGTGGCAGTAGTAATTAAGTGAGAAAAGTTTGAGTTGGATATATGAATGAGTGATGTGGTAAATGAAATAAAAGCTATGGAAGCATACTTGACAGGATAGTGTGCTGAAAAGAGGTTGATCATAAATTATTTTTAACTATGGAACGGTTAATCAGAAAATGTGCCTGGTTAACTGTCCCCCGATTTTGTGCCTTGGTACTTATGCACCCTTACAATTTAGAACGATATTTTGAAGTAAATGTCGACATTCACCACACGTGGTTTTATTCACAGCACTCAAGGCTGAGAATATTGTTACTGGTACCAACAAAAAGCTTCATGCGACCCAATATACTTTACTTTAAAAAGGAAAACGGTAAAGCCGTCTTGACTTCATTTGTACACCGTCAGTGTGTTTCTTTCGTTTTGTTGTGTCCATAAAATGTGTCCATAAAATGTGTGTGTAAATTTGTAGTAGCAATGTTTGATGAGGAAGGATTGCGCTCGGGTATTTAGTAAAATACCTGCCTTTTTGTTGCTTCCCATTTTAAACATAAATTCTGGTCATTTTGAATAGATTTTATTAGTGCCCGTGGTTGCCATAAGTAAAGAGTTTTGAAACAGTGACATATTCTAATTGCCCCTCAGTTTGAATACCAAAAAAATAAATTAGATGTCTTGTATTGTTGTATCCAGGTAATTAACTTTGCATTTTCATAAGCATACATCTGCCGCATGTTGTCATTTCTGAATTTGGTCATCAATACTTTAGGGCTTAATAGAGAAATACGGCTTTTTGTCATTTAACATTTCAGTCACAGAGAATTAATGGTTTCTGTACGAGCAAAAATTAGAGGCAAGAAAGCTAAACTGGGTCTGTATTAAGATCAATGGTTAGATTTAGGATTGGCAGGTGTTAGAAACTTTTATCTCGGTGTTTTCATGCTGTCTTGTTAAATGAACAAGTCTTCAGCGCCCATGGTACTTAAGCAGTGTTGATATCTTGACAATTTTAATTTTTCATGACTTCATTTAGCATTAAGCGAAGCGCTCAGATAAACCAGCCAGGTATCAAATAAAGCCGGCTTTTGCTTTAGATGCCTTGGGCCTCCCATTTTTTCGGCATACATTTGTGTTCTTTATCAGAGCGTCTGTTGTGAATATTGTAATACCTGACTCAAGTAATTTATCATCACTAGTAGATTACTTTTGTAAGCCGATGCTTCCTACAGTTTATAGCCAACGTCGCTGAAAGAGATTACTTAGATGCCAAGGTGCTGAAGTAAGTAAACCAACTAAGCACATCTCTTTTAAGCCCTTGGTTGAAAGCCATAGTTCCCAGGGAAAAGGGTCTTGAAGCGAGTACGAAGCCGTTTTCCTGTGAATGGAAGTGGGATTGTTTGTTCTCTGTATTTGAACTAAAATATTAGTGCTTAGGAACTGAAACATAGTGAGTAAGCTGATACTATCCAACATAGGCCACTAAATTTTAATGTTTTATTTAACGTTTACGTATTGGAGCTTAATTCAACTACAACTTAAGATGTGTGAAACATATTTTTGTTAAGGATTTTGCTGTGTGACTGGGAAAACCTGTATGGGGTTAAAACACAAATTTGACATTTTTTTCTCTTGTGAAAATAATAGCACAAACAAAAGTATCTCTTTACAATAATGTTTTTTGTTTTAGGATTTATATGAGATACTTATGCTTCTGTTTCAGGTTTTTTACACCTATCTCTGTATATCGTCTCCACGGAAAACCCACTCTGCTTTATAATTAGCCTCCGCATACCAAGTTGCCTTTTAAGATAAAACCAAAGATAAGATAAAGCGGCACCTCAGTGATTTTAGCGCGGCTGCCAACAGAAATAGGCAGTTAGCTTAGCTTACTTCACTGAATTTTAGAAGAAGGCTTGTTTTTGAATTAGATCTTTGGGCGGATTAGATTTTATCATTTCCTGAACTAAAGATTGTTATTCTAAGCTCTAACAGCAGCTTTACTGAAGTCACCACTGGTATCAACTGAGATATTATTGTCTCTTTGCTTGTATTAATTCATCCTTTAATGTCGATTGAGAATCTTCACATTCCTGTTTGTGTACTTTTTTGTGACGGTGTTGCCCATCATTGTTGCCTTTTTCTTTTTATAATAAATGCGTGCAATTGTTGTGTAAATGTAGGTTACTTTTTTAAAGAACATTTCCAATGGGTTTTTCCTGCCCAATAATCAAAATAATATTCCTTGACACTTCATACAGACCGTTTCCCAGCAATCAACAATCTTGTTCAAAAAATCAATGTCCGTAAAAGAAGAGATACACTTATTCTTGGAACAGTTATATCAGTTTGCATTATTCTGTTGATCCTGTACGGATTAAGTTAATCAGTAGGGTTGCATCCGCCTTTGCTAGGCATCCTAATCTTCAATCTGTCTTAAATGCACAAGTAGCATGCAGTGTGCAAATTAACGTTATGTTTATGTAAGCAACTTGGAGCGTGCCGCTGCTGGTAGCCGGCATGACATGGCTTTTTTTGGAATAACGATAGGGAAATAAATGCATGTATATTTAGCAGGATTTTTGTAATAAAAATAGTTACTTCAATTTCGTTTCTGGCTGTGTTAACATTTTAACAGTAAATTTTCAACTTTGCGATTCATCCTGTGAAAACCTCTGTAAGCACTCTGCCTCGCCAGATGAGTGAAAACGAGCAGCATATGATATACATGTATATGTGTTTATATATATATTTGAAACCCGTAGTGATATAATCTTCCATCAGAAGAAAAGTGAATTGAAAATCTTAAGTTTAAATATTGTAATTATATTTATGTTTCGAGTTTTCATTTTCTGGTTGAAGTTACCAGTGACCAAGCAAAAAAGAGTGTAAACAGACCGTAAAATGCATTCTCATCATAGTAGAAATGAACCTCGTTAGAATTATTCTCTTCTTCTGCATCTAACAGTTACTACGATGATGTATCATAACAAGAGGCTCTAGCCTGAAGTTTTATTTGAGACTCTATACTGCCCTGTTATTTAGTTGTAAGGAAATAGGCGGGGCTTTTAACCAATTATATTTCTCTCCTCCATTTCTCGAATAAGTGTTTATGAACTGTAATGAATAGTCATGCACAGTATTGTGCTTTGTTCGTTTCACTTTAACGAATGGTTTTAATATATGTTATGGTAAGAGATAGTTGTGTACACTCTTGCTTCACAGGGGTCCTGGTACCTTTTCTTTAGTTGGACGCACATTTTGTTTTGTTATTTCGTTATCCTTAGAGCTCCTGTTGATTTTTGGATACTTAAAACTGTTCATTCCATCAACAAGGGGAGGGATGTAAATGAAAAACTGTACACTAATTAAAATAATATCCATTGGGGTTTTTTATCGTTCTGTAAGACATGAAAATTAGTGAAGCATCATGTATGGATTCTATGTTAAGAACTCGTTAAATTCTGAATTCTTCTGTGATCGTGAGTAAGCAAATATAAATAAATTTTCAAAGTTTATTCGAATCTACTTTTTGATTATCTTATCATGCCACCGTTCGCCTGTAGTATCTATATTGCCTATTGCATTCTTTTATATTGTATTGTATTGTATTTTATTGTATTGTGTTGTATTGTATTTTATTTTATTGTATTGTACTTTATTGTATTTTATTGTATTGTACTTTATTGTATTTTATTGTATTGTACTTTATTGTATTTTATTGTGTTGTATTGTATTGTATCTTATTGTATTGTATTTTATTGTATTATATTTCATTGTATTTTATTGTATTGTTTTGTGTTGTTGTATTTTATTGTATTGTATTCTGCAGTGATATCTTTGTCATCTAAAGTCAAATGGAGAATTGTTTTGCTGCAACTTGGACACTGGAAGTAATCTAAATTTTAGATGAAAAGGATTTGGATTGGAGAAAAATGAAATATATGCGTGCACCAAACGGGATTGAAAGAAATCTACTGTATAAGATATGGTTGCAAAAATTATCTGATGGTAGATGATGTGGCCATGATAGCTGTAGGCACTGGTTGGAATCCAGTTGGGTGCCAACATAATTATCACTTTTCAGCAACTTCAATACTATTATTACTACAACAGTATACTATAATAGGAAGTGTCTCGTTATCCAGTGAAGATATGAAGCATGAGATTAAAATACAGGGAGCCATTGTGTTTAGAGTGCCACATCGTTATGTTGATGTTGGTTTATTGATATTTGAAGCGGTGACAAGAAAATGAAAAAAAAGGCTCACTCATTTTTAGCTGGCTGACACCAAGACTAAAAAGTACTAGTCTCGTTATTTAACTTGAAATCGACCATCATATTGCAGCCAACAAATATGAAGTGCTGCACAACTAACATTATTACGCTCTTCTTCAGTGACTGCAGGCGTCAATACAGGTGTCGGATTTTTCCCATACTAGATGGATAAAGCGGTGTTCTGTATAAAATTAACCTTCCACAAATCCTTTGTTTTAACTTAACTTTACCTGGTAAAGCCAGGACGGCTTTCTTTAACTCGCCGCTATAAAAGGAGTTACTTGAGAGTTGCTTTTCATAAAAACAGTAATATATATGGGTCTTTTATATATATGCGTCTTTTGATGGCAAGAAACATGACTTAGGTCTTTTAAAAGAGCACTATTTATATGACCCTCGTTTAATGATAACTGTTCAACCGAGTGAAAAACAACATTCTTCGAGATCGAAATGAAGAGAGAAGAGAATCTTAACGAAAAAAGGCGAGACTTGGCTTTTTAATAGTGATTTTTTATTTGTAACCTGCAACAGTTCGCATGTAAATAGCAAATAAAAGCATACTTAAGTGGTCAATTGGAACTCATTACATGAACATGAAATATGAGGTTTAAACTTGCATTTTGAAAAGCATCGCAGTGGGTAAAGATTCCCATATTCATTNTAAAGCGGTGTTCTGTATAAAATTAACCTTCCACAAATCCTTTGTTTTAACTTAACTTTACCTGGTAAAGCCAGGACGGCTTTCTTTAACTCGCCGCTATAAAAGGAGTTACTTGAGAGTTGCTTTTCATAAAAACAGTAATATATATGGGTCTTTTATATATATGCGTCTTTTGATGGCAAGAAACATGACTTAGGGTCTTTTAAAAGAGCACTATTTATATGACCCTCGTTTAATGATAACTGTTCAACCGAGTGAAAAACAACATTCTTCGAGATCGAAATGAAGAGAGAAGAGAATCTTAACGAAAAAAGGCGAGACTTGGCTTTTTAATAGTGATTTTTTATTTGTAACCTGCAACAGTTCGCATGTAAATAGCAAATAAAAGCATACTTAAGTGGTCAATTGGAACTCATTACATGAACATGAAATATGAGGTTTAAACTTGCATTTTGAAAAGCATCGCAGTGGGTAAAGATTCCCATATTCATTACTATTAAATACTGATACGATCTAACGAATGCCAAACTGTCTTCTGTTTAACAACTCCAGACTTAACTCCAACCTCAACAGGTGTTTTGTTCCTGTTTATGATCATTTGTGACAAGAGCAAATGCCGGACATCATTTTATATAAACATTTCACTACAGAAAGTGTCGGATGAAAAAGTTCCAGTGAAGAAATAGCCGAGTTCTTATCCTGTGTTCTGTAGACAATGACAGGCGGTTGACGATCACGTAGGTCTCAGAAAGTTTAAGATTTAAAATGGCTTGCAATTTATATTTTGGTGGTAACATTTTGAACTTTAATCGCTTTTCACGTTACTTTTTACAAATGAAGACAAAAAACGGTGCTTTCGGTTGCTTTCTTTCGACTAGTTTACTTAAGTGTCGCTCTACGCACAAGGCAGTTCTGGGGCTCCGCCTTGCCTTTTTGTTTACACGAAAGTGTTATCACAATTCATTATTAATTAAAAATTGAGAGATTGATTATTACCAAGAATTTTTGTACTGTTGATCCGGCAGGATTACAACCCAAACATGAACCAATAATTTTTTGGTTGAAATATTTTGTAACAAATCACTTTTAATACATTTCTCAAGAATTCAAAATAGCAGTCGATCAGAAAGTAATTAGATATTACTTTAAACGGTACCACAAGAAAGCTGCAAATAAAAATAAAGCATTTTTTCTTTTCAAAAAGTCGGCTTTGCAACCCTACTGCTTGCGTTGCTCTGACTTCGGAAACTTTGCAGGTGCAAATTAATTTCTACTGACATCTTGAAATTATAGTGCATGAAGTTGCACAACTTATTGCGGATTAGGACTTTGTAGTGTATCGAGATACATGCAACTGTGATATGATAAGACAAATGACGGGGGAAAAGTAAATTTTATGTTAAAATACTAGTGTAGATTATCAGGCTCCATAAAAATTGTCTTTTGCTTTATTATAAATCAAAGGAGACAGTGAAACAGGTGTATATGTAGCCATAACATAAAATTTTCAGTACAAACCTTTTTTTTCAGCTACCTGCTAGAATATTGACTGAATTTTAACATTGAAATTAAAGAGAAATCGTTCCCCTTTCTCACCAAATATAAGTAGGGTTGAAGTCGGACTGACAAATTATACTATGAAGCTTGTCTAATTTTTTACCCTCACCTAAAAGTTACAATCAGCAAACTTTTTTTAGATAGTTTTCTGATGATGCATGCCAATTTCTAAGCAAAGCATCTGCCTTCAGTTTTGATCCTGGTCTACAACATATTTAGACAATAGAACGCTATCAGTATTGACAACCAATAACGATGTGAAAAACAGAAACCTTCCAGAGCTTCATCTAATTAGAAAATCGGTTACAACTTAGTAAGAACAGGACCTCAAGAATAAAACACCTTTGCAGCTTACTGTTACACTTATGTCATGTCTTCCTGGGACATACAAAGATGCCATATGTATTGTTGGTACAAGGTAGTGTTCACAAGTGTTACTATACGAGCCACCGTACACCATGTGAGAGAAATGTTTGAAGCAGATGACGACATACTTGCAAAATAGCAGTGGTAATGAACGCAGCAGAAATCTCCAAGTTTTGCTATAGAACCGAGCAAAGATGAACCTTTTGATGGCTATGTTTTATTTGATAGATTTGTAAAAAAACACGGGAATAAACGCAGATTTAAAGTACATTTGTTTCTTTAAACATATGTTTGGTTCAGGTTATATATTTCCTGTTTACTTTCATAAATACATAGATAAATAGCTACCTAGCTGGAGATAGATAGATAGATTGATAGATAGGTAGATAGATAGATAGATAGATAGATAGATAGATAGATAGATAGATAGATAGATAGATAGATTGACTGATTGATTGATTGATAGATAGATTGATGGATGGACAGATAGATTGAGAGAGAGAGAGAGAGAGAGAAAAAGAGAAAAGAAAGAGAACGAGAAGGCGAGAGGGAAAGATAACGTGACTGTTTGGGTCAGGATATATATTTCCTGAATACTCACGTACAAACATACATAGACAGCTAGTGAGCGCTGGACACATAGATTGATAGNCAACGCAGCAGAAATCTCCAAGTTTTGCTATAGAACCGAGCAAAGATGAACCTTTTGATGGCTATGTTTTATTTGATAGATTTGTAAAAAAACACGGGAATAAACGCAGATTTAAAGTACATTTGTTTCTTTAAACATATGTTTGGTTCAGGTTATATATTTCCTGTTTACTTTCATAAATACATAGATAAATAGCTACCTAGCTGGAGATAGATAGATAGATTGATAGATAGGTAGATAGATAGATAGATAGATAGATAGATAGATAGATAGATAGATAGATTGACTGATTGATTGATTGATAGATAGATTGATGGATGGACAGATAGATTGAGAGAGAGAGAGAGAGAGAGAAAAGAGAAAAGAAAGAGAACGAGAAGGCGAGAGGGAAAGATAACGTGCCTGTTTGGTTCAGGTTATATATTTCCTGTTTACTTTCATAAATACATAGATAAATAGCTAGCTAGCTGGAGATAGATAGATTGATAGATAGGTAGAGAGAGAGAGAGAGAGAGAGAGAGAGAGAGAGAGAGAGAGAGAGAGAGAGAAGAAAGAGAACGAGAAGGCGAGAGGGAAAGATAACGTGCCTGTTATGGACTTTACTCAAAGAAAAACAAGTCCAACGTTTTAGTCCACCTCGAAGACTGTGGACCGCAGTCGACGGTCAGCAGGTGCATCGTACACTACTCCTATTTTTGTGGTCTCTGCAGGCTCTCTTATTACAGACGTCTGTGACACATAAAACATATGTTCCCTATCTGTATTATCTGGAACATATTCTACAATGTCTCGCTTTTGTGTGCCTATAAAATAACATGGTACTTCATTGGGACGTCTAGTTTCCTTTTGAATCTCCAATGGAGTTCGTCCTGCTGAGATTTTGCCCTTACTGAGTTATATGGAAGTGTTTATGGGTAGTCTGTCTTCGGAGGGAGTTGAGTAGGAACCATTTTTGTTCCTTTTAAGGTGTTCTCTAAATTCCTCATACACTGTGTTTTGGTTCCAATCCTGACGATATTTAAGACGTAACACAAAGGATTATAGAGTTGGGAGGTAGTTGTTTTGCCTTGTTTTTGCAAAATTAAGTACACTGGAATCCATTTCTATATACCCCATGATCGTCCATCTAAAGGTGACTAGCTATCTGTTACTGGTTCGTTCTTTTCAGCTATTCTGCAACAATATGCTTTTATCTTTGCAATCTCTTTAACTTCCAGGATAAGGTTACAGGATACTTCTCCCTATCATTTTCACAATCGAAGGGAAACCCACGTAGGTAAGTGTATTTTTTCTTCAGTCCAGATATCGTTCGATCAGTGAGTGTAGTGAGCACTGGTTTCACCTAGTTTGTTGTACTTAGCATCTAAATAGCCCTTGCAATCTATTGGTCACAACGTTACATTGTATACAGAAAGCTTCTGCTGGATAGTTGTAGACATTCTCTCAATACACTAAGGCTTCCAATATGAGGGGATGACATCCATATGATAGATGAACGTAAATGAGGCAAATCAACTACCAGCACCAGTGTCTAATATAGCCTGATATTTTTTCCCATTTGCTGAAACAACTAATGTTGGACGAATGGTGTCCTTCAGTGAGTCAATCAGGTGTTGGAATACTGTTGTTCCTTGTGTGTACAATCATGTAGAGTGGGGCTTTTTTCAACGCAGTGTACAATTTCTGCTTTTACAGGTTACTACTCTGTGGCTTTTTACTCTACGGTTGTAGTAAAGTATGTTCTCCTTAAGGAACTGCCTATTTGCAGTAACATTTGGTACCTTGTCACAGTTTGTGCTTCTATGATCTTCTGATTTACAATACTGGGTTTTTGAGTGTCCTGAATAATTGTTCTGAAATGTTTTTCCTTTTTAATCTTTTCCTTCTGAAATGGTCGCATATTGCTTATGTCGTTTGGCTTATCTGGGACCGAAGAGTGTATTCTGTACCTGCCTCCAAACGATTTTCGAATTTTAAAGTTTGCTTTTGAGAAACTGTTCCAATAAAATTTGCTTTTAATAGTACCAGTTTCTCCAGTGCATCTTATTTAATATAACTACCCTTCGTGCGCTGGTTCAGAGCAACAAAATCCAAATTTACGTTAGAGGACTGTATTTTTTCGTACGCGTCGCAAATTTATTAAAACATTTTCCAACAATAAACAATTCTACCATGTATCTTTGCATTTCCCATCTTACATCCTAATCTAAGTCAATTTAAAAATCTCTTATATACACATACAAATTGCAGTGATTTATTCTTAACAAATTTACTGTTGCTTTGACATAATTTTCCAACATACAACTCACACTGGAATTTCCTATTTACAGGGAATAATAACAATCATGTAGAGACAAAATGTTTGTCATCAATTAACTATGGCTCAAACGTATTCATGGGGTAGGTTCATCTACATTATGATCCTTGGTTAACAAATGAACCATCACCGATGCACCGGGTGTTCACCTAGGATTCCCTGACACAACTCGCAATAAGGTTTCGGCTCCACCTAATTTCCCCAATCTTTTCAGTGAGTTGACATTAACATCCAATACCTTACAAAATTTGTGAATTGGTTGTACATGATTCGATACTATCTTTCATAGACCCATAATTTTTTCCCGTGTGCATGTAAAATTTCAGATTCGATTCTAATATTACGTATCAGTATACTTTGCTCTTTCGTATCCATTCTCGTTGAATGGTAGGCCAAGTATTTTACTCCTGGGTTGCTCTGCAAGATATTTTCTCAGACATAAGACCTTCGTTATTGATGCTATACTGGATCCATCAATAACCTACATAAAATGCTCCCAAAATCAAAATCAATCCATTGAAGGTCCTTTAAATCTAATAATCTCCAATTTTGATAACTTGTCAGTTTGCTTTTCAAGTACCAGGCGTCACTTGTCTTCCACTTTGTAGGATTCCATTCTATCCTGCTTCGCAACTCCCTTATTTTCATTAAGATCTTCCAAACTGTCTCCTACCAATGACAGTGATTTCTCCTTTATTTACATGTCTTCTCCTTGTTTCTCAGACCAATAATTGATATCTTCATCCGTCTCCTGCTGTACCATTTCGAATTCCATGACTTGTATGACTAAGGCACGTGATAATTCAATCTTTGTCTCTAAGTTCAGCTTAAGTCTTTTAAGTTTCCTTTAGTTTCAAGAAGTAAGAGCATCCTTTGTTTTAGATGTAAGAGCTTTATCCTGTCACGAGTCATAAGCTTTTTCTGAGCTGCGTTACGAGAGATACTTCCCCTATCGACAGCCTGACGATGAGAGGAGTATCTCTTGGAATGTAGCCCAGAAAAAGATTACGACTCCAGACATAATAAAGCTCTTACATCTATGGCTTCCTCTGAGTCCAACAAAGTTCAGAATTTTCAAGTTTCTCTGTTTTCTTATTCAAGAATTCCAGCCTCAGTTACTGGGTTTGTAGTTTAGCTTCCACAGTATCCATTTGTTCAGACAGCCTTTTCTCCTATTGAATACGTGTAATCGGCAACTTGAAGTCCGCAGTGTAATAATCCAATGTCCTGGCAGGGTTGCATTTTATTGTGTGGAAAGATTCAAAACAATAAAACTATATTCTAGAATATCCAATAAACTCTTTGGTCAAACAAGAGGCTTAACTACGGATAAGAGGCTACTCCCATGAAAATCACTGGTTTAACAATAATTTTCCTCTTCATTTATAGCTAAATAATATGCCAAATTATGCTTACGAAGTACTGATCATTCTACTAAACATAGTTATCACGAATTTTCCGGGGAATTGTAGAACCGGAATCACGAAGTCTGTTGGGTCAGGTTTCCATTGGTTCTGACATGAGAACGAGGGTAGCATGTCACATAAGTTACTTCCAGTAAATTCAAGGTGATGACAATCTCCTAATTAGGTATTCTATTTCATATAGACGCGTTGGATACACAATTTAAGTAAATTATACGTGCATTTTTTTAAATCTCAATTAAATTGTTGCGAAGTCTGCAAGAGTTCAGCCCTTCCACTTTGGGGGGAACAATCAGTATGGAATAAGAAGGTACTATATAATATATAAAAATAAATATTTAATTATGATTTACTGAATTAGAAATATTCAGAAACTTCTCTTTTCTTTTTGTTTCCCCTTGAGCAAAAGTAAAATGCGGAAATCTGAGACAGGTTGAGTGACTTTTCACAACTGTCGTTTGTGTTTATGATCCAAAGCATTAAATTATCGCTCAGCCCCAAATTGTAAAAATGATGCTGCCTTTCGCTAAAGGAAAAGCTCTATTCCACAATCGGAGAATTCTTTTTATTCCTATTAAAAGAATAATTATTTTTTTATACATGTATATATATATATATATATATATATATATATATATATATATATATATATATATATATATATCCAGTATAGCATACAAAATAACTAGACAAATTTAGCAGTTACTACTAGTTTCATGTTTTCTTAACAATCTTCCAACTGCAATTTGAAGATTGTTAAGAAAACATGAAACTAGTAGTAACTGCTAAATTTGTCTAGTTATTTTGTATGCTATACTGGATTTATAAACGCTCTGGAAACATTGAGCACTCTTAGTGAAAATTGGTATACTTTACTAATATTACTATATATATATATATATATATATATATATGCATATGTATATACGATGTATGTGACATCAATGTAATGAAGGTAGAGACTATAATATTACTTTTTGCGATTTAATTTTTAGACAAACCACTATCTATATTGTATAACAATACTTCAAACCAGATGGAATGGATTACCTTCATTTGGACCCTACAAATTGCAAAAATATCAGCTTTAAATTTTCAGGTTCATATTGCTTGA
>RDPX01000359.1:386658-410707 GCA_003991215.1 Morbakka virulenta | reverse complement strand
GGCATTTCTATAACTTTGTCTTGGAAGAGTCAATATAGCAATGACCAATAAAGTAGTATTAGGAAAGCTTGGGCAATGCAAAGTAATTTCTAAGCTGTTACAAAAATAGCTTTCTGGAGCTTGAAGAGTTAATTTTACTGTGAATTTATGCTGAAAGGAAAGCGAGAACAAAATTGGACAGAAAAGTCGAATAAAAGAGTATCAAACTGGTTTATATAGTCTTAACTTGAGAGAGATAAAAGACCCAAAAGAGGAGTGAAGCCGGCTCAGGTTTAAAAGTGATTTGGTAATCTAATATCGATCTATATTTCAGGCATTGAAAAGAGTAATTGTTCACAGAATATAAGCTAAAGTACAGCGAAAAACCAAATTTGAAATTTTTATTGTATTTCAGTAATCTCATCGCAAGAGAGCCAAAGAAGGAAGGTGCAATTAAAAAAAAGTCAGACCAGCTTAGACTAAGAAAAGGATTTTCTTGTCTGAGATAAAAATATATTTTTGCCACTGGAAAAATGACGTCTTTACAATATTCAGGATTATTGGTATCCGAAACTTCATTTGAAGACAGTTAAAGAGCAAAAGGTGTAATAAAAGAATTTCAGACTAGTTTTTTTAAAATGATTTTGTAGACTTTCTTAAAAATAAATTTCTGGCGCCGAAAAAAGTAACTCTTTATATTCAATTTTAAATAAAAGCTAAAACAAAAGTTAAAATTTTTGTTGCATTTCTATAATCTCATCTGAAGGGGGTAAAAGTAAAATATTATAAAATATTATCAGTTGGGTACAGGTTTGATAAAATGATTTTTCAAGCCAGCAGGAAGATACATGAATATGCAATTGCCTGTGGTTTTATTTCGGAAATCTTCTTAAAACAGATAGACGTCTAGACTATCATAGAATTCGTAGAAAAAGCTGAAGTTAGAAAAATCCAAAAGATTTTTAACATTCTAAAGATTACTTCTATGAAACCGAAAAAAAATTGGGATACTGCATAAAGATTTCGATCCTGGTGGTATTTTGTTTCATATTCAATCATCATACCATACAAATGATAGTATGAACAGTAAAGCAGTTGCTTTCTATTGAATATGCTTATAGTTTTTAAAAAAGCATAAATAAAAAACGGCGTGATTTTCAGACAAACAGTGTTCAAAATGAATTCTCTCTGGAGTGCCCTATGGGGAGTTTGTGCAGTTGAATTTCTGTCGCAGGTACTAGTTTATTTTTCGACATTGGGGAAAATCAGATGACTTCTTATTCAGATATACGTCAGAATAATTTAGACTAGTCTTTTCTTGGTGTATTTAAACTGTCTGAATTTTCAGTGTTTTTACCATGATATATTATGTGTGAAGAAATAGGAAAAATTATTAATTGGCAGTAAAATTTTACTTTCAAGCCCGTTTCGATTTCAACACACACACACACATACACACACATACACACCAAAAAACCTGACGCGAAAAAGTAATGGACTTAGTCTTTCAAAGAAATGTTAAATTTCATAACATTTCTGGTCATAGAGCATAATAAAACACGGCTTATAATATATTCTATGGTATTCTGTGATTTTTTCTATGGGATACAGAAATTCAACTTGGTAGTTTATTTCGAATAACAGTTAATTTTTTAAGACTAACTCCCTACATCCACAGATAAGTTGAAAGAAAAACCTCGAAGAATAATTTGACATTAAGTATTCCAAATATTCTCCGCCTCTCAAATGTGTTGTCATGTTATTTTATTTATTTTTATTCCTTTATTTGAGCAGGTAAATGACATATCAATACCACAACCTAATATGCTTAAATTTTCAGGTGAAAGGCAGTATTCGCTATCGATTTTCTCATTAAAATAAATTATTTTCCAGCAGTCGATAAGCAGAGCAGGTACTTAATATAGAGCATGTGGTATTCATCTTTTCATTCATCTGATTGTAGACTACTTAGTTTCACTTTGTCTGATGCAAATAACTGGTAAATAAACTGGCCTATGTGGTAGTAAGCAACCGTTTGAAGCTCGACAGAATCTTGGGCACCAACAAAAAAAAGTCGTTTTTTGAAGCAAAATTTTGAAACTAGCTTTTTGCTAACAAATAAATAATTAGTAATACCTATCTCATTATCCTAAATCTAAATCAATGGAGTAGTTCATTACAAATAAAAGTCTTTTTGTGACCTTTCGTAATTTACAGCCATGTACATATATGATAGTGATTCCCAGATCAAGTATGTAATAGAAAAGTAACTAAGAAGGTGAGTTAAAAAGTACGAACGACACATACCATAAATAAAAGAAATGTTATACCATTATATCTGCATATTGAAAAAAGATTGGCTAAGAAACTCAGGATTTTACAATATTGAAATCGGTCGAAAATTTAGTCCATCGAAAATTCTAAACACCAAACAAAGATTTAGTCACATTAGGTTTGCGTCTTTATAGAGATAAAGTATATAACCCTACGTCCTTAGTTATTGTGAAAGCCTGAGCAAAGAGCAGCAAAGGTCAAGAAAGAAATGCATTAATACTGTTGAAATATACAATTTAGTTTCCATGAAGAAGAAGAAGAAGAAGAAGAAGAAGTCAATATAATTATCACACATTCTAAGTTATATTTAAAAAGAAGGTGGAAATACAACAGAGCCATAGGGAGAGAAATTACAAGAAGTTACCATAGCATTGTACACGTTTTCACGTTTTCTTTTGTAAAATGTCGTTTACCGTATTTCCTACCGTATTTATTAGAGGGGAACGTTTATTTCAAGCCAGGCATTATTGTGTATTAAAAAGTAACTACAAGAAATTTAATAGTTTCAATAAAAATTTTAATGGCCTGTTCATGAAAGCTGACGTCATGGGTGAATGTCTGACTACATGTTGCACCCAGATACGTTTAGCTGAAATCTACTCCACTGTGATACTAATTCGTGCCAATTAGGTCTACTGATAGGCTTTTTGCTGTTGTAAACAACACCTATTCTAATTTTTCCCTTTTCAAATTTTTCAAAAATTTTAATTTTTTTTTGCAGTGATATGAGTAGAAACAGTAAGATAGACTTATCTTTTCCTATCTCCTGTCAGTTTTACTCCCAAGCTGTTACTTGACTTTCCTTCGTGAAATTAATTCACAGTTGTATCTTAGTAGGAATAAGATCTGGGAAATGTAATCTCGATATGACTTCTCCAGTACTTTGAATGACGACTGAGATCCAAGGTACCTATAGCCTTTTTCTTACACCCAGCGGTTCAGTAAGTTTGGATTTCAGCTCATTACAGATATATACATCTCGGTAATGAGCTGAAAGTATATATAAATATATATCTTCCTATTTTATCAAGACAATGAAGGACGTAATTAAAACATCTTCCGGAATTTAACGGTAGTGATCCTGCCATTTATTACTTCCTTTACCTCAAAAATACCATGTCGGTAAGAAATGTTGTTTTTATTGAAAAAAAAATATATTGCAAATATATTACTTTACACTGAAATATATTTAAATATAATCGAAATAAAAACAGTCGATATTCGTTATAGCAAATTATATTCCACCAGCTCTCAAAAGAAGTCAGCGATGAATTGTAATTTTAGAAACGACAGATGATCGAGTGTAACGGTTCAAAATTGAAGTAGTACACCATTCTACACAAAACTGGAGTGATTATTTACACAGAAAAGTTACAAAGCAAAAATGTCTTAAAGACAAGAACCATCTTCTAGACCAACCACTGCAAGTACTATCAATCAGGTTTACATTTCACTCGAATTGATTGCGACAATTTGCAAAATCTGTGACTGCGCGAAGTTCTTTTTTTCGCTAAAGCTACCATTCGCTGCAAGTTAAAATGCATTTTACGTCCAGGCAAAGTTGTGCCCAAGAATTATAAAGAATTAGCTCAGCAAAGATAAACTTTGTTCATGCTCAAATACTTTGTCGAAGAGTTGCAAAACCAATTCTCGCGGAATGTTAATCGATCTTTGTAAGTCCAAATAAATTGAGAACTCAGGAAAAGTTGATGAACAGAAGCGATATTTTTGCAGTAATTTACCAAACTATGAAAAACTCTAATAAAAGAGGTAGGGGAAAAAAAATTATTAACAGAGGACTTGCATCACACAAAGCATTATAACACTGGCACAAGGCACCTCGCTTCAGGGTATCGCTTCCCAGAAGCATACTCTTCTTTCAGCTAAAGAAATTCCAGCCTTTAAGTAAAATGCAGTAGGTGAACTTGGGATGATTCTGAAACCTGCCCGGAGGGAAAACCCCTTCGTTAATACTTCAGTGATGCTACGGTCTCTTCCATATATGCTTTTCAGAATTGAGCACTCTGCTAAAAATGGGTTTCAACAAAATTAAACGGCATACGATTGACCTAAAGTAATAATCATGTAGGAAATAAGCAAAAAAAATATATTCTAATGTAAAAAAGGTATAGGTTGTAATAACCATAGCACGTATTCTTAGAAAGTTGATAAAGATGGCGATATACCTAAAACAACTCCTTAAATCTGAGTTAAATTTGTGAAATTAGGTTTCCATCAAGTACACTCTATTTCTATTGTACCATAAACATAAATTCTTAATTAAATTGTAGTCAATTACTGTTATTATAAGAAATTCAAGGTACACGTGGATTTGAAAGAGAGAGAGAGATAGAGATAGATAGATAGATATATATATATAGAGAGAGAGAGAGAGATAGATNAAAAAAATATATTCTAATGTAAAAAAGGTATAGGTTGTAATAACCATAGCACGTATTCTTAGAAAGTTGATAAAGATGGCGATATACCTAAAACAACTCCTTAAATCTGAGTTAAATTTGTGAAATTAGGTTTCCATCAAGTACACTCTATTTCTATTGTACCATAAACATAAATTCTTAATTAAATTGTAGTCAATTACTGTTATTATAAGAAATTCAAGGTACACGTGGATTTGAAAGAGAGAGAGAGATAGAGATAGATAGATAGATATATATATATAGAGAGAGAGAGAGAGATAGATAGATAGATAGATAGATAGATAGAGAGAGAGAGAGAGAGAGAGAGAGAGAGACAGACAGAGACAGAGAGAGAGACACACACACACACACACATACACACAGAGTAAAGAGAAGGGAATAGAGAGTAAACACGTCTGTCTGTGTGTCTCAATACAGCAGTTGAAACAATTTGAGCACAACTAAATAGGAGAATATGTATTTTGGTACAAAGGAAAGAACTCAAGATATTCTTCTGTTACAAAAACGTCAATGATAGCAGCATGTACCACTGCTAACAAGTGCTATTGTAAATAATAGCTACTATGTCATGAGAATATTAGCAGTAGGAGACTTTTATTTCTGTTGCTACTCAAAACAAGGAACATCACAAATAGATGTACTTTTGTTAAAGGGAATGCTTTTATCAAGGAAAAAGGAAGGTTGTAAAATGTAGGACCAATAATAAAAATCAGCCCTTGTTAAAATAACAGAATCCCAGGTACATGAGCATATGTCTTTTGAATGTGCAATAAAAATCACGTTTGTTTACGTCGAAAGATATTTCTTCATTTTAGTTGCGATATTCAAGTTTATACAACAAATATTTTAAATGTTTTGTTTTATAAAAATATGAAATTCCGCATAAAAGTTCTTCTGGTCTCAAGATCCGTCAGGTATAGCCCCTCAGTTTTCAAACTTGACCATCAAATACCCTCGGCTCGATACTTTTTCCTGCTCAGTCCTCTTGGGTGAAAGGGAAGAGTGGACACTCGATGCGAGGGCAGGGCGGAACATGGAAGCCATACAGATGTGGTTTTACCACTGCATGCTCTAAATTTTCTATGTTGACAGAGTCATAAATAACAAATACTGAAATCCAAAGTCATGTTTGGAGAAGGAGAGAAAGAGAGACAGAGAGAGAGACAGAGAGAGACAGACAGACAGAGAGGGAGGGAGGGAGAGAGCAAGAGAGAGAGAGAGAGAGCAGGAAGGGGGGAGAGGTAGGTTCTCAAGACGATCGAGTCACTTTAATTAAAATTTCTTTGACATTTCATTCGAAAACAGAAGCTGGAGGACCTTTGCCTCAACATGGCAACCTGTGGGCTGGCACGAAAAATAGTTTTAGCAACCATGTCTTTTCGTGTATTATGCTCAGAAGTTTGGTTAATGTTCCCAAACGTATTTGTTTGAAACGTGAGTTAAGTCTTATTTGCACAATCAGGGACACTAGAGCAACGACGAGGAGACAATCATATTCACATGAATTCGAACTACTTGGTTTTCAGGAAATAATGCAAGTCCTGTAAGATGAATATGAGAAACCACGAGAAGAAGGGAGAAATGTAAAACAATGGTGGATTAACACTCTAATCAAGCAGTCAATGACAAATTATTATACTGGAAATGATTTCCAGTGCTGAGATCAATGATTTTCTTGGTTTTGTTGATGATTCAAAATTTTATTTTGAAGAGAGCCTCATCTTGCCAAAAAACTACACCTGAAGTTTTACCAATTGAAAAAATTTTACTCTGCATTGTTATATGCTCCCAGAGTTGGTAAGTTTGAACTCAAAGACATAGCAAATACGGAACAGATTCGAATTTCTGTTGTACATATGCACATAAAGGACATGAAAAAGTACAGAAGGCTTACATCTCCTTCCGCTTGACTCGAGAATCGGCAGATGAATGGTGGTGTAACTCAGGATCTTTGCTCTATGTACTCCTCATTTGTCCATTTATTACATTCAGAGAAAAAGGATTAAAAATTATATACTGAGAAAAATTGCTTAGTTTAATGAGCACATTATGAAAAGATGGATTAACGAGGAATTGAGAAATATGTTTGTAAATCCTTCCTCGTTCAACTGGAAACGTTCTAGAGGGTGCTGTACTTTGAACACAGCAGAAAAACGACTTCAAAGTACTTCTTACGGAGAAGAAAAGAGAATTGTCGCAGCCTAAATCATTCGTGTTTAAGATTTAAATCTTTCTTCTTCAAGCCCTTTAAAGATGGTTTCCAAAGCTGTTTGAGGAATATCCTTGGAAAACCTTTACTAATTCACTTAGAGGAGATGTACAGCTTCACAATGGATTCCTATAACGACAGATTACAATGCATGGACAGATATTGGTTTAGCCAATACCTGTCCATGCATTTTCAGAAAATTACCTTGCAGTTTCAGAAATTATAACTTACCTTACCTTAACCCTCTCGGTGCCAGGAGGTACATAAGGCTCTGACACCACTCTTCAACTTGGATTGGTCTGCAGCTGCACAGCGTGTTGCGTTCCATATGCTCCAGCCTGCTCCTTTGCGCTTCGTCTCAACCATTCTGTGCCACATTGTTTTCGGTTGACCTCTTTTCTTACATTCCAATGTCCGATGTTAATGGCGATCTCCTCTGTTCCCTGATATTCGTGAGTAATGATGTTTGACGTTTCTGTAACATAGTTTGTTTTATATGAGTAGGTTGTTCACCCAAGAAAAATCTCTAACATGAAGGACCAGGACCCACATTTAATCTGGCTTCTCCCCTTCGACCTGTCTGGCATGGGTGGCCGTACCAAGAGCACAAGGCTCAAGGCAGCATAGCTCTCAGGATCAACAAATCACGCAAGCCTCCCAATCGCGACAAGATAGTGATCCTTTTTTTGGGGGGGGGGGAGGTGTTCAGAAAATATAGCGTTCACATATCTCTTGATGAATCAACAGCGACGTCAACATTAAAGACATGGACAATTTTAACCTTCCAACATCAAATAAAGTTTTAAAATATACCCTTGAAACCGACGGAGAAGATAAAGAGGCAGCAGGTGACAAGACTTTCCACATTGATAATAAAGAACTAACTGAACTCTGAAAGACTGTACAACATCTCTATTTTCCATTCTGTTTAATATAATAACACGCTTGTGTTTAAGCACAAGTCATATTACTTATTGCTGACACAAAAACCAAACCATAATCCCTCTCCTGATTTTATGCCTTCTTTCCAGCCAGTCTTCTCAAAGTTTGTGGGTGTTGCAAAAATTTTCAAAATGGAAGATGTGCTTTTGGATGTCAGGGTCATTGGTAAAAGCAGACATGCGCGTCACCACTGTTTTATAGAATTCTACGTTGTACAGGCAGTCGTCTACCACACAAAGAAACAATAATTTATAACCAAAGCGTATTGAGCTATTCCTAATAAATTGTTTTGCAGGCAAGTGACCACTATACGGCACCAAACTCTAATTCACTGTTAAAAGATTGTGAAATACTCAAAATTGCTGGCAGTTTTCAAATTATAACAGCCCAGGGTTTATAACCGGTTTTCTCAGTATGCATACAATAGCCAAGAAAATCGACAAAAAAAATTAGAGTGTGTCATCTAATCTCAAAGGATTCACGCAAAAACAATTCTCTCCACTGAGATTAACTTGGTCATAAAATAAATATGTTGCTCATAGTTGGTAAGAATGTTGACTAAGAATACAATATTTCTATTTTCTATTTTGTGTAATACAACAGCATAAAGGTTCTTTTTTTACATAAAAACCCACACGGTTACAGATCAACTAAAAAGTAAGCTTGAAATGATATAAACCCAGGATTTATAACGAGGCTTGGTTTTTTTTAAATATTGAAAAGAGTCTGACTGTAGGAAGTAAAACAGTGTTCTTTGGAAGGGCAGGGTTTACTCCTTTCTTTTGTTTTCTGTTCATACAAATAACTGTTTCAGAAATAACTTGAAACTCTGATGAATTACTACCTTGATTACAGATTAAAAATAAAGAAGTAGTACATCTAACTGGCTCCAACCAGTGCTTATGGCTTTCACCTCTTTCAATTTAAAAGGTGGCTGGAAAATGGTCTGGATAAGAACTTTGCACCAGTAGCTTAGATGGTAAAACACTTGGTTGTGCTAGCCATTAGCACTGCTTTAAACCCAGTTTGGTGTCCTCTATGATTCCAAATCCTATCCTTCTACATTTTTACTTTATAAACCAATTGTGTTATTTATGAAATTTAATTGGTAGATTCAATTGAAAATGACTAGTAATAGAAGCACTTTGGTCCCCTACTGGAATAAAAGTGCCTCAGTTGAAAACACTATCTATTCACAAATGAGTGTATGTGTGCATGAGGTTTGTTTACAGCAGAGGGGATCCTTAGGTTTGAAATCAGGGGTGGTATGACTTAATTCCTAATATTCCGTTGTACAAGCTAACAGGGTGATTTACTGTACCTTCTGTTAGACTATCTGCCACTTGTGAAAAAGTGTCTATCCTGAACAATATTTGTCAACAAAGAAACTCCAGCCCCCAGTTTAAGTACCCCTCCCCACACAATTTTCAAATATTTTTGACATAAACCTTACCAACTGAGTTTTTAATATACAACAATACTAACATTTTTACATTCCCCAACTTTCTCCTGATACTGAAGCTTTGATTCTGTCCATAAAATTACCGCTTGTGATCCACTACAACATTTGTATTTCTACTTTTTCCAAAGAGTTCTCTTCTTTCTCTTTCATTGCCCATTCCGCTCAATGCTTTAACACCGGTTTAATCACTGTTTATACATCATTCCTCTAAACTAAATGGTATATATGAATATATGATAATCTTAAAAAATTATTACACAGATACAGAGAATACCCTTTTTTAGAAGTGAGCGCTAGTAATTATCCTACAACGTCCTTTCTTCCATTTCCTAAGTTAGACGAGGCCCTTTAGAGAGACTACATTGAAGCAGTAATGAGTTTCATGGCACGGTGTCCTTTGTGGCTATTCATCTCTCTCTCTCTCTCTCTCTCTCTCTCTCTCTCTTTCTCTCTCTCTCTCTCTCTCTCTCTCTCTCATACACACACACTCTCTATCTCTCTCTCCAGTTAGCTATTTCTGTAGCCAATTACTAACTTATTTGGAGAAAAAATTAATGCCTGGAAATTGAAAAATTGATAGCTTCCAATAGCAGTAATTATTGAAAAAGAAAATTACTGAAGACAAGTTCTGTGATAGAAGAGGTGTGGGTCCCTGTTTGGAAATATTAATTTGGCACAACTAAGAAAACATTCATGAAGAAAGAGCTTTGAGAACTCATACTATCACATGTTTCACCAAAGTAATTACTTCTGTGAAAAATAACTATTAGTGTAGGAATTGTTAGTGAGTGAAGTTTCTCCAACGATTGATTTTTAAAATATATACATCTGCCTTGTTTTGTTAATATTAATACTTTTAATTTCTTTTTTGTATGACAGAGTACCTGACAAGCAACGTAATGAGAAAAGATGGTCTATTTTTCCTTGCAAGACGAAGCCTAAGTAGAATTCCGGAACAAAGAACAGTTCTGAATAAATTTTGTAACCTATTTAATGGAAGCACATTATACTTTCATGAAATTAATCAACATTTTTGCCTTTTGCTGAGGTCGTAATAGTTGACAAGAATTACTTTCCGTTTTTTTTTAAATCGACCTAAGCAAAACTGTTATCTTCAGGACTGCCTGTCCTGAAGTTTCACGGGGGAAACGTAGAATCTGCAACAAAGCAATTGTGATAGATGTTTTGATAGAGTGGCGTGTACATTTCCTAAAATAAATGTGATTTAGTTTGCTTATATACTTAACAACGGTCATTTTTTTGACTTATCATGGCTTATATAGGGACAATGCTTGAGAAATCTGTTGGATCAATGATGTCTTTGTTTGATATTTTATCTACAACATCACGAGAATGTAATTTTTACGAAGAAGCGATACCGCCAATTTCCCATCCATCTTTTCCTGCGTCATTGGAGGGCTGTGAGGTGGTTATTATTTTCTATGGACAGTTATTCCTAGCCTTCTTCTTTACCCAGTTTATTAATGATATAATACAATATCGCTTAGGAAATTATACAAAACAGAGTTTTGTCCACCTTACCATTCATGCGGTACCTTTTCCACAGAGACGTGATGCGCCCTGTTGAGACAATGATGGTAATCTCTCTATTCTATAATGATATAATAAAAACAAAATAGAAGAATTTAATAGAATATTTTGAATGACTAGCTAAATTTAAGTAATGATAAAGGAAAGAAAAATTTAGTTCCAATGTTTTATTGTATTGACGCCTTTTCCAGATGATAAAGCAATGAAGATTGAATTAATCGCGCATTCTATGGTCCCTCGTGAAAACAACATCAGGTTCTCCGCATCCACAGTAACTTACTCAAATGTCAATCATTTGGATACATTCCAACGAGAATCTTGCTAAAACATTAATCAATAGTTTTCTTGCTGGCAAGTACAAACATTGTGACTAATAAAAAGTAACTTTGATATTCGTATACTTATAATGTACACGTCCCTTGTGTGAGTCATTATTACAGTAATAAAAAAGTTTGCGTAAAAATACTTTCAGAAATAATCCGACGCAACAGTTTTAATTTGATTGTTTACGACAAGCATGCAATGGCCCCTGTGATGTGATACAAATCTGATGAAATAGAGCTGATCGAATAATAGCTTTTAGCCCGCTGCGGGATTACCCTTAACGGAGAGAAAACAGAGGATGTGAAAATAACGTAGTGATTCAGACACGCAGTAACGGAACTATAGCTATGACTATTTTTGTGTAACTGACAAATATTATTGTTTATCCATGGCAAAATTTGAGTTTTTAACTAAATTATATAAAGAGCTTTTCTTACGGTTAATGACACAACATGAGACATAGACACTATTTAATGGCACCTAGGTGGGATGTATGTCTGGCGGAAAATTCCAAAAGTATGTTATAACAGATTCCTGGTAAAGACATTTTTTTAACAATTGAACTATGCTAGGAACAAATGTGGTCAGTAGACTTGAAACCTCAGGGCAATACTTCATCAAAATTTGTTCCTTCCCAACCTACCTTAGATCCTTGCCCTAGTAATTTTTTGGTCTCCATATTTGCTTCTTCTCTTTTTTCCATGTTCAACTTTCGATATTTCTTTTTCCAGTGGATAGGCTCTGCAATAATGTCTAGTTAAAAGTAGTTTAACAATATACCACATTGTTATGTATACTATGTCTGGCAATACAAAAGTTTTCGTGCCAGATTGTTCTTCTTATTTGAACTATTTTCTTAAAAGTTTAAGTTTTTGCCCCTGATCTTCTTATTCGCATTTGCATGTCATTTACAGTGTCTTCTTAACTCTAAAATTATGTTAAAATGATTTGTAGCTCTTGTTTCACAATTTTCTACCACATTAAGAGATTTTAGGACCTATTTCCTTCCAGACAACGCAGCAGTGCCTGTCTGACAGAGCAATGACATGGGTCTGAAAGACCCTGAAATGTACCAGTGGTAGCCTGAGGTTATCGACATTAGCTTATTTGTCAAATATGCATGTAAAGGGCAATAAATTTACAGCGAAACAAGAAAGGTACAAAAATCCCGTATTAACTGGTCTGGTATTAATATAAAACCATCTGATACGCTCTGCAAACGTGACACTCCACAATACAAGCTGTGACAAGAACACAGATTATTTTACGTTATTTGAGCCCTATGTCCTTTTTACTAGATAAGCTCAAAGCCATACTTTTTCTCTTTTTCCTTCCGTTTGACCCTCGTTTTTTTGCTTCCATATTGCCAGTAGAAACAGAAGCAGACGTCTCAGCTTTTGACACTGCTTTTAAGACCTACCCTACAACCTTTTCTTAAAAACGTAATTTTATTGCGCGTTGATCATAGGGATGTCACCATGAAAACAAAGTTTTCACCAATTACAGGTGTCCGAATCCTCCATGTAAACATGTCGCCTTGTAATCTATTCGATTAACGAAAATATAGCTGGTTTACACTTGGATGCTCGAATCATCTTGAACTTCGATTTTGAATCGAGTGAGGAATGTTTTATTCGAATCTTTGATATCATACGAAAATTCCTTTCGTACTGTTTCTGTTTTTCAATGAAATTTTTTTCAGTGAAATGAAATAAAACGCAAAACGTTCTTGTTTTGTGCTGTTGAAAGGATTAATAAATGTATTTAAAATATTTAAGCTGTTGTTGAAGAATTTGGTGTCAGTCGCCAGTAGATGCGACATTAAAGAAAAAAGAAAGAAGGGAAAAACATGCTAATGAAATTCACTTTTTAAACTCTAAGGACTGTGTTAAACCGGCAAGGTGTACTAAAAAGCCCTTTATCTACGAGGAACTTGCGAGCATGATTAAACCAAAACGTAAAAATCGATTAATCCGTTGGGCACCTGATTGAAAAATGGCTACGTAGTTAGTTGGTACTGGAATAATATTATCCAGGCGCTTTACCATAGTCAACAAGACTGAGGGTTGCCAACATATAGTTGGTACTGTACGGGGAGGGAAGACAACGAAAAGGATGGGAGGCCAACATCCATGAGTGGACAGGAATGTCGCTGGCAAAAACAAAGAAGACAGAGGATGATCAAAGATAGACGGTAGTGGTTGTGGCGTCTTCAGTTTGGTCCCAACAACATTATTGGTGTCACAACATAGGGAAAAGAAAGGAAAGAAAATAGTTGAAATGAATGACGATCTTTTTTCATCGCCCCTTTGACGTCACACAGATATTTGGAAAAATACACCAGAGTTGATGAGTGCGCATCTTGACAACAAGACAGGGCTCTTAAGAAAAAACAAAAAGTTTTATCTGATACGGTGTATCCTGTTTAAATATAATCAAATACAAATACTAATACGAACTTGCTTCCTAAATTCTATATATATATATACACACAATGATACATCATGACTGATTTTATACTTTAATATATATATATATATATTATATATATATTATATATTATATATAATATATATATTATATATATATAATATATATATATATTATATATAATATATATATTATATATATATATAATATATATATATATATATTATATTTTCTAAATTTTCCTCTTGCAGGTATAAGGTTGTAGAAAAGTGAAAAAATATATTTTCACCCCTCTGGTTTCAAACCAGTGCCTAAGGCTATCATTTGTTCTACTACCTGAGCTATCGATTCCTGTCCTTCTTCTGATCATTTTTCCAACCACGTCTTTCACTTTTCTTTCCCACTCTAAATCCTCTTCATCTGTATTACCTTTTTATCCTATCAGTGTACATACATCACTATCCAGTCCAGAAGAGAGGTGGCTCTTCGTCTATTATTTTCTCTTTTCTCTAACCTTCCCATTCTCATTCCANTAATATATTATATATTATATATATATATTATATATTATATATAATATATATATATATAATATATATATATATATATTATATTTTCTAAATTTTCCTCTTGCAGGTATAAGGTTGTAGAAAAGTGAAAAAATATATTTTCACCCCTCTGGTTTCAAACCAGTGCCTAAGGCTATCATTTGTTCTACTACCTGAGCTATCGATTCCTGTCCTTCTTCTGATCATTTTTCCAACCACGTCTTTCACTTTTCTTTCCCACTCTAAATCCTCTTCATCTGTATTACCTTTTTATCCTATCAGTGTACATACATCACTATCCAGTCCAGAAGAGAGGTGGCTCTTCGTCTATTATTTTCTCTTTTCTCTAACCTTCCCATTCTCATTCCAGATTACTCGTTTATTGTTTGAGAGAGAATTTTCTGCCCTCTGATTATTTAACTGTCCCCGTTTAATTTATTTGGCGGCCTTATCGTCAAACGATGTTACTTCCAGGGAATTTAAATTAGCATTAAAATTTTGGAAACACGTTAATCCGTATGTTTTTTACTTTCTTTATTGTCATTTCCAAATGAAAATTTCTGGCACAGAAAGAACCTTTTGGATGCAACCAGAACAATAAAAATTTGATATAAAACTAAAGTGCATTTTTATTTCAAGCTCAACGATTATTCAAGCTTCATCCCTCAGTTAAATATTTTTAATTTTTCTTAACCTCCTCGCATATTCCAAACCCCCCTCCCATCCTATTTGAAATTCCCAATTTTCAAAGCAGCCCGTTTGTTCCCACCACCCCGTGTATTTCTGATTCAAGAATGAAAAATGATTTTTCTCAAGATCCGATCGTGCTATTACTTTTAAACAAAAGATACTGACGATACAATATATTTATCATTCATTTTAAAAGTGTTTTTTAAAAATCAGTGTACATTTGGGGGTTTTCCCAGCTTATTTTAAGCACAGGATTTTCATTTTTCATTGGTATTTTATCCTTATTCAGTCTTTCCCAATTTCTAAAGGCAATTTTTAGTTTTTCAGGGACAAAATTCAAACAAATTCTTGACAACAGGTTTCTGAAAGGCACTTTTACTACTCAAAGGGTCAATCTGGTATACATATACTCAATCTGCAGACAGTACCGTTTCGCCCTTTGTGGGCTCATCAGTGTAGATCAGAGCTTCAGAGACATCACTCTGACAAAGGGCGAAACGGTACTGTCTGCAGATTGAGCATATGTATATGTAAAATGTGGATGTTAATGTATAATGCTGAGCTCACTGCGCTTGCGTAGTTTGAGCACTCAGACAAGATCCCACAGTAATGTTTGTTCCGGCAACATGGCCAGAGAGCTAAGTTTCAGCTTGTCAGAGTGATGTCTCTAAAGCTCTGTTCTACACTGATGAGCCCACAAAGGGCGAAACGGTACTGTCTGCAGATTGAGTATATGTGTATGTGTATGTGTATGTGTATGTGTATGTGCATATAGATGTAGATGCATATGTATATGGATATGGATATGGATGTGGATGTGTATATGTATAATGTGGATGTTAATGCACAATTTAGTATAAAAACAGCAGTTTTTGAGTCGACGATTATTGAATTGATCGGATAGATTATATCTGTTTCGGACGTTAGCAAGTTTCCATTTACATTCTGTGCAAAATTTGCTACTTTGATTTTAATAACAGGCTGACTACTGACTTCCCTAATATTTTGGAAATGGAAACAAGAGAGGGTTAAAATTATTAAATAAAACAATGCTACAAAATTGCAAAGAAAATAAAAAAACCCAGCTACCTTAACCCCATTTTTTACCCTCATCATAAGCTAACGCATTTTTACCCATGCTAAATGCTAGCTTCATGAAAAAAGAGACAGCTTAAATGAATTTTCTAAAATTTTTAATTTTTTTTGTCTATAAGGGTATAAATCTGCTATGTAAAATAAAGATATACACTCTTTTGGTTTAATAAATAATGTTGCAAAATGTAAAGACAAAAGAGAAGAGAAATTTGCTTTTTTCTGTTAAATACAAAATATTCTTTCTCGTTAGAAAAACTTTAATTAAAGTAATGATTACGTAGATTAAAAAAAAATATCAAAGACTAACCGCACATACAGCGCTAGAGACTTTTTAATGAAAATGTCCTAGCTTTTATGGGCCGCTATTTGTTGTGGAATTTACATTCTTTCCTTCCCGCCCTCACTCGTTGTCCATGTGCCAATATACTGATTTTTAAACATCAAGATATTTGGTTATATTCATTTGGATTTGAACAAGTTTATTGTATGTAAACATATGTAGGCAGATATATTATAGCACGAGAAGAATGTGGCCTTCTTTCAAAGTACAAAAAACAGATAATCGGCAGTCTTTGATAAGTACATTTGCCCAATATAAAAGAACATTGCAAAGCAGGGAGTGGCTTTTTTTTTGTCAAACGTCTCTACCCGGAAATCATAGGTTTTTTGTCTCGGTATCATGTTGTGCACAAAGTAGAGCGTTAAAATATTGGCAAGGCTGATACCTCCTTAATCACTGGTGCTATTATCTTAAATTGCTACCACCTTTTAAACATAATGTCCAATTCATTAACTTTCATAGAAAAGGAAATCATTAAAGTCCGTATTTCAATTACCTGTTATTATAAGAGAAATATTTCAATAAATGACATCACAGTGTTAGAAATTAAGAGTCAGACCATTTACTTTCCTGCAAGTCTCCTTACTCTTTTTGACGTTTTGTTTCGTAAAAGCCCCAAAGAAGAGCAAATCAATGTTCTTGGCATTGACTCAAAGCGACTCCGTCTGAAGTTGAAGATTGTTCCAAAGGTGGTTAGAAACGAGATTAGTGCAGTAGTCAGTCCAAGGTTCCAATTTGCTTGCTTTGATTTGAAATTTCATGGCTTGAAAATGGGTCTCCTGATCTCTGTAATAACAACAAACATTTTTCACCGATATCAAGAGTGCCGATTTTTAAGATTTTTTATTATCTACGATTTTTAATTAATTTTTTATGACCCTGAAAAGACATCAAATGGAATTTTATAAAACTTGTAGACTTAATAATTAGAGATGGGAGATGGTGTTCTTGTTTGGTTGCATTTTGACAAGGACTCCAAAATAAAAATAAATTAACTCTCAATAAATCCAATTTATTTGTAGGTTTTCGAGGCAAAAGTTCAAACTTCAACGTCACAGAGTGGTGCAGAAATAGACGTTTTCTGCTTCTCTTTTATTTAGCATATCATCGCCAGGTATCATACCCAGATGCCTTTAGTGATCATAATGTCTGGAATGCATTCGGCCTTCCAATAGTATCTCTGAAAAATTTTTTTACCAGGGTACACACCCCTTACAAATAAACATCCTAGATCATTTGCTCTTGTGATGTGGCCGATAAAAGGTATTTGTCACTTAATCATTACAGGATTTATGCCTTGTGGAGATAATCTGTGCTAAGACGTCAATATTGCTGAACTAGTCTGATCATTTAATACTCAACAATATTCTAAAACACCACAGTTCTGCAGACATTAATTTTGTCTCAAAGTTTGCCGTAATAGATTATGAATAGCAACCACATAAATTTTTACCTTTCATACATGTGTTTTCATTACTTTGTATCTAGTTTTAAACATAATTTGGTTATGACAAATTCTTAAAAGAGTGAAATAAAAATGAAAGTATAGTTGCAAGGAGGTGAAGTTTGTTAGTGCTCTTTATAAACAGTTTAGCAGCAATTCTGTTTCCACCTTTTCCTTTAACAAGCTCTCTATATTTTTGAAAAAGCTATTCTTCAATTTGACCAAGCATTAGATTGGAAATCTGGTCCACTGACATTTTATAATTTAAAGGCAATTCTTCTTTTCAGTGCAACGTTGTTCTTTTATTGAAAGCAGTAACAGCTTTGCAGCTAAGACTTTGTAAAGGTTACGTGGTTAGAAATTGTTTGAAACGTGGATAACCTGTGTTATTACTATTGCTTTATTATATTATAGCATTATTATCATTATTTATAGCATGTATTTTCAAATACTAAAGTGTACATATCCTGCCAAAATATTCAATAATAATAATAATAATAATAATAATAATAACAATAATGCATTCTTAAAATTTGTTTCAAATAAATGAACCAACAATGAGCATATATTTCTCTGACAATATATTTCGGATTTTTTTAAAATCCATCTTCAGGTCTAAAAGCAATAAAAGAAAACGTTTTTAAAAAAATCCGAAATATATTGTCAGAGAAATATATGCTCATTGTTGGTTCATTTATTTGAAACAAATTTTGATATGCCACAATGTTTTTATCATACATTCTTAAAATCTTCGGGTTATTTGTAAAATACTTTATTTCTTCCCTTCCAACTCTTACTTTAGAAAGAGCAGAAATAGCACATTTCAATAGCACATAGGTGGTGTTCGGTCCATCAGGGGAGGTTTCATAGTTTTAATGAATTGCAAGCAGGACATTGATTTTATTTAGGCCATGATGTCAACAGGTCTGTTTTACATATTTTTATCTGTGACGTCAAAATCCTGCTTTACTGTTATCAAAGCTAAGCTGTCTCTTGGCTGTTGTGTGTTTCGAGAACGAGATGTTGCAACAAACCGAAGACATCTACCAGAAGGATAGAGTACCTAACAAGACGATTCGGAAATTCAGGAAGGTTAGGCTAATTAACAAAGTAGTCAGGTAACCCCGTAAAAAAGTTGTCGGGGGAAGATTTAGAGAAAGACCTCGCAAAACATGGCTACGCACCATATTGAAAGAGTCTGATGAGACGAACTTTCATGGCCTTCTAGAAATGCCTCAGCAAAGGGGTTGGTGGAACTCACAGGTGCCGTTGTATGATAGTCAAATGGGATAAAATGATGACAAAGACAACATCCTTCTTTTGGTGTTCTAAAAAATATCGATACGCATTGACTGTTTTCACAAGTTGCTCTGACATTTGAATCAGCAGAAAGGGTAACATTCCTTTTCACATAATACCCAACGTTATCGTACTAAAATAAGTGCGTTTTGCTTTACATGTGGCTACTTTCAGTTTATTTTCAGGATTGTGATGAGATAAGGGTCTACTATAAAATTTTACTTTGAGATCTGATTCATAAAAATGGTAGCAATAATGAAAGGTCGTATTGTTCAAAAAATTAGAAATTTTGTAACGTAATCATGCCAAAAAATCAAAGCAAAAAGGAGCTGGAGTCATTATTAAACCTTTATATGTACCTGTATATATAACATATAACTGATAAAAGCAATAATAAGTATATAAAAATAGTTATTGATACTGCAATTATAATAGTATTTATAGTAACGAAGATTGGGATAATAAGAATAAAACTAAATAAATGATGCAGTTGAAAGAAGTTAATATTTGAATAAAATAAAATGAGTGGGTTTTTATTGAAATCATAAATAAAAAAGGTTAAACAGAATAATATATATACATAGATAGATAGATAGATAGATAGATAGGTGGATAGATAGATAGATAGATAGATGGATAGCTAGCTAGCTAGATAGATACATATATATATATATATATATATAAATATATATAGAGAGAGAAAGAGAGAGAGAGAGAAAGAGAGAGAGAGGGAGAGAGATAGATAGATAGGTGGATAGATAGATAGATAGATGGATAGCTAGCTAGATATATATATATATATATATATATATATATATATATATAATATAACGAGAGACGTACCTGTNAAACAGAATAATATATATACATAGATAGATAGATAGATAGATAGATAGGTGGATAGATAGATAGATAGATAGATGGATAGCTAGCTAGCTAGATAGATACATATATATATATATATATATATAAATATATATAGAGAGAGAAAGAGAGAGAGAGAGAAAGAGAGAGAGAGGGAGAGAGATAGATAGATAGGTGGATAGATAGATAGATAGATGGATAGCTAGCTAGATATATATATATATATATATATATATATATATATATATAATATAACGCCAAAGACGTACCTGTGATGGAAATAAGGATTCTGTTAACTGCATTTCTACATTGCGTCTTCGACCTTTTCTGCTGATTCTCTGTATTTTTCTGCAAATGTTCCTACATGAAAAGTGACAAATTACTTCTTATTTACTTTCTTTAATCTCAGTCCTTGCTCTTTGCTATTTCCTGTCCACTTATTGTGACGTTGTAATGCAACACCTGGGTAATACATCCCATCTGTAGCAATTTTACTTCCTGGGCCTAATATTTGCAAAGAAGAAGATAACGATCAATATTTTTTAACATGTGGATTCTTCTTTTCATTTTTGTTCCCTCGTAGCAAATCCTCCTATCTTTGGCAGGCGTTAGAAGAGCGAGAAAACAGTGAAGTTAAGGAAGCGAAAGAAGATAACGATTAAACAAAGGATTAAGGGATTGAAGGTTGAACTTATACAGAAAGTGATGTACAATGCAATAAAATGAAATAGTAGAAGTAGAAATATTTTGTTCATCGATGATATGTGACTTGTCTTAGTTGTCTACAGCTATTATCATGAGAAGTTTTCTAATGAGCTTGTCTAGTTGGTATCAGATCAGCTTATTGATTCTCATACTACTTGGTTCTCTCATCACGTCAATATGTTGACTCCAGGAAAGACCATTAGAAAAGGATGCTTCGTAAAATGTTAAAGATTTGTTTTCAGATAAGGGCAAACAGGATATAGATACAAGAGACGGGTTAGCATATTTATTTCTGTAACTAGAGACGAGCTTAGTCTTAGTAACATTGAAATTAATAAGCCAATAGAATCCCAATCAACAACTGATTTAAGATCATGCAGAATAAAGTCAGAAAATTTGGATTGATCAAAAACAGATGGCTTACTTGCAATGGACGAGTAGAGACTAGCAATGTTACTTTCAACAATCTCCGGGGAAGCCTTTTATCAAAAAAGGTAAGCAAGATCCAAGACAAAGGTACACCAAGATAAAGGACAAGTTTTCATTTGTGATTGTTCATTAACGACGCTATGATATTTAGAATGTTGGCTAAAATCCCATACGATCCCTGCTTATGAGAAAAGCCAAAAAAACAAACTGTGAGAAAACCCTAGCAGGAATTTAAGGCAATAGACCCTTCTATATTTAGAGGGCAAAGAGGAGAGAGTTGCTCTATGCACGGTTAAAATGAGAAAATATGCCATGAAACTAAATGTACTGAGACCATATCACTTTGCTGTGCAAGTGCAAGAAAATGTGACGATTTATCACTACACTTTATCAAGCTTAAAAAAAAGACAGAAAAAACAGATGGATATTTCCAAAAAGAAGGAAAGAAGATTCAGAAAGATATTTTTTGTAGAGTTCTTAAAAGTTTGAAAGAATTCAAGAAAGTTTAGGGGAGCATTTCGAAAAGACAACTCTAGGATGGGTCCAGAGAAGGCATGATTGTAGCTGCAAATGAAGTGGTGAATATAAGTAAAGTTATATCTCCTAGATTTGATATAATATTTCCAAAATTCAAGCAGATTTTACCAGCTATAAAGGATATCGCAAATAAAATCATGTTTCTTTTGGTCTAGAAGTTTTCCACTGGCTCTCGATTGCCCCAAAACACACAAAAAAAATCCCATGTAAAATAGTAGTTCATCCAGGAGCTGGACAAGGAGAAGATCAAAGACCGACCTCCACTTTTTGTGATTGGCTGTCTGAAACAATTAAAAACCATGTGCAAATTCTCTTTGTCTGTAAACTACCGAATGAGCGTAATTTTAATTAAAGTATTCAAGTTCTGTTCCATGAATCGTTTATTAAAATCTATAGAGTTTGACAGTCAGATTAATATCTTTGAAATAACAATATCAAGTGAGCACAAATATACAGTTTTCTGATGCTTACTTCCAGAAGAAATTTGTATAAAACTTGAAGCATAAAAACGTTACTAACTTCCCCCCTGCCCAATCCAATAGGAAGTACCTGAGTGAAAGTTCATCACAGGTAATAACTATAATGACAGAAAATATAAGGCAATGGGAAAAGAAAGAAGAAAAGCATTCCTTTACCCATTTTTCGTCAACGATTGCAGAGTGCTCTTCAGGCACAATTTCTATTTGACTGGACAAAACCTACTCAATCATTAGACAGTTAACTGCAATGCAACCAGAATTAACAGTTTGGTGAATTTTCCATAAATAGTTTTGTTACTTCAAACCAGTGTTATTTGAATGGAAACCTTCAACGTGCACTATGTGAGATGCGACTCATTCAAAACAAAATGGCTGCATAAGACAATTCTTTGAAGTAATAAACCATGCTTACAAAAACAGTTTCTAAACGTGCTGTCTATGCAGAAATTACTTTGATAGGCTGTGTTTCTTCGATCTAAATACCGAACTTCAAAGTCAGTTCTATTCACTATAATTCAAGTCACTTTCGTATTATAAAAAATTTTATCGCAACATTTGCAGTAGATATCCTGTCGACCCTGAATTTATGTGTGGTTCATAAATTTAAGCAATGCTCAAGCGCTAGGTATTTCTGCCGTACTTACCTTAAAAACAATCGATAGGATAACACCACAAGTGTGCAACTAATCGTATTTGGCCATAGCATTATTGAATAGCCCGTAATGCAATAAAAGAGATTTTAATTAAAATTGTCGGAGAGTTATATGCCATCATACAATATTTCCCTTTTCTATTAGGATTTACCACTACTTTGATTTTTCGGCTCCAGTGACAAGATTCAAATTCCAATTAGATCTATTGTTATTTCCTCTGATCCATCCGCATCAGTCGTCTTCATATGCTGCTAGAAATATGTTGAAGAAAATGGTGAACCAGCATTAAAAAACTAATACGGCAACTCTAAATTTACATAATAAAGCTATATAAAACTTTGTTTCCCTTTTTATCTATGTTAAATCCATTGTTGTGCGAGCAACAGATTGAAAGAGATATCAGCATAAGCAATTGCCTTTTCTTAGACCACAGTTCTACGTAAAAGTCTAAACGATCAACATCAAATAATTTCCTTCTTTTTATATTAAAGGGTTACAGCAAAATGGTTGTCTATAATTTAGATTTTAAAATTTGTATAATACTCTACAAAAAGCAAGCGAAATGTCAGGAAAACTTGCTTTATTGCTGAACAAATGATACAAAAGTGATATTCTTCTCTGTAGCATTTGCGGTTCAAAACGACCTTTCTGTACCTTAGCCAACACTCCAAACAACTGAAACGAACCAGTATTTGAAACGTATTTTTTCATTCTCGTTTTGGAAAGAACTTAATACCCCGCTATTCAGATGTAATGTAAAGGTAAAACTGAAAGAAATGTAGCAGGGAAACAGGATGAACTTAAAATTGTGAATAAGTACAACACAAGGGAGGGAAGGAATCGGTCAAGCAAAAAAGTGATCTGATTCATGTATAGTTGTCTTCGTTCAATTAAAAATATTGTTTGTATAAAATGATAATAGATTCTTAGTTTCCAAAGTCTGTAACGGACTGTTTTTCAGTATTATTACTTTTAATTTTTCAGAGTAGGCAAGGCTGGAGATCAATTAAGTACTGGGAAGTATTTTGAATGTTTTAGATTTGTTCCTTCTGTTTGTACTTTTGAAAGTTTCAAAGTCTGGTTTTGTTTGCATCTCCGTGTTGTGGTTTGATATAAGTCAGTGAATGAGGGAATGAGTAAATGACTGATTGAGTGAATGAGTGAGTGAGTGAATGAGTGAGTGAATGAGTGAGTGAGTGAATGAATGAGTGAATGAGTGAGTGAGTGAGTGAATGAGTGAGTAAGTGAACGAGTGAATGAGTGAATGAGTAAATGAGTGAATGAGTAAATGAGT
>RDPX01000359.1:366056-385408 GCA_003991215.1 Morbakka virulenta | reverse complement strand
AGTGAATGAGTGAATGAGTGAATGAGGGAATGAGTGAATGAGTGAATGAGTGAATGAGTGAATGAGTGAATGAGTGAATGAGTGAGTGAATGAGTGAATGAGTGAGTGAGTGAGTGAGTTAGATGCCAATTTGCAGCTTATTGTCTTGCATAAGGTATTATTTTTATATACGCCAGGCTAAGCGTGTACGCCCACTTTTATTCCAGAGCAATTGTCTTAAACCTGAATGTTTTCAAAAATTAATGTGTCTGTAATTAGTGCACCTAGCACTCAGATTATCAACAGCATTGGCAGATTGAAAAAGTGGAAAGAACCCAACCAAATGATGCTGCTGATTATCATTATGATGATGGTGATGATAATGATAATGACAGCAGTAACAATACTAATTATTAGGATAGTTATATTTTTACAGATGGGCCAAAGATTGTACGTTGATAGATATAGTGTTTTGCTGTTTCAAAATATTGAGAGAATTGATAGAAGAAAGCAAGAAATAATATAAAATTAGTAGGAAGTAAAATAGACATTTCAAAAAAGTATAAACAGTTAATAAAGCTGACACTTTGTCTAAGTGTCTCAGAACATGAACTACGATCACGAAAAAACCTAAAAACGTCTTGTCAAAATTGCATTGAAAAACAAATCAAATATACTGTATAAAAAGCTAATTTGTTTGGCACCACCAGAAAATAAAGGAGCTGCTATTTGCTTTTAATTATTTTTTAAAAAAACAGCAAGGTTTAGCTATTGGTTGCACCCAGCTTTTATATCATAAAGATCAGTAATTAACAAGTGAACTATGAGTCAATGATGATAATGTTTCATATTGTTGTTTATCTGTTTAAATTTAGTAGAAGTAGTAGGAACTGTAAGTACAACAGTAAATTCATATTGTGTGTTCGCTATAAGAGTATTTGTAAAATGAAAACACTAAACTGTCTTGTTTGTTGTTTCTGTTACAAAACTCCAGTCTGGTTTTGTCCATAGCTTTGTTTTTAGTTTTTGCGCAATACAAGCCTACTGTTTCTATGAGAACTGCTCAGGCAAAAAGAAAGTAAATAAGGCCACCTTTACCATAATTCTTTTCATGTTAATATGCTTTTGATGCATTCAATTGTAATTTTGAAACAACTTTTTCGTGTACAAGAAAAAATTAGTTTGAAATGGACATAACTTAGGTCAGAGCCCCCTCTATATTATATCTTTTTTATATAAGAACTTAAAAGTAGCTGATCCACTACAGGAAGGCAGTAGGTTCAAGTCAATAGACAACATGATGGAATGTATGCAAAATATAACCAGGGAAGAATTGTTATTGTCAAGAAAGAAAAGGTTGGGAAGATTGTCAACTCTTCTTCTCTTTCAGATTGAACAAAGAAAGTAAAATGTATGGGATGTATGGTAATATATATTTTTTGATAGATTGATGACATTCTCATGATTTAAAATATCAATAGCTGGATTCCACTTCAATAGCACATAGAGAATTGACCATGTAGCAATAGCCACACACAATAGCTAAAACTGTTTCTTTTTTAACGTAACTGTAAAATTAAAAGACCTTGTCAGCACAACAACTTGAGGTTTTCTTACTCGATTCTGTTATTTGCTAATTTTTTGTGGTATTTTTTTCTGTTATATCNCAGCTTTTATATCATAAAGATCAGTAATTAACAAGTGAACTATGAGTCAATGATGATAATGTTTCATATTGTTGTTTATCTGTTTAAATTTAGTAGAAGTAGTAGGAACTGTAAGTACAACAGTAAATTCATATTGTGTGTTCGCTATAAGAGTATTTGTAAAATGAAAACACTAAACTGTCTTGTTTGTTGTTTCTGTTACAAAACTCCAGTCTGGTTTTGTCCATAGCTTTGTTTTTAGTTTTTGCGCAATACAAGCCTACTGTTTCTATGAGAACTGCTCAGGCAAAAAGAAAGTAAATAAGGCCACCTTTACCATAATTCTTTTCATGTTAATATGCTTTTGATGCATTCAATTGTAATTTTGAAACAACTTTTTCGTGTACAAGGAAAAATTAGTTTGAAATGGACATAACTTAGGTCAGAGCCCCCTCTATATTATATCTTTTTTATATAAGAACTTAAAAGTAGCTGATCCACTACAGGAAGGCAGTAGGTTCAAGTCAATAGACAACATGATGGAATGTATGCAAAATATAACCAGGGAAGAATTGTTATTGTCAAGAAAGAAAAGGTTGGGAAGATTGTCAACTCTTCTTCTCTTTCAGATTGAAAAAAGAAAGTAAAATGTATGGGATGTATGGTAATATATATTTTTTGATAGATTGATGACATTCTCATGATTTAAAATATCAATAGCTGGATTCCACTTCAATAGCACATAGAGAATTGACCATGTAGCAATAGCCACACACAATAGACACTCCTTACGAGCTAAAATTGTTTCTTTTTTAACGTAAGTGTAAAATTAAAAGACCTTGTCAGCACAACAACTTGAGGTTTTCTTACTCGATTCTGTTATTTGCTAATTTTTTGTGGCATTTTTTTCTGTTATATCTATATAAATGAATAACTAACTAAAATTGAATAAATAAACTAAAATTGAATAAATAAACTAAAATTAATAAATAACAATTAATAAATAAAAAATCGTAAATGAAAATAAAACTATGGATAGGAATAAATAATGGGCGTATTAGTTTTTTAAAAATTTGTTACGACTTCAACAATAAGTTTATGGGTGATAAAATGTCGTCAAGTGACGCAACCAACGTCCGCATTTTGGCGCTCAAATGATCAGGCAAAATCTACAAAGGTCACCGCTTGACCTTGGGATCAGTGACCAGTCAAAAAATTTGAACTAATTTTTTCTTTTCTTATATCATTAATAGCTAATTTGTTAAAAAATTCCTAATTACAGTTGCCGCATTTTTATACCTATATCAAAATAAAAGTGTCTGTTTTTATGCCATATTTCAAGGTATTTGTTAACTGCCAAGATTGATTTCAGTACTTTACACCATGACGTCACACGCGTATTTCAGTACAAAATTGCCTTTGACATGCAAGTATGCGGTTTAAATGACACAGTTTGGTGGGAAGATATTCTGAATAATAGCCGTAAATAGTCGGTATTACAAGTTGCTATTTTTTGTGCAGTATTTGTAAAAGGTTGAACACATTATAAAGGAATTGTTCTAATTTGTTTACCTTGTTTTTCCAATATCAGTCACAGGATTAGGTCCTGCTTTCGTCATCATTGATAGTTTTATTATGTTTTAATATATTGAAATCTATGTTAATTTATTCATTTATATTATCAAACTACTTATGACGTCAATGACTTTGTGTTTTGTTTAAGGACAATTAAACTGTTTACTTAACTTAACTTAATTTTGTGACACGTTAGGCTGCATACCTGATCAGACTGGTTTTTTGAATGATATAATGCGGTATTGCTATTGTCTTTGATTATATTAAATGGTCATTATAACTTTGTATTGCATTGGCTGGCATGTTATTTTTTCATATATTTTGAAATGAGTTAGAGTAAAGGAATTTTTAAAAAAGTATTCTACGTCATCAGTGAAAAATATCTATTTTTCATCGCATTGCCTTTGTTGAGGCCTAATAGTGGCATGTACAGTTGCTTTGTGACAGCAAAATGTACCCAATTTTTCCTCAATCTTGTACCGAAACTCTGGCTTACAAATGAGCTTAAAATATGCATGAAGGGCAAGTTGACTTAACTGCGGGGAGATACAGACCGTAGGCCACCTCTTGACACAGACCCTGTTCCAACCAAGGTCTGGTGTTACAAGATATGATGATGATAACTTGATGGATGAATGTTCTTATCATACTCGTACTTACATCGTTTTTATTAAGCTTAAAACCTTGTTGAGATTAAGTAATAAAAGGGGTGGGTGGGGTATGATGTAAGGACTTGCAGACGTAAGCTGCCAAAGGTGCCGGTAATTGCCTTTGCTATTCATATAGGTAGTGTTAATTATCTAGGCCCTAGATCCTAATCTTGCACATTATCATCGTCATCGTGGACCTTATTATCATCACATTATTATCGGAATTAGCATCGTTTCTATCGACATTATAATGAGCATTATCTTTATCATTTCCATCACTTCTATTTATCTTTCTATTTTTTTCTGATAAAATAGAGAAATAAATGGATTGGTGACTTTATTTCACCTGCGGCAAGGTCTTGGTCATATTATCATCTTGTATTTTCATGTTTTTATCTCCATATGTGAGTCAGGAAGCAGAATGTTCCAGTTTTAAGTAACTTTCATCAGGTAAGATTTCTGTTTTTGTCATCTTCTGTGCAACAAATTTGAACCAAAAGTTTGTTACAATTTCTCTTTCTTTTGAACTCAGCTCTTTCTCACCTCCATTCACGCAATCTATTTCCTGTTACCAAGATTAAGAAGAAAGACTGGGAGCACCACATTCATCGTTCAGTACATTACTTTTCTCCACCCTACCTAGAAAAAAAATAACGTGACGAAAAAGTGCAATTGTTAGCTTAGTGCAATTATTTTGTACATTACTAATAGCATATCTGTATGGCTACTAAAACGGTTAGGATCTACAGGAAGAAGGGCATAGATAAGACAGGTAGGTTAAGGGAAAGACATAACTGGGAACCCGTTACTAAGAACTTTGAAACGATTAACATTACAGTCAACACAAATACAAAAAGAAGAAGTAGAATTCCAGAGCGTAGCAATGCGAGAAAAGAAACTTATGGTACAGCTGAAACCCCTGCACTTCGGACCTTCGACCGAAAATGGGCGAAATTTCAAAGAAGAACAAGTAACACTAATGACAGTCTTTAAGGGTGGTACAAGAGAAGAAACCTCTTTGCTGCATGGATCATGTAAGTACTTGTAGGGAAAAAAAGAGATAACATAGTCTAACGATGTGAAAGGCTTTCAAGGGTTTCAGAAAGCTCCGGCCTAGTTAGGCAGTAGGCTTGAAATTGGATTTCGTCCAAAAGATTCAGATCGAAATTAAAACCACTTGACAAGATGTGACAACAATATTTCATTCATGATCGAATTGAAGATTTATAGAGGCCAAGAATCCTTCCTTTAGAGAGGTACTTTTTTGCCCGATAGATAGAGCCAACTTTTATGGGCAATGTCTTGGGAATACAAGTTTCAAAAAAGATCCTGAGAGATGAAAGGCCAAGTAACAGAGCTCTCCGGGAGCTGTGTGATAATATTCTTGGCGACTGATAGAAAAATTCAGTCTCTCTTGTTGTTGAAAGAAAACCATATCGGAAGGCTTCTGAGTATTAAGAGAAATATTCCTTGATTTAACAAAAACAACCAAGGCACAGTGAATGGGTTCAGTGATGACAGAATGGAAATTAATAATGGACCATGAACGAGAGACATATTGGCGGTCAGAATAAAGTTAAAGAAAGGCAAAGTGATTAACCTGGTAGACACTGATAACAGAGAACAGATTTTACTTTTTACAAGTAAGACTTATAGGCCGATAGTTACTAGGATAAGAAAATTTAGCAGAATTCTAAACGACTGAAACGACAGGTGCCCCTTTTTCCCAGAAAGGAAAACGTGATTCATTCAAACATTCGTTGAAATGTGTGGAGAGAAGAATACCTAGCCTTAAGAACACCTAAAGAAGCAAGAGAGACAAAAAACAGTGATCACGACATGACCAGGATGACCCAGAAGAGCAGAGTGGCTCAGTAAATTTGTTAGAGTTAATACGGTAATCTACTTCGGTGATAAATCGAGAGATCCATCAATTCAGACGCAGAAGTAATTTCTAAGTAGATGATGGAGAACTAGTTGCCTTCTTATAAATCCTAAGAAAGGCAAAACACCGCGAAACTCCAACCAATATGATCCAGTAATCGAAATAGACAATCACGTTATCTATCAACCAAGCTCCTGCGAGTATATGGGCATAACGCTGGACGGTCATCTCAACATGGTCGATCACTTCAATAAGATCTTGAAACGTATTTGATCTCGTATAAATTTGCTTCGAAAGATTCACCATAAAATATCACCAATGGTATGTGAGATAATTTTTACCTCGATGATTTACCCTCTCTTCTTCTACTGCAATTACGCTTTCTCAAGCATGAATCACACGTGGATGTCAAAGTTCGATTTACTACTGAATAAAGCCAGGTTAATAATAAATACTAGCAATAGTAGAAATTGGCCAATTGTTAATACTCAGAGGAAACCAAAAATTGCCCTTGATGCATTTGGCTGTTTGGGAAGAGGAAATGGTGATACTGGTAAGTATGAGTTTATCTCTCACAGATACGAAACACAAAATCAAGCTTTAATTAGGTTCCCAAAAGTTTCTGGAGAAGCTGTTCGCGAGTTGTCCCACTTCGTTGGTGCTTCCGCTTTCAACCATCTTCCTCCAGAGGCCAGAAAGGAAGAAAGTTTTGTTATCTTTAAAAATATTTCAAGTAATGTTTATTTTGACTAGTATTTTTGGTCAACATGGACTAGGATGTGGACGTCGAATCTATATTTAAGTTTTGAAATACAATGTACTGTACTCAAATAATACTTGTCTCTGTGTTCTATTGCTTTAAGTTTTTTGGAACCTTTCGTTATTTTCAGACGTACATGTTGTTAAGCCTACGGTTTTAGACGTAAACTTTAAGTCCTATTTGTAAGTTTAATCTCGTGCTAAATTGTTTTACTTTCTAATTCAAATCGACTGTTTTTCGTTCTTCCATATTCTATCGGGTTTTTATTTTGTTCAATTTTCTGTTAATACAGGTCTCTCGTTGATAGCAGTAGCTATATATTTATATATTAAATATTTTATACTGATGTAGAATAACCTGTTTAAATATCAATAAATAATAATAATAATAATGATAATACGGTAGGAAACAAATCCACTCACTTTTCTTTTAATTTCGTTCTCTTATTTTAAGGCCATGTATTTGTGTGTTTTAATAAATTTTATTCGTTTAAACAGGAAAATAAAGGAAGAGAAATAGCAGATATCATTGCAACAAGTATCTTTCTAAATAGACTTCACCTTCTATATCTATATCTATTTCTATACCTATAGCTATACCTATATCTATATCTAATATCTAATATCTATATCTATATCTAATATCTATATCTATATCTATATCTAAATCTATATCTATATCTAATATCTATATCTATATCTAATATCTATATCTATATCTATATCTAATATCTATATCTATATCTAAATCTATAGTTATAGATGTATCTATATCTAATATCTATATCTATATCTAATATCTATATCTATATCTATATCTAATATCTATATCTACATCTATATCTAATATCTATATTTATATCTAATATTTTTATCTATATCTAATATCTGTATCTAATATCTATATCTAATATCTATATCTAATATCTATATCTGTATCTAATATCTATATCTAAATCTAGAGTTATAGATGTATCTATATATCCTTTATCTAACTACCTATCTATCCCTCATTTATTTATCTTCCAATTATTTATCGGTCAAAAACATCTTGACTGGTGTGACTCTTTTCCAGAACAATTTGTTTTGGTTGTGCACCCTAAATGTAAGAGATAGGGATCGACCTTTCTATAACACTTGGAAATAATAGATAAATAGATGTTCCTTTTCCTTACGTCGTCATCTATATTATTTCTTTCTATGATTGTGGGTTGAATGTACATTTTCCATATGTTACTTAAACATAAAAATTGTGCATACTAGTGCACCGTTTTGCTTTTTCATCATGGAGGTAGTTTTTGGTTACGTTTCGGTGGGGTTTGTCTGATTTTTGAGATTCATATTATACTGACAACATCAGATGCCTTTCCGAAACATTTTGTTTATTGGGAATACAAAGAAAAGAAATATCGAAAACCTTGCTTGGTTAAGTCAGTACTGGTTTTATTTTGAAAGAATAAAAGAGCATGTTAATAAAGATACTGGCATTTATAAGAAAATGTAGTGGAATAACAATAGTAGATTAAGCTAGCAACTTCAGCAAATTAACTTTATTTCGGATAGATATACTCATTATTTGTCATTATCAGGTGTACGACGTAATAGCAAGATACTCCGCTTGTTGTTTTGAACTGGCTTTTTCATTTTTATTTAAAACCACAGCTCTTTATACATACCAATTCTGAGGACTCTTTTTACTTTTAAAATATTGAATGTTGGTAGCACCACGTCGCTTTCTTGCAACTCAATATTTGTAAAGCTAATTAGTCGCTGATTATTTGGTAAAAGCCAGATTTGTGGGCGTGTTTTGCCTTGATACCAAGGTCAAACACCGTTGAGGTCACGGTGAATAAATTCCAAATGGAAATATAGTGCCAGAGCAGGGTGACAAAAGTGAACCTTGTTGCCAGCTGATTAACGATAATAATAGTAACAACATGACTGCAGAATGTGTTTTGACAAAAGGAGAACTTCAAGACATTCTTTCCTTTAATTACCTCCGCCAAGGTTACGTTTTCGTTTTTTCTGTTTCTGTGCAAAAAAGCTCAAAAAGTAAAGAAAGATTTTTGATGAAATTTTCAAGAAATATTGATGGTAGCAGAAGGAAGAGCTGATTAAATTTTGATGTTGATCGTGTTTACCGTCTGGATTTTAATTGAGTTTGTGCTGGATTGTACAGTTTGAACAGAATGACGCTTTACACCAACAGACTTCAGAAGACTTGAAAGAGAACACAATGCTCGGCACCCAAGGGAGCTGTGGCTAAGTTGGTTAAAATGTCTTACTAGTAAACAGGAGATCCTGAGATTGAATCTGGGCAACTACTTGCTTTTTTCCATAAAATGTTTTTATATTTTCAGAAACACTATCAGGAAAAGCACTAGGTTTTAATGAATCTGAATCATTTTTTTTAACTTTTGACTGAAAAAGAAGTTATCTTTGTAAGAATACAGAAACTTGGTGAAAGTTTGGTCTTCAAGTTCTTCGTGCGTTTTGTTTTACCTCACGAAGAAAAGGAGCAGGCATCCAACTGTTGCAAAACAAAAAGCTGTCTGTTGTTAAGGTATTGGAATGAAGAGTCAGATAAGTATCACACTGATTTGAAATGGGGAAATTTGAGGATAGAATTGTTTTCCAATTTATGAAAAAAGGAGTTGAACTTTGGACCCGTACCAAGTATCCTGAGGTGAAGTTTGCAGTCCAATTATTTACCATTTTTGAAGATAAATGTTCTTTTTGATAAAGCGGGCCAAGATTATTGACTTGTGGCATTGAAAGATCCGTTTAATTTTACTTACAATCGAAAAGTGTAGTTTGAAACCGTTTAAGTGATTCCAATGTTTTGGTACATATTGGTTTTGTTGATCAGATCACTCAAATACCACAATTGTCTGGATACTTAAAAGTCCATGTCTTTGCTGAGAAATACAAAGTCCTCATTGGACTGGATGGTTGTATGTATAATTATGCAGTACTTGAGACTCTACAATAAAATTAAAAACCTACTCTGTTGGTTCTGCTGAATGCTTTTTATTTTACCACTTCCTATTTGTTTGTTTTCAACCAATATTTTTATCAGCTGAAAGAATAATGTCATTTTCCACCGATAATGTATGTTTTGGTATTTTGAACAAGTTTCGAAAATTTATCAATTAACGAAATCAACCTCTTTTTTTCCTTTCACCCTAAGCAAGGTCAAAGGCCACCTCGGTGCAGAGTGCACTTTTCAAATCCTTTTTGTTGTTGTTGTTGCTTTCAACCCTCTTTCAATTCCGCTTCCGAAAGCATGTACAGACCAAGTAGTATGCCACATATAATGGAGTAACAAATTAGAGAGCAATTCCAAGAACGTGTATGAAGCTTCAACAGAAATGGTAAGCAGTAAATCTCACAATTCTGTAACTACTCCAATTGTTTTCTCTAAGTTGAGTATTTCGGACACCATAATTGAGTAACGCTTTCGTTTGGATATAGGCACAAGTGTTTGTTTTTTCGAAAAACATCTTCACATGTATTTTCAGTAAGTCAAACTGAGAGTTTTTTTGGCCACCATTCCCCCAGGGGTGTTCCCTTATATTTTTCCCCTAAACACACGAGACCTTTGCTTTACGTACTCATATTTAGAATTGTTTACCTTTGATGCAGATATATTTTTATCTTACGGTTAAGAAAAGATATATTAAGAGCCATCTCACCGTATCTTTGTTTAATGGCCAGCAACTCACCATATGAAGTTCCTATTGGTTGAAGTATTTGGAGTCGAGTGGCTGAGACATAAACAGCTAGGGTCCAGGCTACTCTTTTAATTCAGGGTTAATTTCTTACATTTTGGTATAGGTTTTAGGGCTTAGATTTGAACTATGATTAGGAATAGATCTGCAAATGACAGGAATGAGGGTCAGAAGTAGTGCTAGGGTTAAGGTTTAGGGTTAGCCTGGGTTGCGATTAGGATTTAGCTAAGGTGTTGGGTTTTGAGCTTTCAGTCAAAAGTTGCGAAAATGATGGTCAGAGTTAATTCAAGGATTGGGAATTATGGTTACCCCTTGGGGCATTTAGTCCCCAATGTCTTATAACTTTAGACTGAAGTGCTATAGAGGGATCGAGAGATTGAATTGACTTTTGCCCTTGATTTTTATTTTCCGTAAGGGAAAAAATAAGAATATATGAAAGAGATTAAATCTATCTTTTTCACAGTTGATAAAACCGATCCCCCAATAAGATCATTAATCATTTTCATTTAAATTCTTTAATGGTAGAGTAGATTAGGACTTAACCCAAGCTGTAGCGCAGATTGATATTGCTTCATTTTTCTCCTGCTACCTTTGATCCTGATCCCGTTTATAATCATCGAAAATGGACCTTGCTCTTTGATGATGGTGTTAACTCAGACGGGGCTCTCACAATGCTTGGCCACAAGTCAGGGTTTCAGGCGAAACTCAAGGAAAAGGGTCCTGATTCAATTAGTACTCACCCAAACCCTAACCCTAACTCAAAGCTCTTTGTTTTATATTTCATGGTCATGTTTGTCCACTCCTTTACGTTGTTCATCCATTTCTTGCATTACCATTCTCCACTGTGTCCATCTCCGACAGTTCCTTGAATGATGGGCTTCCATGGGCTGCCTTGTCGTGTGCCGTGGCCAAACCACGCCAGTTTCCGTCTCTTGATGGTGGCGAAAGGGGCTTCGTATCTACCTAAAAGGCCCTTGATTTTGCTGCGTACACACTCGTTAGATTTGTGGTCCAGGTAGGAAATTTGGAGCAGTTTCCTGAAGGAATTCGTCTCGAATGCTCAAAAGATCTGTTTCATCGTGCTCTGTTCAGCTGTGAATCCCACCTACTCTTCAGGGAGATGTTCCTCCGCCTTTGTATCTAGTCTGTTGAAGATGACGCGAAGCTGTGATAGCTAACCAGGCAAATGGTTCTGTAGTTTTCGCACGGCCTGAAGTTACTTTTCTTTGACAGTGCTTTCAACAGCGATTAAGTCCATCCTGCAGGCTATTTCTTCTGAGAGGTGTTAGGGATTTAACTGTGTGTTCTTCACCACTTCCGAGTAGTTTGAATGGGACGTTTTTCACACCTGGCGACTTGCCTGCTTTCAAACTCCGTATTGCAGCTTGTACCTTCTCCCTCAGTACCGGCAGACTGTCTTCGCTGTCTGTAGGGGATTGATTGGCTTGCACTATGGAGGTGTCTGGGTGGATATCTTAGTTTTGCAACCCACTGAAATACTCAGTCCATCTCTTGACAACTTCTTTTCCATCTGTTGGTGGCTTCCCATGAATGCATTTACAAAAAATCGTGGTCTCTTGATTACCAAGATAAACAGTGGTGATTTTTCGTCATTTGAGAGGCTTTCTGATTTCATAGCAACTATTCTTCTGCAAACGACCGGATGAAGGAACGCTTTGTGCAACATTTCACTAACCTGACAACTGAAGTATCCAAATACTTCAACTCATTTGACGACCTTGACACGTTTTATCAAGAAGCCTCTCTCTTTTGAAATTAATTTTGAAAATTATCAGTTAATTTACGGAAGGAATCTATAGAATGATTCATGGAAGTTAAAAATGAGCTGGTTGTTCGTATTCCTTTCCTCGAAATAATTTTAACTCAATTATGGGTCAAAATTTTCAATGCAGATAACAAAACGCCAAAATTAATTGCAATAAAAATTCTTGTACCGTTTACTCCTACTTGGCTTTTGAGCTTTTATACAAATAGAAACAAAACCAATAAAAGGTTTAAAAGTTCAGAATGACACGCGACCTGTATTTGCCAAAACAGCCCCTAATGTTACTCTATTAATTATTTATAATATTTATTTATAATATTTATTAGGTTGGGAAGCACTTACAGAGTATGTGAATCTACTGGCTTTGTGGTCAATTGATTAAGGGTTAGGCTACAGTTAGTGTTGATCTTATTTTTAACAAAACAAACAACTTGCTTTGATCTATTTTAAGTTAACTCTTACCGCATTATGTTCCTTCATTTCTTCCAACAAGGATCTAATAATTCGCAATGGAATAGTTCTTATCTTACGTTGACTAATTTATGTTTCCCGTGGATTCTGCTTATAATTTTACTAATATGTCTAAGTCTTAAACCAATATATAAATGAAGCAATTATGATCTGTTAATTTTTTTTTTGCTTTTACTTCAAAATGTTTCTGAAGTTAAAGAAGTTGACTTGGGAAGGGTACTACCCTGAATGCAGCATGACAGTTCGTTACTTTAAATGGAAAAAAAGCTTCAACTTACCTGCACAGCCCTCAGATTTTTACTGATTACAAACTACGTACAAAACTAAATTAAAACTGCTATCTATTTTATTTTTCAGATATTGAAACAGTATAAATCACAAGGGATAATTCAACTGTTTTTGTTTCCACATTTAAGAAAGAAATGATGAAATGAACAAATGGTGAAATAGATTGAAAACAATAAGAAGTCTAGTACTTCTTTACTTCACTTGCAAGTATTTATATTTTTGTCCGAAATATTACATGTTACTCTAAAAATAGTGAAAAAAGTCAGCCTATTTTCTTATAGAAATTGAATATTCAATAGAGTGAATGCCTCTTTAAGTAAATTTGTATCCATAAGTGATCCTACGGTACGGTACCAAGCATATCTTCTTACGTATGTTGCTAGACTATATCTTCTCATTGACAAAAAAATGCTATTTCTTGAGTCCCAAATATCTTTTGCTTTTCAAGAAACACCTGTTATTAAAAGAGAAAATAAAATTATGACGAAGAGTCGATTCTTGTGGCCTAAACTTGATCTGTGGATTACCGATATTCTTTTTTCTTAAAAATTAATCAATCAATCAATCAATCAATTTTTTTTCTCTGGCGGTAATTGCTGAAAAACCGATTTAATCCGAGATATTCTTAATCACTTCAGACCGGTGTTATCAAGATGGAAAAGTTTTCGTTAATCAATAGTCACATGTGAAGTCGAAAGGATTGGATTTAAAACATGTTTGAAAAAACCAAGCAAAGAAATTTTGCCTGATGAGATTTGAACTCTGTTAACTTTCTGATTGATACCAGAGAAAGCCAAGTTCTGGTTTGTATTAATTTAAAGGTGTCGTACTAGTTCCCCAGTACAGCAATATTTCAGACCAAGAAAAGACATCTATTTATCACCCAAGTAGAACAATTTTCTCCTTGATCACAAAGTTACTGTGGTGAAATTGGTCAAGCCCCTTCTCTAGAAATCCGATACTCAGGGTCAAGAGTCAAGTCTGCGTGTGAGTGTGCGTGAAAATTACACTGAAGTCGATTTCTTAATTTCTCTTGAATTTTACTTTTAAATTGCATTCCTGGCGCTTGGTGCTTCGAAAACAAACAAGGAAAAATAATACTCTGAAAACTTGAACGTTTTATTTTGATTTTTAATGAAAAAGGGGAACCTGAACGACTCAGATAGACACTGGTTTATGCTAAATGCTTTATTTAGCAAACATCTGCAGATTCAAATAAATAAATTAGAAACAGATACAGAAAATGTAGAAATGGAAATAAATTTTTAAAAACTAATGGGTCATTTGCTAAAAAATATAGTAATAAAAGCAATCAAACATCAAGAAGCTGGTGAATAGACAAACCAGAAATTTGGGAAACAAAAAACCAAAACATTGTATACTGTCCATTATATTTTTTATACTGATGGTATGTGTAAATCCAACCTGGCTAGAACAGTGACAAAAAGCTCGGGCCAATGTATGTTCGCCTTCAGGGTAAGCCTAACATTTCCTTGAATGTCATTGAATGGGGGACCAAAAAGACAATGAACAACTTCAAATTCAAGACAGCTACTAATATTCATAATATTATTTGTCTCAACGATTTGCTTGAAAAATGGAATCAACCACCCAATGTTCCCTAAAACAATCTTGAATTTAGCTTACATACTTTCATTTTCTTAAGAACCTGAGTTATCCAGGTTATCAGGTGCTTAAATTGAGTTTAGTGATATAATCTTTGTTCAGAGTGATCTCCAAATCAGTTTACATTGCAAAGCAGATAAAAATATATTGCCTTGCAAAGACAACCACTGAAATCTGCTCAGCTTGTAATCTGTACAAGCTTGATTATTCGAACTGATTGGGACAAAGCCAAAGAAAAAAAAATCCCGATAGTTATAGTCATCTCAAGAAAAAAGAGCCTAAAATTTGTTTGTTTTAGTCAATGTGGGATAAGAGAGATTACAACTTAGGACTTGAGACGTTTATGAAGTGGGCTAATAAAAGAAATCTAAACTGATTTATTGCCAATGGAAACTGATGCAAATTATTTAGTTAGTACAACAGTGAACTATTGTATGTAATTGTTTATTGAAAAAAAATCACATAAAACCACCTTTCGACCACATTTCCTTTTTTTTTGGGTGGGGAGGTGCACTGTTTCTTTTTTCGGTCTGTAATATCTCTCATGCTTCTTCCACAAACTTTAAGTCTACAATACTGATACCTTGCAACTTCCACTTTCTCTTCACCTTTATCAATATTTTCATCAATTACCTAGAAATTAAATTCTACTTAATTTACTTATTACTCAAGAAATTAATTTAACATTTAAATATGTCAGTACGAAATATTTCACCCTCTCCCGCCTATGAAGAAATCTGAGATCAATTAACATCAAATTTAGGGCTCCCTAAATGGACTCTATAGGATTCTTCACCGTTCCACTTGTACAAATCTCTCCCAGTCGCTTTCCTCATCCTGAGCCAAAGTCTTCTCACTCCCTCTGTCAGAATCACTGTCCTTTCTCAGTAATTCAAAAATATTTTATTTTTCCTTTTGAAGATCTCAGTTCTGACATTTTTCGCGTCATTCCACTAGCCCTCACCTCAATAAATGCACTTTGTTTCCATCGAATTTCCCCTTGAATTTCATAGTTTGCTTAAATGCTTACTCACTTAAGTCTTATTTACCTAAATGTTTCCTTCTACAGCTCTTTCTGGTGCTAATCAGCCTCTGAATGTAGTTCTTTCCTATTTTTGTTTTAATGGTTATCCCTACACTGGACGCTGTCAGTGATAGCTCAGGGACTATTTTACATCGGAACAAAGATCAAATTTGCTGATAGTGGAAGAAGAAAGATGTGGAAGTGAGGCAGCAGGAACAAAAAGGAGCTTCTTGGCTTTCTTAAAAACGTTCCCAAAATTGTATATCAGCCCATTTTTGTCTCAAAAGAAAAAGCCAAAAGGCTTTCACAAAAATTCCCGTAAACAAGTATTTACACGAAGAAGCAGAATGCTTCTGAGAGGAAGCTTTGGCATTGTTGTTGCTCATTGCATGACAGTGTCATACTCCTGTATTTAGTGTGAGGGGTATTTTCTGTCGATGAGTTATATTTGGCCACTGCTTTATGCTCAACGTCATGCTTCCACAAAAAAATCTAGGAGGCTAACAAAAAGCTAGGAGGCTATGCACTGTTTAGAAAGCTTATGAGCAGGTGAGGAATAGTCTGAGGGTGGAAGGAATAAAGCAAATGTCAAGAAATTACTGAGACAAACCATATACGCACACTCACTCCAATTTCTTTTGAGTACCCGCTCCAGTAAAGCGATGCATCAAAGATGAGGTGTCGCTTTCCTTTAGTTGCAGGCAGCCAGAGATAAACTACTGTAGCAGGCATGTTGGAAACCTTACGTATCATTTGATTTATCTTGCACACCCTTTAAAAATCCTTTAGCGTTTGTTGTTACCTGATCAGGCTTCGTCAAAAACCAAATTGAATTTTACTTCTTTTGATTCCATACTGTCCTATTTTTCTCACCCCTTTTATAGCCTGGCTCATGCCTTCTCTTCCTGGATAACGCACACTCTCCTGTTTTCATTAAGTTGACTAAAGAAAAGTTTCCTTTTATTTCTTATACTCCATAAAAAATCTACACAGGTAAGCAGAAAACATTGATTAGGATAGCGAAAACCTTGCACTACTTCGTAAAACCTCTGTAAATTGGTAATAATTTGCCCCAATATCTAATACCCCTCACAAATTGTAATAAGCACCGCTTGTAATAAATCTTGACCAAATTTCTTCAAAACTTTGTCTTACTTTCTAGTCAGTGATAATTTTACACTCATACGTTCCCTAATTTTTGTTTGTTTGGGTTTTTCGTTTACCCACATACATCGGGAAGAATCCAAACACTATACACATTATGAAATAGGGCATAACAACACGCTTTCAGCATTTTAGAAGCTCTGGTGTTCCATTACAAAAAGAAATGTTCGATTCACAGTAAATACATGTAGTCGATTCATATAAGATCGTAAGTAAACCGCTGCTTCTAATTACATGAAAAATGGCTTATCATAGTATTGGGTTCTAGTGTCGAACAAAAACTCCACAAAAAACATAAGAGTAAGTCTAGTCTAAACTTCTAGTGCAAAAATCAAAATATGAGAAAAGAATCATGTATAAATAGTATGTTTTAGAATTATTGTAAAAGAAAACAGTGAATACGGCGCCAACAGGACTTTTCATTGAGAGGTTGCATAGACTGGAAGGGAAAACTTATGTCCATTACGCCATATGGTTTTGTCACATAAACTTCCATCGATGATCCATCTATTTGAAAATGCAAAGAACCGAGCAGTTCTTTCAATATAAGAATTAAAAGCCGTCAAATGGAGGTCAATGGGCTTTTAATCACCCTCTTTTGGTTCTGTCTTGAAATTGGCATAAAAAATAGGAAGGCAAAGAAATGATCTGCTCATCTGGCCTTCCTATTTTGTGGTGGAAGAAAAAGTTGTATTATATTTTTTTATATGTATCTACAGTATGTACAGCTGCCCGTAAATACCCAATTTACCCCGTCTTTATTGCACAAAAGCATATACTTCAAAAACTGATTCCACTGGATAGAATTAAGTCTCGTTCAAGGACAAATAATCATAACTAATAGTATTTCATTATGTTTTTCTCGTTAAAATTTATTTAGTGCAACTGTAATGAAGCAAAGCCGNAATCATGTATAAATAGTATGTTTTAGAATTATTGTAAAAGAAAACAGTGAATACGGCGCCAACAGGACTTTTCATTGAGAGGTTGCATAGACTGGAAGGGAAAACTTATGTCCATTACGCCATATGGTTTTGTCACATAAACTTCCATCGATGATCCATCTATTTGAAAATGCAAAGAACCGAGCAGTTCTTTCAATATAAGAATTAAAAGCCGTCAAATGGAGGTCAATGGGCTTTTAATCACCCTCTTTTGGTTCTGTCTTGAAATTGGCATAAAAAATAGGAAGGCCAGATGAACAGATCACTTCTTTATCAAAGAAATGATCTGCTCATCTGGCCTTCCTATTTTGTGGTGGAAGAAAAAGTTGTATTATATTTTTTTATATGTATCTACAGTATGTACAGCTGCCCGTAAATACCCAATTTACCCCGTCTTTATTGCACAAAAGCATATACTTCAAAAACTGATTCCACTGGATAGAATTAAGTCTCGTTCAAGGACAAATAATCATAACTAATAGTATTTCATTATGTTTTTCTCGTTAAAATTTATTTAGTGCAACTGTAATGAAGCAAAGCCGAGAGTAGTTCTTTTTCAATGGACAAGCAAAGGTGGAAAGCCCGGCGGGTGAACTCCTTTAGTGCGCTGACAGATTGGTTAAGAGAGAACGACCTTATTATCAACTGTAAAAAGGGAAGACGGAAGCAATGATTTTTGGGACAAGTCAACGAATGAAAAAGTTCAACGATGACACCTTACATGTACAACATAACTTCACACCTATTTCTACCAGTGAATCATATAAGTACTTGGGACTTACTTTAACTACTTCACTTAGTATGACCCAACATCTATCGAAAACGATCAAGAAAGCTTCATCGAGAATCCATCTCTTAGGACAAATGAGAAACTTTATGGATTCCAAAACTACGAAAACCATCTACCAGTCTCTTATCGTCCCTATTCTTACATACTTGTTCTTTGTCGTTACATGGTTCGACTCCTCCGTACATTAAAAATTGAATCTCACAACTTGAAACACAGGCGCAAGTGATAATTGGAAATGGCGAGAAGATACCTGAAATCGAATCAACCAACAAGAAGAAGTTATGTACATTTGTTCACAAGTGTCTTTATTCTGATGAAGTGTTTGGTGAATTCAACAAATACTATAAATGGAGGCAAACTGACATTAACAGCAGAAATAACGGAAATATTCTTGAAATACCGAAAATAAAACGAGAAATAGCGAGGAAATCTTTATACTATCAGGGAGCAAGTGTTTTCAATAAGCTCCCCGTCAATCTAAGAAAAGAGAATGATTTTAGAATTTTTAAACAAAATTTAGGCAGGACATAATATGACCAGGAAGTTTCAGAGATATCCTAGAAGGCGTCCTACTAATTGCCTGGGGCTTCCCTTGACACTTAATTCTACGTGAGGCGGTTTTAGCCTTTATTCATTAATGTCGTTTTGCATCCCTATTTCTGAAGGTGAGCTTTGAACAGCATATTGTAGTTTCTCCTGCCTATCGAAGCTCTTTTAGTTTTCTTTTTTCTTTTTAGTGATTTTTAACTAATAAATAACTGTATTTTTTTAACAGGATATCTGTGATAACAGTTTATATATATATATATATATATATATATATGTACATAGTGTATATATGATATGACTGTAGATAAATCCTGTAAAAAAATTCATATATAATAATAATGATAATATATAAACATTGGTACTAACCCAAACAAAGAATATTTGATGAACGTACTCTTGCACTGACATAGAATCTTCAAATTATCTCCTTTTCATGACCATTTCACCGACACCTTTTAAGTTTTAACTATCAATTTATTCACTTT
>RDPX01000359.1:297053-349553 GCA_003991215.1 Morbakka virulenta | reverse complement strand
TAGAAATTAAACAAATTACATTCGACATGCAAGGTTTTCTCTCTGTGTCATAAATAGATATTACATAAGGATAAGACATCCTGAAGCTAAAGGAAGCAACATCAAAAGGTAGTATTTTAACAGCTTTTTAAGTACACTGGAGATCAAATACCTTCATGATCCTGTCCACGGAAATTAGACAAAGCGGAAGCAAAAGGAGTAAAACGAATATTCAATTATGCGATTGTTTATTCTTGCATCGGACATTGTTTCCCGTGTTCAAATCAATTTCCTTTTGTAATTGAGCCGGTAATGTAACTGAAATAACTGGAGTACTTTTCTAAGAAAAAAAGCTATTTCAGGCTTCCTGATCCTTTCAAATGGTTGAAAATAACCTAGGCAGCTATTCCAGTGATTTAAAATCTGATTTGGCAATATGAATTGGAATAGTTCCTTTAAAATTTCATCAAGTCTACATTTCAAGATCTGCTACAACAATACTGCATTTCAACCACCATCCATCTTACTACCGCATTTTCAAGTGTAACGAATGAAATCAAGGCTTTCTCTCCAGTAAACAGTCCACTTGTTTCCCTTCGAAAAAAAGAGTGTTTACAATCTAACTTTTTCGTATGTAAAAAAATTTCCCATTTGATTGGTACACCTAATTCAAAGAAAAATAAGCATTTGGTTAGCTCTGGACGTATTTTACATTAACATAATATACATATATATATATCTTTATAATAAAGCTGAGTCTTTTCCGTCTTTCTGTTTCCTTCTGTCGGTCTGTCTGTTTTCCTTTTGCCTCTTCTCGTTTTTGTTGCCCAACAAAATATTTTTTAGTTATTCTGCTCCATTGACTATCCAGTCAGCCTTGAAACTTCGAACTGAATATGAACAACAGGATTTTTTTTATCTTTGACTTGAAAAAAAATGTCATAGGATTTTTCTGTTTGTCTTTTCATGTCTCCTATTAGTTCTACTTTAATACTTTACACACTACATACGGTCAAAGTCTAGCATAAATTTTGTTTAGTGGCATGAGTGGCACGAAAAGGGAATGAGAGGTGGAATTACCTATATCACTCTTTATTATGGTAAGGCGAACAATAAATACATGATAGAGTACAATGAGAAGGAGCCTTCAGGATTATATTACGTATTTGCATGTCAACAATTTATACGGGTGGGCTTTGAGCTAGTATTTACCCACTACCGAATTCAAATGGATGACTAAAAGATTGATAAAATGGACTTGGTTAAGAAAACAGAATTGTAATAATTCTCCATAATTCACAGAGAAAACACCAGTGCCCGAAGAAAAAAAGTGTCATAATCGATGAATTTCCAGGGATATACCATTACAGTTAAGTGTTAGCAAACATAGCATTAACAACATTTCCATTCTTTGAAGATCCCAGTCATGGTGTTCTATTGCTAATCCATTATTATTATTATCATCATCATCATCATTTTTTTAATTATTATTCTCATCATTATTATTATTGTTGTTGTTATTATTATCATTATTATCATTATTTTTGATGAAGTGAAGGACGTTGGAGGGTGCTTTTGTTTGAACAAGGTCAGATTCTGCCCCGCTTCCAGGGATCTTACTTTGAATAGGAGGTGTCTTGCTTATCAGAAAATCAACTTACTGGAGTAGATTTCCTCCATATGAGCAGATCATAGAAGGAGTAAAATACATTCTTAGGAGTCTGGAGTGTCTGCTTAAGTTTCGCATCATCAATAATCAACCTTACTTGCTCTTTCCACAAAAAAAGTCTTCCATTTTTGTTTCTTCTCGTGGTGTCATTGACCAGAATGTTGTGCACAGTTAGGTTTTTTTTTATATCCAGGGTGTCACCTTTGTAAGGAAGAATGGTGATATGGTTGAGCTGATTGCTAGTTTTCTTCCCGACCAAAGTCATCTTTTGAGCTCACAAGGGACTTTTCAAAGAGACAAAATACCAGTAATCTGTGTAAGCTCTTTTCTAGTATAGTCTAAGATTTTATTCTTTCCGTTTTCCTGATTGCAGGAAACTTTTACACACGCTTATAAAATCAGACATAGATCAATTCGATGAACTTCATCTTCTATTCCTTTTTGGAAAAACCGTAACTTTTCACCCGGAGTCATTCTCTCCAGATATAACATACAAAGATCATTAGAGCAACATTATTAACATGGTAAGAACGCTGGAATAGGTTGATCCTTCTGTTTTTAAATTAAATGTATTTTTAATACATTTATTTGTTTATCATAACATCAGAAATAAACACAAGATTTAATAAATCAAACAAAACTTTTTTATTTGTTCATACTTAGAAAAGAGTGTTTGGTGTTGGGTTTTAGCGAGTAGCTGGATACGTATGGATGAATTTGATTCCCAAAGAAAGCGAAGTAATGTTAAATAATTCAACACGAAGATCTTTAGCTGGAAACTTTCACGCCAAGGGCTTGTATATAAAAGTGCATGGCTTTTTTAGCTACTAAATATTGGGTCAAGCCAGAAGTTTGTGTTAACTTTAGGCTCCTTGCATTAGGCAGAGTAAAATGTCCCCATTACATACCTGTAATTAGTGATAACGTATATTTAACAAAGCAGAAACATCGCATGGTAAAGATATTTGCTATCTGTAAAGAATCCAAATCGTTGTTGCTTGAAACTCAACCACCGGTTTGATTCAATATGGAAAATCAGACCCATTGAATCAATCATGTACAATGTTCGTTAACGGAAATCAGACAAATAAAGAAAAGGAAACAACACAAAAACTGAGCCAAGGAAAAGTTTTATAAGACGAGCAATCAGAAAGGAAGCTGTTGTGAAAGGTTTTGTGATGATAAAAACAATTAGTGCGTCACTTTTATCGATATCTGCATTGGTAAAAAAGTAAAACAATTTATTAATTGGATCAATATGTAGGGATAATTATCTGTAGGGAATAAATAACAAGCACTATAATTGCTATATGAACATAAGTTATGCCCAGGATCCTACCGACATTCCTTTACAATTGAAATTCAAATTATGATATGCAGTTACACAAAAGTGAATGGAAAAACAGAAAGGAAACAAAGTGGAATTACGTCAAACGGTTGGCGGGAAAATGGTAATAATAAGCACATCATGGCTGAAGTAGTAAGGAAAACCTGAAACCATAGCGATTTCACCATAATAAACACTACGGCTGATAGATAATATTGGGAAATCTGCTATAACTAACTTATACGAAAACAAGTTGTATAAAATTTTAAAGGATATTATAAAAATATACAATATAATGAGTTTGATACTAAAATCAGATGAAAATGGTTGGTTACTACTAATTCATGACTCAAACGTCACATTTTCTCGTAAGGAAACGTGGGAACAGTAAAATATCGAAATACTGACAGTGAAAGGAGAAAAACGATCAAGAACTCATGAAATGGTACTGTATATTATATATTACCTAACTAACAATAAATGGACTACTCTAATCAAAAGCATACTTGAAAATTAAACCCTGCCCTTTTGGGGGTGGGGGTTCTCATTGTGTTAAAAGGGTTAAGATGGCATTGAGAGCAGCTCAACCTGACCTGCATCTCCTGTAAAAAAAATTAACAGTCAGTCGCAGAGAACTCTTAATATTGTATTTCAAAAGCATTTTGGTTCATGGGATATTTTTCTCATTTTCTTACAATTTCATATTGGTTTCTCAGTATATTCTTGCTTGAATGCTTCTCCCACGCTTCCTACGTTAACTCAAGTTTTATTGAAAAGACGTGTAGGGTCGAAAACAACATGACGTCTCTGCTGTTCATGACCATTACTATTCTGGATTGTAGCATAAAGGTAGTACGTAACTCGTGGAATGCAAGGTCAAATGAATTATTATCACAAACATTAATGAGAGTTCACACCGTAAAAGGACAAAATCAGTCAAGAATTGAAAACTATCAGCAAGCCTTTTTCTAGAAGAATAGTTCAAACAAGAGAGACTACATTTCATTTATCAAGGTGCACAATAATCAAAAAATAAAAAGTAAAAATTCTTCTCTAATATATATGTATTATATATTATATATATATATAATATATATATTATATATGTATTATATATATTATATATATTATATATATATTAGAAATATATATATATATTACAAAAGAATTTTAATTTTTCATTTTATAAATATACCTTTTGTTTTTAGTTTGGCATGAATCTGAAAAAACGGACGAAAACAAGAACAAATACCATAAGAATTCAACATGCTGCCAAACAAAAAAAAACACAAACAAATACTGTGAGTTCAGTTTAAAAGAAAGAAAGGAAGAAGAAGATCATCACATGACGCCCATGCCACGTAAACTTCAACATTAGACGACTGCAAACAAAGATTCTTTTTGTCTCTTGGGTCAACTCCTACTTCTGCTGCTCCTTCGCCGTTTACCTTTTTCTAATTTTTAGACTTAGGTTCTGGGTTTGCTCTGTTGTGTACATTGTTTAGCGCAAAGTTGAAATAAGTCAATTATACATAAAGATCGTTAAATATTTCCTCATTGATCCTGAATATTGTAAATTCCAATTTGTAAGTTGTTGTCGTTCTTGTTCTTGTTGTACTTATCTATTAGACAATTGCCCCATTATCTTTTTCGCTGAGTAAATTCTAAAACGGTTCTTTTTGTCTCAAATTGTTGATCTTAATTAATTTTGATTTACCAATCTGTCAAATGTTCATGGCGCTCTTTTATTTGTTTCTGCTCTTATTTTTGCCCTGCCCTCCTCTCTTCTTGTTTATTAAGGGAAGGAATTGGAATTCCGAATGACCTTTTAAGAACAAAAGGATACCCTTTTTAATGCATCTCCGAAGGAGTGTAACAAAATGTCAAATTTGTCCCTGAAGTCTATATAGCTCTCCAAAGAAATTAATATCCTTTACATATACTGCAGAGAAAAATGTCAGCTTCTTGGTCTTTACCCCTGTACCCTGTTAGTGGAGTAAAAATGCCTCCAAACCCTCAGTCCCTTAAAACCAAGCCAAGGCGAAATGGTACTTAGTGGCACAGTCCTTCAAAGATGCTCCAAGAAATATTGTCTTCATAACTATTAAAAAACTGACTACGGCTCTGTTTTACGTAGAAGATGTGATGATGCATTTTTTTCTTACTCTGTTTTGGCTGATTATCCTTTAGGGTGGGTCATCTTTTTTGCTACTTCAGTAGATTTTTTCTTTCAGTAGTTGCTGTCAGGTTTTTTTTGTGAGCTTCAACAAGCTAGCGTTGCGGCGAGTGTACAATAAATTATTTGCTTTTGTTTTCCATTTGCCTCTATTGCGTTTCATCGGCATACAAGCTTTTGCTTCTTTCTTTCTTTTGATTGTAGTTTTGGTAGCTTGTGAGACCCATATAGCTTGTAGAGAGCTCCAGCATCTTCTATTTTCCTCTCCAAGAATAGGTAGAAGTAACTCCATCTCATAAGCGTAAAGAAATGTTTTCATTTAAATATATTTTGGTTCATATAACATAATACTCTCATAATTCTCACAACAGGTCACAAGCATTTTTCTGAATCAAAAAACGATGACGTATTCAAAGTGAATATGACTATATTTTATCAGGAAGGGAGGAAAAACAACACATAGGTTAACTTGTTTTTGTAGAGATACGAGAAAAGAGACGTCCTCTGGATGTCAACTAGTAAATCGTCGTATTTTATCATTTTTAAATCACTTGTTACATATTTTTTTTTGTTAGAAGAGTAATAAAAAACTGGATTTACATAATTTTAAAGGTCTTGTATTTCAAAAAGTGTAAAAAGGGTTGAACCTTCAAGCGAATGATAATTTTCCTTTCAAGTTCAAATCTCCTGCTTCCAAAAACCATGGAGAGCAAGGAAAGTGGTGGTGGTGGTGGTGGGGGGGGGAATAAACGGAGAGGGTTTTGAATTGCAGGAAAGCAAACAATATGTGTGCACCAGTCTTGGTATGAACCAGTTGGTGCCTATGGGTACCATGGGCACATGCGCCACCAACTGAGCCATCAGCGCTATGTTCTTGTTCAGCTAATATTTTAACCATGTATTTCACCTTTTTATCTTGAGATGATGAAAATGGCTCACTCAAGTGAAAAGCTTGGTTGCTTAAATGATCTAAGAAATCATAAACCCCTGATAGCTTAGTTGGTACAGAGCCCATGTACCCATGATCGTCATAGATACTGGCCTGAACCCAGTTCATTCCACACATATTTCTCACATTGGTACAACTCCAAATCCTTTCCATTTTTATTATATTCAAAATAAAAGAAAGTTGGAGCCAAACAAAGAAATTATCGAATGAGAAGTTTGAACTCATGCCAATGCAGTGTCAGATTCTCAGTCCAGCGACTTAACCACTCTGTCACAGTAATAATCAAGAAGGTAAAATTGTATTACCAGTATTTTAAGATCTCTTCGTCTGACTTTAAATACCACTGCAATAACAAAACCAGTCTTCTATTCATTAAAACCCAACAAAATTAGCTTGTTAGGTACTCTTAAACAACCAGTAATTCACAATTTAAGGAATATTGCCACAGATGACAGCCAGTGAACATATCCATATAAATTCTGAGGTCGCCTATTAGAAAAATAATTGTGTAAGCCAAACAAAAGATATCGTATGCTGGATTAGGAAAATTTTCTGATGAATAAGGCAATATGAGTTGTAAAACACTTCTTTAGATATTTTGCTCTTGTTTTGTGAATTCTTAATTACTTTCTAGTACTCTGTATAAAACTGTAGAAGCATTACAGTTCGACACAAAGGATTTGTAGACAACAGTCTGACTAAGGCATTTCCTAAAAAGGTTTTTGAATGGGTCAGCACTTATTATTACAATTTTCCGCAAAAATACCAAAGTCAATTTGAATTGTGCCAGAGTTCATCTTTTTCCTGAAGGTTAATGATCTTTCAACGATACTTCCAGAGGGTTGAATCAAGGAACAACTTAATGCAATTACTCCTTTCTTCTTTTCGACATTTTTCATACGACAACATATAATATATATTATTGTCTTCATTGTTTATCTGATTTTTTACTTAGATATTGCATCATACGTTTTTTGAAGACAATAGAAGGATATTGCATTACAGTACGGCTTTGTGTCCTTCTATCAAGCAGTCCATAGAAAACAATAATCCTACTTCCTCAGATAAGCTATATTTTCAAGAACCAGCATCTTTATTTAAAAAGCTACCTGGCAGGGGGACCATTATCTGAAAAAAAGGTTTTGTGGGATTGGTTTATTATGGATCTCAGAACAGTGTCTTTGAAATATACCATCATCCTTGGCTCACATAATTAGTGGAGTAGGTATGATGACAGAGAGACGGAAAGAGAGAGAGAGAGAGAGAGAGAGAGAGAGAGAGAGAGAGAGAGAGAGAGAGAGAGAGAGAGAGAGAAACAGAGACAGAGAGGGAGAAACCTTAAGAAATAGAGAAAATGTTTGTGAGTCTCTTCCAGTGCCTCTGTTTGTGCCTGTGTCTTTCTCTTTCTGTGTGTCTCCCATTGTGGTTTTTTTTGGGTGTGTATATCTGCGCTAAAAAAATTGTTATGCCTGGAAGCTTTTTTCTGTTAACCTATTAAAGGATAAGTACAAAGTAATAAAAGTTAGTTTGGACGAAATTCTATCGCTGAAAAAAGAGCCTTTTTAATTGTTCTAATAAGATAAATCCATCTAAGATATTACTTATAACAGTATGATTAATACTAGTACAATACACAGTACTATATTATTCTGTAGAAAAGAAAGATGAGATTTTTCATGGAGAGATTTTGCTAACACAGGTTATACGTTTGGATCCCTAAGCTGTAAATTATGATAATAATTAGATCCTTGGTGACTTTGAATGCAATAGGCGTTTGGACATCCTAAATTTCTCTAGCCTCTTCATGAACCTATTAAGCGTTCTGTGTATAGATCCATCTTTGTTTTCTTCGTAGCGAGACCTGCACCAGCCATGTTGTTATTTTCACTAGTTTATTTGATAAACATAAATATGAACTGTATTGTATATATTACATTTATCTATACCTTTATTTTAAAAGTGTATCTTCTTGTTTGTTTATTTGTTTGGATGCATGCATATATGTAGGTGAATGTGCATGCACCCATACGCATGTAAATGGATCTTTCATGATCTCTCTGTATCTCATTTACTTCCTCTTTTCAAAAGAGAAACCCACCCGAGAGACCAGGGTTCGATTCCCTGCCGGGGAGGACTTTCTTTTTGTTTTTTTAATCTTCTTTTTATTGCCAATACATTGCCATAGCATTTTTTAAATTTTAGCATTATCTTTCGTAAGATTACCACCGTTTAAATTACCTATTATTTTCATACCACAGCCTAAGTGTCAAAGTAGTTCCAGCTCTTTGAACTGAAATGGTCTACTATCACATTTCTAATTGAGCAATACCTTACAATTATCTTGATAGAGCCTTTTTAGCCTACTAAACGGCACTTTTCTACCCGAGCAACGCCGGGTACCTCTGCTAGTATATACATATATATGCATATATATATATATATATACATATGTATGCATATGAGAGAGAGAGAGAGAGAGAGAGAGAGAGAGAGAGGAAGAGAGAGAGAGAGAGAGATGGATAGCTCAGTACAATTTGTTGAATATGCTGCCCCACTTTGTGTTACTGAGGGCTCTTTAGATTGGTAACTGCAATTCAGTTATACATTTGTCCTCTTGAGCTATTGAAAAACGAAACACTAGTCTGAAAATTAAGCTATATATTCAGATTAAGAAATGGTTTAAAGTTTGCTTATATATAGAGACAAAAATATGTTATCTATGTGTGTATGTAATTAATAATATTAATACATATTACATGTTTTCCGTTTCTATTCCATANAGAGAGACAGAGAGACAGAGAGACAGAGAGAGACAGAGACACAGAGAGAGAACCACAAAGAGACAAGGAGACAAGGGGAGAGGGACAGAGAAAGAGAGAAAGAGAGAGAGAGGGAGAGGGAGAGGGAGAGAGAAAGAGAGAAGGGAGAGGAAGAGAGAGAGGGAGAGAGAGATGGATAGCTCAGTACAATTTGTTGAATATGCTGCCCCACTTTGTGTTACTGAGGGCTCTTTAGATTGGTAACTGCAATTCAGTTATACATTTGTCCTCTTGAGCTATTGAAAAACGAAACACTAGTCTGAAAATTAAGCTATATATTCAGATTAAGAAATGGTTTAAAGTTTGCTTATATATAGAGACAAAAATATGTTATCTATGTGTGTATGTAATTAATAATATTAATACATATTACATGTTTTCCGTTTCTATTCCATATATGACGTCATTAGCCTACTTTTACAGTAATGGAAGTCAAAGAATCAGTAAATGTTTAGTGAAAATTAAACTAGAATGGAATACTAATGGAAGTTTTGCAAGGCAGGCATCCAGCCAAGCGAGATATGGAGAGAAGAAGATTGAGAAGAATGGAGAGGCCGCAGGCCACACAGGACAGCTTCAAGACCAATAGAGACCAGCGCAGATTTCACCTGCAGCAACTAAAACGCAGCCTGCAGCTGCTTATAATCACAGAAGGCCCTGCTGCTTGTTAACAGACTGAACCTTGGTCCATGGTCTCCCCGACACAAAAGGATGGCAACAAAACTCCACGGACTGCAAAAATAGCAAGTGTAAAGATTTTAAGTGTATTTATTTGCTCCTTTGGGTCAAATTATAGTAAAAAGTGTGGAAATACATTTTGGATGTTGTAACTGCTCTGCATCGTCAAGGGGCTTCTATGCTTCGACATCAAGTTAGAAATAAAGGCATGCAACACATTGAAAGTCTGCTCTTAACGTCAATATAATTTGGTCGCTTTTACCATCTCCCCCAGCCTCTCATTTCCTTCCGCACTCCCAAAGGTGACTGACAGTCACTTGGTAGAAGGACGTTGTATTTTTTTAATTAATTCTTTACTGTTTCAATATCCCGATTGGAACAAAAAATGTATAGATTTTGCAAATAACTCATGGAAGTGATCAAGGACCATAGAAAACCAAGCTTGGATAGCTTTCTGGACATTCACTTAGAAAAAAGCCAACTTTTGTTGAAGACTTCATTTCTACATAATACCTATAACTCTTTTACCAACCGGAATCTTAGCATAATCTTTCTTAAAGTATACTCTTAGTTCGGTGGTAGGGGTTGTCCACATATAGCACTTCACTCAGGGAACAATATTTGTTGTAATGGTTTGTTGTAATCGTTAGAAGGTGTACTACTTGGTGAAGGTCTTAACCAGAGGTTCCTGGACTGAAGCATTGCACACCGCTGTATGAAACCCATGTACTCACTTTTGTTGCTCAGTCTCTTGCTTTATTTGTTGACTAATGTTCTACCTGTCTTTTCCTTCCTTTTTTCCCTCTGTAAAATGGAGTAAAGATGCTCAACGAGAAAGCTCAAACTGTTTTTAACTGTTTCTGAAACTTGGGAAACATAACTCAAAAAAGATGTTTATGGCTAATATGTGGTTGCTTAATGTTTTTAAACACAATAAAACTCTCAATTAAAGACTTGAGAATCCTAAAGATAGAGAACCCAAAACTTTAGGAACAAGGTTAAATTGACCAGTAGACACTCACCAGGAGACCATTTGGAAATAGAAGCAATTTAAAGTTTTGAATTTTTCTCTATACTTTCTTATTTCTCTCCTCTGCACCTATAAAAACGGAACAGGGAAATACGGGGATACAATAATAGGAAAATAAACTTGTATAGTACAGAAGATTTGAAAATTTGAACCAGTACTGTCACGTCTTCACTAACTTCTTGGTTGATTTAAAGTAGCGGAATATGAACTCCGATTAAAGTCGGAAGATGGTCACGTATTGATCATAATCATTTACGTAAATGAGACATATGTACCTTTAAGAACTTGAAGGTCAAGAACATGATAAGAACTGTGGCTAGCTTCTACAGATACAAGAAATTCTAAGGTAAAGATATATTTTTCAGATAACTCCGCTGGGTTCGATTCTAAAGTGGCGAAAAGTAATTAAAAAAACTTTCTGCAGCTTGCCGATACGGTAATTTATAAGAAAATATTTAGATAGCCGAGAAGGGTGTATCCACAAAGTTACAACTGCCACACTTCAGTGTCTGTCACATTACTAATATACGATTGGCGCATGATTTTTGTCGACGGGTGGACGATGTGGGGAATTTTGAAAGAGATGTAATTTTCTTAGTGTGTCGAAAGTATTACTTGAATAGTTTGCCACATTTTGAGTTTGAAACATCATTTCATGGTGGTTGACGTGTTTTTTCAATTAAGGTTTTGTGTCGAAAGACCTCCTGGTGATGTCAAGGTAAAATTCACCAAACGTAAATCCAAGCCACACGCAATTTTATTTCACGTAACTTGACAGTGAAATGCTAATATGGTCATACCTCTGCAAGCTGTGATGACGTCTGATTTGTGTCCCTCCGGACCACCGATCACTTGCCAAAGTCTACATTCATTAGGGCCTGTCTCAAGTTGTCTGACTTACAGACAAAGCTCTTAATTCCTAACCGGACTTAAGAACGTCGTTTTGCGTCAAAGGAAATTAAAGTGGGAAGTATTTAATCAGCTAAAAAAAAATTAAACTGTGCGAGTGTTTATATTTATGTTGGCGTTGATTTGAAGTCGTCAGGAAGTTGACTTTAATTCCTAAATGATCTGTATTGGATCTTTTANGACAGTGAAATGCTAATATGGTCATACCTCTGCAAGCTGTGATGACGTCTGATTTGTGTCCCTCCGGACCACCGATCACTTGCCAAAGTCTACATTCATTAGGGCCTGTCTCAAGTTGTCTGACTTACAGACAAAGCTCTTAATTCCTAACCGGACTTAAGAACGTCGTTTTGCGTCAAAGGAAATTAAAGTGGGAAGTATTTAATCAGCTAAAAAAAAATTAAACTGTGCGAGTGTTTATATTTATGTTGGCGTTGATTTGAAGTCGTCAGGAAGTTGACTTTAATTCCTAAATGATCTGTATTGGATCTTTTACAGAATATTTTTTGCAGCTATATTGCTACAGAGAGGATTAGAGACGCTGGTTAGAAGATCCAATTAAAACACATCATAGGTATACTCACCGAGGCTGTTTAGATTCTTTCACTCCAAATTGATACTCTCTTCAGTGCCAAGAGATGAGTGTTCATTTGGTATTTGAAAAGAAATAACAAAAGGACAGGATACCGTTGCACAATGGTAGCCAGTCTGACTCCAGATCAAAATGCTGCGTTTTCCACTCTCCTCGGGGTTATTATAATTAGTGTTCAAAATTTTCTTCAGTTATTTTCAGTTCCTTCGGGTATCCTTTAGTCCCACCAGAACTAAGAAACTCAAAAAACATCATAATGGCAGGGGCGGGGTTCCAAAAACCATTTAAATAGTGCAGGTTCCACCTTAACAAGGTGACTAATTATGATCACTTCAATATGCAGGGTACACATATACATTTGTGTACATACACAAATATGAAGAACATATCTAAAGAATATGCATATATGTAATTGTATATAAATATAGAAAAATTCGTATAATTAACTGCAATATTCCATCGCATGTGTACTCACATGACTGTGCAGTCAATGTTTTTTTCTCTCCAACTTTTACACCCTTCTTATCAGTAAAAAAATTTATGGATTTTAAGATTTAGAGACATCGTTTTCGGAAAGCCTAATATCGTATCTAACATCAGGAGCTATACTGGATTAGACAAGAAAGAAATTAATAAAGTTGTTTTCCAGTATATTTAATCCATAAAAACAGTGTTCTGGAGCGCATCCATTTCAAAATGTCCGTTATTCCTCTTTTCTTTGCTCTGTTCGCGCTAAGTCGTCATGGACTTTATTTTCATTTCATTTAACTCTGGTTAATTACTTAAATTGAAAAGAATTTAACTTTTGTTTAGTAGATTCTCAAGAAGAAATAACAACTTTGTTGCTATACAACATTAAAAAAGAATAGACAGAGCATGTTTTCGAAATCCTCACACCTTTTACAACCCGACCTACTCACAGTTTGCTCTGTGAAAACGCAAACTGAATTATTGGTTCATGCAACGCAAGTGATGTAAAAATTATTATGTGATAAAAGAAGCTTGTATTCAAGAAATAATAAAAATGTACTTTTTCCCATCCCTACCAACGGTTGACTATTATTTGTATTCGGTAATCTTAAAATTATGAGTTAACGACGTTGGACCTCTTTTGCATGCTGGAAAAGGTACCAGCCAGTTTGTTTCAGCTCGATCCCTGAAAGCTACCAAAAGAAAAATTTTCCCATCTTCCTATCTGTTTTTTTCATTTTGTTTTCTTCGTTTGATCAGTTGTGATGAATCTTTCAGGCTTCTCTTAAAAATTTGTCGGCGTCAAACTGACTTCATTGTCTACTGTTTCGAATAAATAAAGGCTCATCCTTTTCTAAAAAAGAAGAAATCAAAAGAACAGAAAAGGAAGTATGATTAAATGTGATTGACTTGAAATTAAACGAAATTTTAGTCTGCTTAATGCCTGAGCTATAGCAATTGCTATAGTTCAGATAGTAGACAGCCTAAAATGTCCCCTAAAAGCACTCCGCATATTATATTAAATCAAGTTGATTCCATGTCAGGATGGTGGTAAATGATCTAGAAAGGGACAGATGGGTGTGTAAAGCATCGTAAAATATATTTTTATTTGAAAGGAAAAGAACTATAGTATTTTATATCGATGAAAACATTATATTAGTTGTTCTAAAATCTATCAAGGCACACAAAATTACATCCCAAATTTTAATAAATCTTGGACGGGAAAGAAATCTGTAGAAGCTAAGCGTTCAGATAGCAGCATTGTATAATAAAATATGCGGCATAAATGTAAATGGTAGGAAGACAAAACATCAGATTTAAGTAATGAAAATGTGATAATCTTATTAGACTTTAGCATTGAAACAAACCCCACTTCTTCGTTCAAGCAATTGTTCAAAAATGTCATAAAAGATTGTAGAAATAAGAGATGCTTGCGTATTGGTATGGCTAATCTATCTATACGTAGTTCTAATCCCCGAGCGCCTTCGAAAAATCACGCTAAATAAGAATTTCTTGAAATTGAAATAACAAAGACTTGGCACTTCAGAACTTTTAGCATCCGAGACATATTTGGATAGTTGTTTTCTTTCCCAAAGCAACATCCAAGTATGTTCCCTAAATTCCAGAAACCCCAACCCTTTTGAAGTTCTGATAACTTTAACTTATTAGAACGTCAAAAGATGAATTGGTTTAGACCAGAACATTTCCCAAATAAAGGTGCCTTGTAATACTTACTAGTGAGTGTGTATGTTGTACAAATAAAAGAAAACCTGGAAAACAAATTTGTGCAGGAAGTCAACCACCCCTCCCCCTGAATATCAATATTTTTCTGTTGACTTAGTCCTTGAATTTGACATTTTAAAGGTAGTAGAAAACAAATTTGGAGGGTATAACTGCTCAAGAAACAAATGAGTTTTAGAACGTTTTATTTTTCTGCTATATTCCTGGATTGACACTATGCATAAATGCTGATGACTTCCCTATATCCCTGTCAGAGTTACAGTGAGATAAGCCTAAAGGAACACCATTAAATGTTTAGGAAACAACCACTGAACGAATTCTCGATGACTGCTGCTCACTTGCAACTCAAAATTGGTTTTGGTTTATCAGAGCAATGAAATTACAATGGAAGATAAAGCTAAATAACTTTCAAAGAGCAGTTGCGACAACTTCAGTTGTTACCAGTTCACAAAAACATGACAGCGATTATTCTTAACACCAGAATTATAGCATTTAATACATCATTAACTCCATATGGACCGTTTTCAAACTAAAAAAAACCCCAATAATGTCTTCTGTTTAAATCTATAAATAGGTCACAGAACAGATGGCCTTTCGAAAAATCGAGGTGTTTGTACGTAGCACTTTATAATATGTCAAAGTTCAAACTTAGTTCCCACTTTGTATAAGAGAAGAACTCGGAAAGGTGAAGGATAACGTTAGTTCGAAAATAGTATCTGTAAAAGATCATCTTAAAATTCGTGATAACGAATTAAAATCTGGTAAATCCTTAAGTCATAATACATCACATTACCTACTAATCAAAACACTGTTTACACTGCTTCAGAGAGAATTCTGCAGTTGATTTTGATAAAAAATCCTGGAACAAAAGGTTCAGTGTGTTATCGGCTCCAATGTTGCTTTTGACAATAGTATATATGTTTTTTCACAGCAATCTAAACTAGGTTTTTACTGCTATTCTGTCACACAAACTTTGGGGTGCTCATCCTTGTTTTCAAAAACCAATTGAAAAACCGTGGATAATGTGCTTTCCCAGTCGGATTTTAATGACAATTATCGTATTTTCCGCTGCATGCAGCATAAACCGATTTTTTTTCGGCAATTTTAGGTCCTAAAAACTAACTCGGCTTATATACCGAGTACAAGATATAAACTTAAAACAGTAGTGTTTTACATATCTAACACCAGTGCTTTAACGATTTGAACCAGACTTAACACATGCTTAATGACATTCTGTCGTATTTTAGCTATAGAAAATAGAGACAAAATTGTAGATTATCGTTACAATAAGCTGAGCCTTGAATAATATTTTAACAAATTGAATCAAATCCAAACATACACAAATACCTCATGTACTTTTAGTGAGATAATACATCCAATGAACGACATTATGGTTTCTTTCTGATCATTTTCGCGAAGAAATCTGAGGATTAGGTTCCGACCTTAAATCCCTTCCACTCCACATTCCATTCTGTGTTTTTCTTGAAATTTAATTTACCCAGCTAAAAATCAGGCTCGTAACACATGATACACTGAACGCCATTTTTCCTCAATCAACCTCAAAGGTTTTCCTCCACCACGTTACGGGGATAAAAAATGAAGCATTCACCGCACTATTGACAAGGAGCATTCATGCTTCGGCGGTCAAAAAAAATTTTCCGGCGAAGAAAACACAATATTTCGAGACCAGAAATAAACCGTGTTGAAAACTCTTTTATTCTACTTGCTTCCTTTCTCCCCCTGAAAAACTTCTAGCGTAAAAATCGTCCCAGCATTATACATTGAGTTAGCTTAGACAAAAGGCGAGATGGTAGGATATTTTTTCTTAGAAAATGTAAATATTTTCATCTTTAAACCCCGTCGGTTGCTATCATCAAACTCTTTGCACAATTGTATTCCTTCAAATAGGTAAAGCAGAATTTGCAAAAGCAAAAGCGTTTAAATTGGAAAACGTTGATTTAGAGTCTCGCATTGCGAATTGCTGTCAATCTTTTGTCAGGAAATAACCAAAAATTTCTTCGAGTTTTCTTGGGTGAAAACAACAAAAAAGTATTAAAAACCTGCTTCGAAAACTTCTTTACTCTATTCGTATCTGGTTAAATCAGGTACACAGCGAGTGAAGCCTTAATGACGTCTTCAAAATTACAACCATCATCTCATTTACTGTCAAAGAGCCGGGTAGGGTACGTAGCTCAAAGAAACGGGCAGAGATACCAGGTTGAGTAGAAAAAGTATTGAAGCATGGCATTACTCTTCCCCGTTGTTCACTTCTAAGGGACTCCTATACCAAAGCATTAGAGGATAGTAAATCAAACCATTAGTATACACGATCAAGAGTAACGCTACCACAGGTGGTTGGTACCTTGTTCCTGTCTGAAAATTTAAGAAAAATTAGTTATTTACAAGCACGGGAATACGTGTGCAAGAAACTGATACTTGATTTTATTTGTCCTCTCATTATTTATCCTCTGTTGTGAAAGAATAAAACTGGCCTCAGTATAAGTTGATCAACTAGTTTGAAAATTCTCACCGTGAAAAGACTAGCCAACTAGGAATGGCAAAAGAAAATGCACCGTTCTATTTGAAAAAATGTAATAGTAATAGTAATAGTAATAGTAATAGTAATAGTAATAGTAATAGTAATAGTAATAGTAATAGTAATAGTAATAGTAATAGTAATAGTAATAGTAATAGTAATAGTAATAGTAATAGTAATAGTAATAGTAATAGTAATAGTAATAGTAATAGTAATAGTAATAGTAATAGTAATAGTAATAGTAATAGTAATAGTAATAGTAATAGTAATAGTAATAGTAATAGTAATAGTAATAGTAATAGTAATAGTAATAGTAATAGTAATAGTAATAGTAATAGTAATAGTAATAGTAATAGTAATAGTAATAGTAATAGTAATAGTAATAGTAATAGTAATAGTAATAGTAATAGTAATAGTAATAGTAATAGTAATAGTAATAGTAATAGTAATAGTAATAGTAATAGTAATAGTAATAGTAATAGTAATAGTAATAGTAATAGATAAATAATTGTAAATAAATAATTTATATTATATATTAAAATTATATATAATTTATTTTGATAAATAATTTCCTATCACACCGATAATTATCCTTACAGAACAAGTACAGTAATGACGCTAGCCAGAGAAGAAAAGAGGATAAGTTTGATAGCAAAACTTAAACCTGTAACTAGCAGAGACAATTAACAGGAACAAAAGTATTAGTAAATTCCCTCTCCTCTCAAACAACTTCTGTTTTTGCAGTTGGTTAAAAGGTCTCCTGAAAGACATCAATTAGACCATTTTACTCCACCCTTTAATAACGTTGGTAGATGACAAGAATAGATAAGCATTTCACAGAACCTGTCGGTGTTCAAGCCCCAATGCACCAATTTCTTGTCAAATAATTGTGAGCGGACAGCAAAATTGCTTCAAATTTACTTTATAGTTTGATCAGGCGAACAATACATTTTTTAACTGTATATTTTGGCAAATGGAAAAGTAGTCTTTCAGACGAAAAAGAGCAAGGAACAGGCAGCATCTCGTTGTTTGTGAAGAACGCTGTTCTGCACAATGATGACATAATGTTTACAGGTGATTCTCGGGAGAAAGAGGTATTGAAAGAGAGTTTACCCAGTCTCAATTGCTATCAACTATTCTTTGTTTTCTCACGCAGTTAGAAGCCAGGTGATGTAGTTATCGGTTTTGGAAAGTAACTCATCAGAACAAAGTCCAGGCAGGGAGAAAGATGACTGTATAAGGAATGTGACAGTGAAGATAACGATAGGAGGGAGTTATCTATCGCAATATCAGTCAGCTACATATGATAACTCAGAAATCAATATTTGAAAAAACTGTGTGAGATCAAGCTGGGTGGTATTAGCAATATTTGGTGGTTCTATTTCAAATTGTATTGCTGTGGTTTGGTTGTATTTGCTACAAAATTCCTAGTGAACATCAAGCAATGTTTTTCATGCATGTGCTATTTCTTTACCGACTACTGTTTCCCATTTCTAAACTAAAAATGTTTTTCATTCTTATAAAAATGCTTTCGCTTTCTGTAAACCACTTGAGAGATTTTTAAAGTAGGCGAACTCTCTTTATTTTTACTTGGAAGACTTAGCTATCTTCGTGAGATATTTACTTATATATCAAGGGCTACCTTCTGTTACATGCTCTTGCACATTTCGTTCTCTTAAAGTGATAATAGGTCAACTGTAATCGAGAATGACTAATGAGAGAAAGTTTGCTAGAATCAGAATCCTACTTCAGAACTGTTTTTCTTGTTTCTAATCATCTTCTTTTTAAGTTCTGGTTTTTGTTAGTAACTACTGACGGGATGTTAAAATGCTACCAAAACTCATTACTTTTGTTAAGAAACATGGTCTCTCCATCTCTTTTACTGCCGTGTCCAGAGACGTGGCGATCATGGTTCGTCACTGTAGACATGGCGAAAGTAAGAGATATGATATAGCAGTAAATTGGATCTGGTCAAGAACGAGCCCCGATACCTCAGTTGGTATAGCAACAGCTATAATATCCACAGCCAATGGCTTAAGCCCAGCTCAGTACAAGCATACTTTTGACTTTTCTGCATCTCCAAATCCTCTGCATTCATATTTTTGATAGCCAGAAGACCAAGTAAGACTGCACAATTTCACAAAAGACTGTCTGGAAGACCACAGAATCGTTATGTACCACCAAAGTCTACATTTTGCAAGCGGTAAAAAGATGTTTCTGTTAGCCACTGTAACCCTTATTTTTATATTTAATTTGTGGAACATGTTAGCAAGGGTATTTAACTGACCAATTTGCTTTCTATTTTTGTTTATGTCAGCAAATATACTCGGTTTGATTTCGAAGTTTAAATGACGTCGTATTTCATTTAAAAAAAGGATTGAACAGATCTTCCCCAGCTAAAGTGACAAAGAAAGAAGAATTTTCTTATGTAAAACAAAAGACAGAATCTAGTTTCCTATCATGATACCTGAATTGGGGATATGTTGGGTTTGTACGGTGATGTTACTCAAAGTGAGTGATGTAGATATTTTAGCTAGCAATCGAGCCTAAAAATACGTCATGCTTCAGCATACAACAAAAAATAATTACTGGGACTTTTTAATTTTATTTCCAGGTCATTTGGCTGTAAGATATATTTTTAGAGTGTTGTTTTTAATAATTGTTGATATCAAAGTCACAATGTAGCTACGATTTCCTGTATTAATTGAATAAAAACTATGTTGGACAACTTCTTCCCATTTTCTTGAAGTTTAACGTATAAAAATTGTGTCAAAAGAGTACATATCAGTTTAGGGGGCACAATTTAGACTCGAAGAAGGATCCAACATGGTTGGGCTTGACGAATCAGGAAAAATTCTTACATTTTTACCCTATACTTTGTCTGAAAATGTATTTTTTACACGCTAATATATTAAATTTGAAGGAAAATGAATTGAACTTTTAGTTGATTCACCCCTCTCCCTCTATGTTGACGTCCCCTGTATATAACAGTCTACTATACAAGGAGGTTGAAAATATCAGTTTCTATTTCATTAGAGGGAGGATGCCGAAATCACGTTTTGTATAAAATGTAAACAATTATTTAATTTGTCTAGGATTAGTTATTTATTAGTAAGGAAAATTTCGTAAACGAAAAAATATTATTCTTCAAAATCACCCTGTCCTTATTCATACCTAATACGACTCTTCACGTTATATAACAGAGCAGAACACTGAGTACCTCGGAAAAAAACGCGGTAATTGTAAGCAACACACATCTTAAGTTAGATGGTGCAGCATATGTACCAAGAATGCTAAGAAATAATAAAGATAGAATATTAATACAATTTATCACGAAATAAAAACGCAATTTTGCATATATATATATATATATATATCAACCGAAATCTCCTGAAATATTTCGTAACTTTTCGTTACTTCATCAATCAAATTACAGTGGAAAGAAAATGGAAGAGAAAACAAATTGAATATTCTGAGATACTGAAAAGGAGGCTGTGGAAAAATACCACAAAAATCCACAAACAATAAACTGCTAACAACAATGACTAAAAAACTTTTATAAAAATGAACAATATAGAGCAACAAAATGAATAAATGAATAAATAATAATCATATATAGCTAAAAGTACCTATATGTGCAGGAATATGAAAAATTATATAGATAAGAAAGAAATAGAGAGACTGAAATAGCTGTATGTTATCCGTATATAATGTTTATATTTTGAAATTACGTCACTTTTAGAGGACCTTGCACCTGTACTATCATGATTTTTCTGCTTTTACAGTTCTCAGGCAGACGGTATCATTGGCGAAAAAGGAATACAGTATGTTCAAAATGTAGGCACTATTAGAAATTGAGTCAAATGTGAAATGATACTAAAGCATGTCGCATGTCCACTCGATGTTTGAGCTGTTCATTTCGCACAGCAATCAAACCTAATGTTTAGTGAACATTAAACTAAGTTTCTTGAATGATGTTTATAATCCACTGTAAAATAGAATGTAATGTTATTTACTACATCATAACACCTAATTGAATATGATAAAAAGTAGTAAAAAACGAAATATTTCAATTACAATTTAATATTCCGTTTGTTTCTTGTAGTTTTTCTCATTTAATAAATAAAACGAAATAGTGGATTTTTTTAAAGTTATGTAATATATATATATATATATATATATATATATATTATATCTAGGGGTGTAAATTATATCTAGCAGTATATAGAACACACCACAAAGAAAAGAGGAACAGTTAATTGACACTAAATCAAGTATTGGTGACAGGAGTTAAGGGGGAAGGGGCATATACTTCATAATTAGAAAATTGTTTGATTGGAAAGTTATAAGGATGCTTACTGCCAAGATTGACTGCTAAGAGGACTAAGAGCCATTTACCTCTTCTTTTACTAGAAGTACTCCATTGTATGGTACACTTAATTTCCTAAATAGTGACATTGTAAAGAGAAAATATGGTAAACTAAATAGAGCTGTATTCAGAATAATTTTTATTAACTTCTTATGTCTGTAATTAATAGGTTTTTACAGCGAAATTCATGAAAATTAACGTTAAAATAGGGTTGGTGGGGTGACAATTTACTTTTTTACTAAGATCCCCCCTCTATGTCAGGTGATTTTCGGACTCAGGAAAAATGTCTCCGAGTTTTTCACAAAAAACGTTCAGCTTTAACGAATGTTTAACAACACAGGGGTCTTCTTTAGAATGCTCAATACTCAAATGAAGCTTTTTTTTCGAATACATGCCAATCGAAAAGGCTTGATATTGACGTCAAAGCACAGAGAAAATTTGTATTTTACCAGCCATTCCTGATTTGCATACCGTTTTACATTCAAAGTCATACACAAAGTCTTGGGCATGTACGGACTGGTTTCCGAAGTGTGGCAGGTTGAGTTAAGAAGCTCATTATCAAAATATTTGCTTTCTTAACATGAACTTAATACTTGTTCGGTCTACATTTAGCAAATAAACGTTGATTAAAGACAAAAATCAAAATATTGCAGTGGAGTGTAGCCAAACAAATATCTCCCCTTCCCCCAACGTACACCTAAATTCAGCCATAGTTTTTGAACTTAAGACGTTCAGATTTGTGTCGCCAGCAATACCAAGCACCTCAGACAAAACTATGGTGGTTTCAAACAAGTCCAAATGATAAATTGGAATAATGCCTGACAGCTGAGGGTGAAATTACGACGTGAAAGCTAAAATTTTGCAAATACAAACTAGTTTCTTGCTTTCTGATTGTGATAATGACACAAAATGGTATAAAATTAGGAAGCTTGTCAACCCAATTGCAAACTCAAAAGTAGAAACGAACTGGACGTCAATCATCGGTACTTAACAGATCATGATTTAAAAGGGCACCCAGACAAGATTTCCGTTTTTTCAAGTGGGCGTGATGAACACAAAATTAAATCATACCAAGGTAATGACAATTATTATTGATGCTACTTGCGAAGAGTAGTGAAAGCATCTTATTTTTGAGGTTGATGACTATTTTTTTTCATGCCCTTCTCCATCCTTAATTCACGAACTGTGATCTTTGAAAAGGACGAAAAGTGTGGTTTTCAATTCGTGTTGAATGGCTCTGTGGGAGGGTAAAAATAATAGCCGTTCATATGAAATGTCTGTGATAAGGCCATTGTTTGCCTCTGTGCTCTGATAGTAGGATTTCTGTGGGTAGGGTTGATGAACAAGTTGAATGGTTTTATGTAAATAAGTTTGCGGAGACTCTAAACTCAGGAAGCATTATTGGCTTATTCTCAGATCACAGAAAAGGTGATTGACATTTACATTGATTATTGACAATATAAGCGATACATTCAATTGATTTTAACCAATGACGAGCCGAGAACAGAATTGCTATAGAAACCAGTGACGTTCGTATTATTGTGAATTCAAGAATTCCCTTTTTCAATCAACTGTGAAGCGGCATGTTTCATACAACGAATCGCTCATCCAGCAAAGTCAAAACTAGAGCTTGTACCAGACAAGGTTGTCACTGCGTTCTCTGAGATGATATTTACTTGAATGTTATACGTCAGGTAAATTAGTATTTAGAATGGATGGAATGGAGGTTATTATAGATGATGAGCCAATTCTTGAACGAGAGGATAGACCACGCTCTCATACTTGGCCACTTCCACAACCTCCTGTTGAAATAGGCCTTGCTGACCACGAGAAAGTTGAAACGATCGAAGAAACTTCAGAAAGCAATACTGTGCTAGAATCAATTGAAAATCAAAGAACTGAGCCTACCAGTACAAGTTCCAGAAAGAACTCGCGGAAGAATGCTTGGGGAAACCTGTCATATGCCGATCTTATTACACAGGCCATCGAAAGTTCACCAGACAAGAGGCTCACCTTATCACAAATTTACGAATGGATGGTTAAGAATATACCGTATTTCAAGGATAAAGGAGATTCAACTTCTTCAGCAGGCTGGAAGGTAAGTTTAGAAACCCACTTCCTAGTGTACATATCTTTATTACGTTATTACTTAGAAATGTAAACATCGGTTGTGGATTGTTTTATGAACGATTTTCGACGTGACATTATTTACACTTGGGATGTTGCTATAATAATTTAACCACTGCATTTTGTTTTTAGAATTCCATTCGACACAATTTATCGCTGCACAGTCGTTTCATGCGTATCCAGAATGATCAAAATGGGAAAAGTTCTTACTGGGTTATCAATCCTGATGCGAAGCCAGGGAAAGCAACTCGTAGGAGATCAGGATCCGTAGATGGAGCTCCTAAATCAGAGAAGAAACGACGATCAAGGAAACTTCAGTCTTGTGAGGATATAAGCACTCTTTCGCCAGCAAGTTCTCTTATATTTCAGCGAAAAACCCATTCAAGTGAATCACCTAAACCTACTAATACAGCATCGCCAAGTTCGAGTACTGATTCACTCTCCAATTTACAGGATTTGGACGATTTAAATAGTAACTTTATGTTTGCTGGGGATAATTTTTCGAGACCACGATCGACGTCAAATGTCTCTACTCAGAGCAGCATTGGAGGACGACTTACTCCTATACCAGGCGAAGAACCAGAGGATGAAATTAGTAGCCTTGCCTCGCCATATTTAAATTCCTTAGAGAATGGTGAACATGGACGACCTCGAGTTTCGTCAGCAGCAGAGGAAACAGCAAACTTGGTGGAGTCGATGAATTTAGGACGAACTTCAGCAGGTGACACGATTAATTTGGACGAAAGCTTAAAATTCGATTCAAGAATTACTGATATTAGTCATAATTCGTTCAACAACGATAATTTGACTAGAGTTCATTCGGATTCGTTTTCAAGTGTTCAAAGTGGTGATTCAGGGTACGAAAGCCCAGCCTACTTCAGTTCACCAGTGCAGGGTGTCCCTCCAGTTCAGCCTACTCGTCAAACACCGTATCTTGTACCAGGGAGTATCCCAGTTAAGCCTCCCCCGCCGTATCCTAATCAGGCACCATTTGGCGGTGGTTTAAGACAACCAAATCAGCAAATGATACCCCGCACTGGAAGCATGGGAAACCTTCCCAGTGGAATGCCAATGCAAAAGGGCTTAAATGGACCAGTGGGTTATTATTCTCAAATGTCCTCACAACATTGTGCTAATTCTCAAGGGTATATTGGACAGGCTGTAACACAGCAAACTCAGAGGTTACAGCATTTACCATACAATAATAATACTGCAGCTTATACAAGTGCTTCCACCAGTAGCAATACATATATTATGCATAGTTTAAGCAATGGAAACGCTAGACATGGAATGTCGACGTATTCAGATCCGTACATGCAATCCTGTGGTATGCCCGGACATATGAAAGAAGGCAGGACACTTTATGCAACTGTGCCTAAGAAAGGACAGTTAAATCATGGGCATGGTATGCAGATGGGTCCTGAAATCCAAGTACCGAGTGATTTATCTCAAGTCGAACTCGATAGTTTTCATGACCAATTTCAACTTGCATGTGATCTCGAAACGATTCTAAGCAATGATATGGGGGAAGCGCATTTGGATATTGGTTTCGATCAGCAAATTAACAATCTTAACCCATACCTTTCTAATGTGGTATCTACCGTGAATAATAATTACAAACTTGATATGAACGGACAGAGCTGGGTTCATTAACAAGACTTAGGATTTTTGAACAGCTGATAATACCCAGCCATTATTTATACACATGTGAAAATATATATCGATCTGGAATTTCTCGTCCAAGTTCATTGTTAAATGGTACTGTGAGTGGAAAGGGGAGGAGGAATCAAAAGTTTGCTTCTACGATTCGTTATAAATAAGTGGGGGTTGTCTTTTTGAAACCAAGGGGAACGGGATTTCTAAGAGCGAAAATAATATTTTGATGATGCCTGTTCAAATGATGCAATATTACAGTTACCAAGTTTATTTATGATGATAGCCTGTGCTTACCAGTGACTTAAAAAGAGAAGTTTTAAGAATGACGCCTTTTCGAATCAGTGTATGGAAACGTATATTAAAAGTGCTATTTTTCTACTTGTCTAGGAAAGGTAGCTCTAGAACGTAGTGAATTGTGCTAGGTGAAATTCTTTTAATTCTTGTAAAGCAAGGTACGAGCTGTCTGCTGCTTTTTCCAGTTTGTTGAAACATTTAATTGTATACTGCAGCAATAATTTTAGTACACAGAAAAAAAGGATGTATTTAATCTCTTCAAGGGGGCTGAAGTTAGGCTGGGCCATTCGTAGATTTTTTGCTAATGTTGTGTTTCTCCGTACATATTTTGTATCTCGGCATATTAACTTAAAAAGCGATGTTGGTCTTACAGTGTAAAAACTGTGGGTATGCTGAGAAATGTGATATCGCTTTTTTTTTCCCGTTCCGTATTCGGTGGTCCTCGCAAGTTTTAACTTAGGGAATAAATTTTTGAATATTTACACAGCCGTTTCGTTATTAAGTAGCGATGTTCACTGTTTTCTTTAGAGCAAGTCTAATTGTTAATGTGAAATTGTTGTAGATATCCTTGTCAGACGTTTCTAGGTTATTCTTTGATGTTAGAAAATTCGATTCTGCCGTACATAGTTCGTGCTAGTACCGTGTACGTTGGCATTTTTTTTTGTTGGTACTTCATGATCGTGTCAGTACATGGAGCTGTACATAAATTATCGTCCAAGTTTTGTATGTCGAAATGAATACGACCCTGAGAGGCTCGATATTGAAAAGTCTTGAGTACAATCATTTCTTTCAGGGTACACTCATCTGTGAATGATATATTTCTTAAAGCGATAAGAGTTTTTGTGAGATCACCCATTCTGCTTTGAATCACAGATCCCCTATTTGAATGCGCCCAAGAATATATTCATATTTAACATGCGACGTACGTTGGCGTTTTGTTTTAATAGCCGTAAAACAGTATACTATGAAAGTTCTATAGCCAACCATGCGCTTGTGCTGGTTTAAAAAATAAAAGTGGCTGGTATTACGAATCACCTTTGTTAACACTTCATCTTAAAAAATAGACGAAGTCAATGATTACCAAAAAAATACCATGGAATGACCTCGGCTTCACGTGTTTCATACAGACATGTGCCCCCACTAACAAGTTGTCAATTTGATCTTTATACCGCCTGTAAAATACAAACTAAAGAACTTTTGATCTTTTTGCCCGTACCACGTGTAGATTAAGCAAGGCAGCAGATCGATGATTGTCACATGGTATCAATGCGGCTTCCTATGGGTGTTATACTGTATTAAATCAAACGAATTAATTTTGACAAGCATTATTTAGAATTTTAACAGCTCGTGAAGAACATTTAAATTAGCTTGCTCGACTGTATAGATTCAGGACTTTAAAAGTGTGGACTTGCGTGCAGGAATTGCCAAGTTGGCAGGCACTCGTAAAGACTGAGCAACAATTACTGTCCAATTACTCATTTCTTTGTCAAGCATACCTCTGTAAATCGTTTTAAACTGTTTTAGCTTCCTACGTCATAAAATTGTAAAAGCTTTTGACCTGTTTTTTCACCAAAAAAAAGAAGAACTGTAATTTTGTACTCTCGTTCTCCCTTAGTGGTGATAGTATTACCAACTACTCTTTCGATACGTGGTATACAGAGAAAATACACCAGCTAGTCGGTATTGGTCAGTGAATGGATTAGCATTAAGTTGGATTTCAGCTATTTTCATTTGCATTCATAAAAATTGTTTTAGCCCCGATTGATTTTAGTTTAGTTCAGAATATAGTTTGCGAAGTAGAATAGTCTGCCACCAGTTGTTTGTCACGCTTACTCAAATATTCTTATCTTGCTGTCTAATAGTTTAGATTTGTGCTAGTCGTCTCTGTTCCTAGGCAGTCAAAGTATTTTCCGTATCTTGAAGCTTAGCTCAAAGCTCGACTAGATAATACAGGAAAAGTGTCTTCGTGATTGATAAAAGCTCTGGAGAAGCGAATAAAGGCGGTAAATTGTAATCAATCATGGCCATTATTAACTTAGACGAACTCAAAGAACAGAAGTATAAAGGACGTGCCTTTTAAATCACTGAGAGGCTTAAAAAGGAGATTATAATAGACACTACAGGGTTGAAAGAGGACGGCGCTTGATAACTGAAGTAGGCTAAACGTTGGACGATATCTTTTCTTAGGTAGGAAAGCTCTTTACCTCATTTCAGGATAAAATATTTCAAAATTTTGCCGGGAATACATTTAAGAGAATTTTTTTTCTGATAAAAACACCGACTACCACCCCCGCCAACGAGTTGATTTTAATAGATTTCGCTTCGAATGATTGCATGCAAATTCAAGAAACAATGCTATACTTTGTGATATCAGTGAAAAATGCGGGGTCAACCAAGCAAGCAGTCCTGAAAACAAATGAAATTGAAAGCAATGTAAGAACCTAAGTTACGCTGATAAATACAAGGCTGGCTCCGTGATAGAATTAGTGAATTTCTCAATATTTCAATCGTATTTTAATTTATTAGAAGAGATGTGAAATTTAGAGATATTTTATCATAATTCAGTATCGGTACGCAATTAACACCATCAATCGCAGCAATGATCATTAAAAGCTTCCTCGCAAACAATGTTGAGCTCATGAGTTTTATAATTGATGTGCCCACAAAAAGTCTCTTAAAAAAAAGAAGACCGGATCTGAAAACTTATCGGAATGGAAAGCAATTATATGCTATTTGAAAGCTGCTGAGAACAGACCGGATCCTGAAACAAAGAAACCCTCCGATTTCAACTAAGTGAAAATTGACTGCCTTCAGAAAAGTTGATGACAAGATCTTCAGAAATAGTTTTGGAACGGGTTTTTTGGCGGTGTAATAATTTTCGTGCTTACTTGAATCCCAAAGTATAGTTTGTACTATCCTAACTTTATTCTTTGGGTCTTAGACACTTATTCTTGAACAAGAAAAATGAAATAGCCTCTTATTAAAGCGATAAGGTCTTACCTTTCAAGTTATACTCGGTGATTATATACTCGAGAATGAAATCTTTGCCCTTCTCAAATCTCTGGTAGCACGCGAAGGCCTTCAGCTTGACGAGCGCACATTTTTTTTAAGCATCGCATTTTCTTTTGCTAAATTTTATATAGTTGATGGAAAAGTAATGAAGAAATTGGGTCAGTCATAATTTTTAAAAATTAACTTGGAATAAACTGTTATTGTTCTTATTTGCTACATGAAACACAGACAGTATGAACTTTTTTGGCAAGAACTGGTCTTTGTGTTAGCAGGGTTTTGTGTTTGCGGTTACAATAAGTTTGATACTATTCTAGTGGCAATGACCAGAAAACGAGGACAGGGCAAGAAATAATTTTGGTCAAGGTTGGACGCTTGTGATCGAATTGTCTGTAAGCAACAATCAACCACTGAGCCAAAAAAAAATGTACTCAACACGATCAACAAGACGATAGTTTCATCTTTAACTAGGTTGTATGTAACCCAGCCTTAATATATTTTGATACACACACACAAATTTAAATAATTTTTTGTTGCATTGTGTTTTTTATTTTCATAAGAAGTCCTCCAATCTTAATACTAAATCAAGGCAGAATTTGCAAAAAAAAGGTATGTCGTCTCTAGATGAAAAAAGTGGACGATTTGTACCGGGATCATATAACAAAAAAGGCCTTCCTTCCTGTATAACTTAACTCCTTGAATATATTTCACAAATTAAGGAAGAGTGCTTACCTTGTGCAAGAATTAATCAAGGGTTTGAAAGCGATTAGAAGCAAGACGTTTATGAAAAATGAGGGGGGAAATGAATGATACATTGGGACGGAAAGGGAGAATATAATCACATGTCTAACTCTCAAGGTTATGTACACCCAGAACAACTTAAATGCCTATTTCAATGGTAATTATTTATCTCTCGATGAGAGATGGTACACTTAGTCAAATTTCATAATATTTTAAATAGTAATATATGACAGTGATTAAGTCTCCAATTTTTGTTAAAAGGCTAAGGTTTCTCTTTTTAAAGAAGGTTATTTCCTGCCTTTCAGACCATCAGCCTTGGTAATGGGTTTTTGATGGTAATGACAATCAAGAATGGGGCTTAACGATGTTTCTTTCCAATTGTAAAATGCAATAAAAAAACAAAGCAAATTTGACCTATCTAAAGGTCATTTCTTAAGAAAAGTGGTTGCTCAAAGGTCCTGATATTGTGCAAAAAGTCTGTTTCGTTTTCCTATTCAGAGCACCACAACGCCCAAGGGAAAAAACTAACACTCGCCAAAAATTAATTTTAAAGTAAATATAAAAATAGTAGGTTCTTACTTTTGCAGATGGCTGGAATAAGGCTGTATAGAAGTAAATAAAGAAAAAATATATACGTGTGTTTATGTATATACACTGTTCTGTAATCTCGTGTATTTATAGCATCAAATGCTTGCTACATGCTCATTGCATCTTGTGGAACATTTTACAGAAGGTTAAACACGAAAAATAGGAGTTATATATGACACACACACATACTTATATATATATGTGTGTGTGTGTGTGTGTGTTAGAGCCGATTAGATAAAGCATTTGTGTTCCCGTTTTGTTATTCTAATTGAACAAGGAACTCTAATGAGTGCTGACATACACCATGGCATTTTAGTGTCCTTAGTTATTAAGGCACAAAAATTAGAGAGTTTTTACTATCCTCTGCGCCTCTCGCAATTAAACAGATTTACTTTTACTTGCAAGTTTCATGATAACTAAATTTGTCACTTAAAGCAAAGAAAACTAATTTCTAATAAACATGTTATGATGAAGTGAACGCCAATGGCAATGAGGTTAATTCTTTCCTTTCTTTCTAAAAACTTCTCTACATTATTGGCCTTGTCCTTCTGTGTTCTGTTAAGTCTAATTTGTAAGATAGGTAGCAAGTTTTCATCAGATGCAGGACAGCTTACTTCACCCCTAACATGCTACTAATTTGTCTTGACGATTTATACCACATTTTAAGAGGTAGCTAAATACACTTTGCTTGGATATGGTGTATTCATAAAAGGAATTTTTTTTGGTGACAGATTTCGCTTCGAAGTAAAAAGTCCAAGACTAATCTTGTTCCCTTGGAGTCTACCAACATTGATGGGCCCAACATTTCTCAGAAAGGAGAGAGAAATTAGGGAAGCAGGCTGAGCCTCACAAGGCAGTTTGAGCAGGGAAATTTAGAAGAAAGATATCTTGTTATAGGGATTAAATGGTCAGAAGACAACTCTTGTCATTGGAGCCTTGGTAATGTAAACTGGGCCTATTGCTCTTTCAAAATGAAGAACATCTTTCCTAAAGAAACCTGACGTTTATTTGATGGATCAGAGTGCACTCCTGTTAACGATGCTAATGAAGTTGCAAACCAAAGGTACAAACGGAATTGCAACAAAGCGATTGCAGCGGTAACAGCCAACATCAACGACTTTAAGATTTAGTTAATTGCGTCTTTCAAGGATATACCTCGACAAAATTGCAATTCAGTCAAGGAATATTTTGGTGGTAAAACTAAGCGTTGCAAGTTATTTCTTTTATTTCGTTAAAAGATATAGATAGGATCAAGAGATCATATAAGGATGTTAAAGGGTTTAATCGATAAGTTGCTAGAAGGGGTAAATTGCAATAGAAGTAAGAATATATGGATTTGTTCTATTGATTAGCTCGACTAGCAGCTTTACGCCTTTAGGTAAAGTCTTATAAATATAAGAGGAAAAGATACCATGCCTTGAATTTGTAATTTCAAATTGGAGAATGTTGCACCAAGTCATTGATTGTATTCTATTGACTTTGTAACTGATGCCTCTCAATCGCATATGATATAGTCTGAAACTTTGCTGTTATTTCTTCATTTAATTTATAGTCTTCAGTGACGTGACGTCCGAGATATATGAAGCATTCTTCTCTGTCAACTTATTTATTTCCTCTCTTGTTTTCTGTTTTCTTGCTGTTGATCCTGAGACCCATTTTCTTTGATAAATTACAGTAAGAGGATAAGAGATGGTGTAACACTATACCATAGTTAAGAACATCATTTGCATGCTCACCTTTTCGTATGTATTTGGTAAACGCTTTGGTCTTTGATTTCAGGTGCCTGAGATTAAATAGGACAAATTCACATCTAAAAAGAGGGTGGGGTATGGGGGGTGGGGTTATTGTTTATTTGTAGACAAAAGGGCAATGTTAAGCAAGACTGCAAAATATAGAAGAGTTGGGACAGTTGAGGGAAACAACTGTATAACATTTAGTGTTAAGAAGGTAGTTAAAAGATTGATATATAGAAAAGCTATTTCACCTTGACAGGAAGTACACAACTGGGACGGGTGGCTAGATTTACGGCATCAAAATCTTGGATATCCAAACCATGACAGAATTTATGATGGGGAAAGTGATGGAAATTAATTTTTTTATGGCGGGTGGGGGGGAAGCAAGTGCTGGGAAAAGATCAAGGGTGTACTGGATTTAGTGTGCAGTGATGTGTGTGGGGCAAGGAATAATGAACCCAGGTAGAGTTTGTTTTTACTTTTTTAGCTTTACGGATGATTACTTAAGGTTTTGTAGATTACGAAATGAAAGAGTGAAGTTATAAGGAAATTAAAAGAATTGAAAGTAGAAGGAACGAAAGAAAAAGGAGAAAAAGAGTTAAGGTACTTGGAACTGACAAAGATGGAGAGGATATAAGTAAAAGTTTTACAGAATATCGCTTAAAAAAGATATAAAGCATGAAATGACAGGTTTACATTTATCACAAGATGGCAAATCCCAATGTCTCAACAGAACTATTGTTGAGATTACAAGATCAATTCTTGTGTAGGCAAAATGTCCAACTTTGCACTAAACAAATCTGTTTATATTCCGGATAGAATACCAGCTTAAGTAGTGAAGATTAATTATCGTTAAATCGCTCCTTGATTCTCTTCGTTAACGATAATTATCTTAACGAAGAGAATCAAGAATCAATTGTCAAAGATCCAGTTAAATTACACAAGCAAAACATATTGATATTTACTTCGATTTTCTGCAATAAGTAATTTCAAATGATGACATTTAATTTAAATATTGTACAACAGAGAATGTGAGATTATATGTATCAAGTAAGCCTATCTCTAAAAATAGTTTTGTTAGCTGTCGTAACGAAATGAAAGTCGGACATTTTCAAAGAACTAAGTGCATCAAGTAAGAGATTGTTGGAAAGTGATTGGCTATGATTTATTCCTATCTAAATTGAGTAAACTTTATTTTTTTTGTTTGTAAGGGGCTTCCCCTTTTTGTTTTTGTTATTTCTCACTTATTTGTTGACATTGATGACCTTATGAGATTTAGGTTTATACCTTGTTTTGTTTTTTCACCCAGTTTTGTTCACTTTGAGATACAGGAAACCTTCAATCGTAGTTCAAGTTATTTCCAATTTGACAGGATTTAAGAACAAGGATATTTTGATTGGTTTTACATCATCATCAATTTTCATCCCTATTACACCTTTTTTTAATTAAGAAACTACTACATAAAAATCTCAACCCTGGGAAATTCAAAAAATTTATTCACTGTTATTTACTGGAAAATCTAAATTATTATTCCACTAACATTACATTTCATGGAAGGAAACCTAGTGGTAGACCTCGATGGACCTTTATTGATCAACTGGTCGATGGCACGAAACTGGCAAAAGAGAATCTGGCAACAACAATGGAAGATTGAAACTATTGGAAAGAAAAATGGAATTCCGACTGAGATAGACCTAAATAATAATAAATAATAAATAATATTTCATCCTCTGTGACATACTAATTTGTTGTCCCTCAAAGAAAAGAAATCATAACGAGATTTTTCGTACAAGATTAAGAATTTTTAATTTTCTGATGGAATTTGATCAAAAGTGGTCAAAGTCGAATATATTTCCTGGTTGAACAGGTTTACTATTAAAAGCCCTTGTAAAATGTTTCTAAGGCTAAGGACACCAAAACAATATTTAAATCTAAATAAAGGAATTTGAAAAGATTCAAATTGCACTCCGTATTACTTAACTTAACTTGAAAAAGTAGAACAGACTTTTCTACAATTCCAGATCCTCTTGCTCTGTATCATAATATTTTCACAATTTTCTTGCTTTCCATTGGTGTAAGGATCAGTTGATCCCAGCTGAGAAGGGAAGATGTTCTGTGATAGGGCTCAGCTCTGAATGCATGATTGCGATTGGATACCCAAAGATAAAGACCCTGAGGAAGAATGATGTACCCAAATGAACTATATGGTTGCCAAAATTACTTGATTAAAAACGAGTGCCGAGAGTTTAGTAGGTAAGGCATGTGGCTATGATATTCCTTGCCACTAGTAACTGGTTCTAACCTAATTCGATGCGCACATATTTCTCACATTTCAACCTTTAGGGCAGTGTAAGTCGGGGTTAAAATAACGGGGCTAATGATAATCTAACAAATTGGTCAGAATTTGGTATCGCTTTTGTTTTCTGTCAAAGAATATTCTTTAATGTTATAGTTTCTATTTTCTTAAATTTTTTCTGATCCAACAAACACTCCGTTCCAGCTGGAAGGCACCTAATTTAAAGCTTCTTTGCCTGTTGGCTTTTATGAAAGTCAGAATTCACCTTGTCCTTAAGTAAAGCTTGGGCAATGCAGCCGTTTCTGATAATTTGTCAACGAAATTGTATGTTCGGTAATAGAATTTAATGACCAAATTTGCATCAGTCAACCTAGAGACGTGAACAGCAACGAACGTGTAAGACGTAGTCGATATTTTTACGAGCTCAAACCTATAAGGCAAGATATGACCATGGTACCTCTAGAGGTCTATCAATATGCAGCTAGAGGGTTAAACTGAGGCTTGAACTAAGGGAGAACTCAAAATATCGGAATCACTAGACAGCAATGATTCACAATGAACAGACTTTTTGTAATCATTTGTTTCTTTAATGTGAAACGGGCTGGAAGACACCTGATTTAAATCTGACTGTTTGTGAATGAACCTAAGAGGCCACTTCAGTAAAAGTGAGACATATAATCAAAGCATGCACAATTGAATAAACTAAAAAGTATCATTATGGATGTTGTCCCTTTTTCGATATTCACTTCTGCTCAAACTTTCTCATTCTGTTTCATAAGTTTCATCAGTCAGTTTCACTTTGTCTGAAGGCGCTTTACTTCAACAGCACTGCTCATTGTCATCAGACAATTTAATGGACTTACTTGCAGGAATTATGATATGAGGAAAAGATGAATCGATACTTTTCAACGTTCATTATTTCATCAGTCTCGTAACACAGATTGATGTACAATTTACACGTATGAAGATAATTTGCTCGTGTACAAGGTTACAGAATAAAAATTTAGCAACAGAAATTAATATACTTCTTAAAAACGTTCATAGAAAATGTAATGGTGCGCATGAGACTTGACCTGTCTAGAGGATGGAAGAGAGAACAATAAACAAGGATCCAGTAATTCTCAAACTTGACAGCGCTTGGGAAAAGCTCCTACCACGATAGTACTCATGTGGGTATTGCACGTCCTCATTAAAGTCATGTAAAGACTCAGAGTATATGGTCGATCCTTCACTTGCAAGAAGAAGACAAACCAGCTACACAATTCTACAAGTTACATTCAATATCTTATTTTTAAACAAGACTCCTGGAAAGAACATTTTAGTAATGAAAAGTGGGTGAAGACTGAAGAATAATTCAGATCTAGCCTGCACGTTACAACGGATTCTAAATCGCGTCAAAGGAATCAATTTAACACATCAATCTATAGATGATAACAATATTCTACGCAATCCTAATCAGAGATTTCTTTAGATGTCACCGAACCTCTACGGACAAAAAGTTATTCGAAAGAGTTTGAAATTTCCAAAGTACACCCAAATCAGTAAAATTCGATTCACATTCTACCTTTGAAAGGTATAGAGTGCTCAGTAAAATGATTGATGACTGCTTTCTTATCAAGTAACTGATCTCATTAACAGAAATAGAGAAATAACCACGAAATTGTACAAAATAATGCAACGAAGCTCCTTATCATTACAAACCACCAGTTAGATTCATCTCAACTTACTATATTAGTTAAGTCAATTTCTTTTAAAGGAAGGAAGATTCGTTTTGTCATCAGAATCTGTAAATATGTAGACCTTTTCTCCTATATTTGCTTGGATTGTACTTTTGAAACACCAGAGAAAATTTCGGTGATTTACCAAGGCAACTAGTAAGCTTTATTCAACAAGCAGTCTAGTAATCTTCAGATCGGTTTATGAAAATCAATAGTTTATCACAACTAAATAATTTCGCAATTATTTTCTAACCAACTGTCCTTCCATTGAGTACTGCTGCCTAATCTGTATAGGCACTCCCTTATTTCTCACGATATCTCCATTCCTATGCAGTTGTTGTCCCTTGTTGTAATAAATATTTCTGTGGATGTAGGTTTTTTACCTCGGATACCTAGGTTGTGGAACTCTTTGGCTTCTGACTGCTCTCCTTATCACCTGATGTTTCGAGCTTGACGAGGAGAGAAGTATCTCTCGAAATGTAGCTCAGTAAAAGCTTACGACCCAACGACATGATAAATATCTTACATTAATTGCTTCCAATAAGTCCATAAAGTCAAGAATTTTTAAGATGATGTTTCCTGTTATAACTCTTTTTATTTTATCTGTTCACGGATCTTTTGATGATCAATATACTTCCTTAAAGCAAGGTTACCCTAGGGAGGATAAAATCAACAGAAGGAAAAAAACCTGATAAGGTTTCCATTTACCACATGTGACAAAAAAACAACAAAAAATGAGTAACTAAACAACATTAAGAGATAGCAGTAATAAAATAAGAAATAAGAAATCAGAAACGAAAATGGATGAAATGCAAAAGACGCTTGAAACAATGTTTGAACAGTACAGTCTGTAGCCACCACAATATTAGAATTACTGGGAGTGGTCCCCGCCCCATTACTGGGAGTGGTCCCCGCCCCTGCCTTGGCTATTAAAGAAACATCGAGGCCATGCTCTTACCATAAATAGATAAAAGCTAAATCTAAATGTGATTTGATCCGCTTGTACATTTTATAGCAGAAATGTGATTCAGTAGAATAATGCTTGAAATGTCCTGTCATGAAAGGAAATCAAATGAATGGGTATTGCAAGAAGCAAATTTAACAAGGTACTTATTAAATATAATAACAAACAGACAAACGAAATTTTGGAATAAATTTGACGCCAAGAAAGTCTTGAAAACTTGTCTTGACATGCAAAATGGAAGTAAAAGGGAGTAGAGGACGACAGAAGACAACGTTTCCGGGACCTTTAAATTTTGGGGTAACAGTGGCTGTCAAGATACTTTGATCTTTAGAGGATATCTGATAATAAAACTGAATGGAGAGCCTTGATCACCAATGTTTAATTCCGATGAAGAATCTTCTAAAGGGTAGGAAATGCTGCTGCTGATGACATTTTAGGGGGCCGCTAAACATTTTTTTTCTTTTTCTTGTTGTCTTCTATCTTTGAAAAGGAGACCTTTCACCCTCTTTTTAGTTCTAGCTGATATTACAGTGACAATATCGAAAAATAACAGATTATGTTCAGTACAGGGCTGTAAAGTATCCTGGCACCGAATTCAAGCTTTCCACGTTACCTAGTTAAATTCATTTTTTGATCGTTGGTGTTTTTCTTTGAGAATAGGTCCTTACGAGCCCCACTTTAGACCTCGTTGCTGACCACATTGAAAAATAACATAGCCTTTACTAGGCACATTCTTTGAAAGTACAATGACTCGAATGTTGAACTTTCAATGTTGTCTTGTTAATCTGAGTTGTTTTTTTCATTGTAAATTTATCTTGAAGGGCAAAATGACCACCTTTTTAGGCTTAGGGGCCCCACCTAGCTGTCATATTGAAAAATATCCCGGTCTATCTCCATTATAGATTTTAAAGTACACTGATACCAAATTTTAACTTTCTGCGATGCCTGGTGTCCAATTCTATCAGGAGAACACACACGAACACAGGCTTCAAAATTTACATTAATAGATATGAAATCTCTGTTTAGAGAATAGGCTGTTTTGCTGACACGAATTTATAGAGGAAGCAAACTGACGACCAGGTTGTTGGGCCGGGAAAAACAACAGCCAAAGAAATATATTGTTTGAACTTCCCATAATGCTTTGTTGCTATTTCAAAATGTTTAAGGGAACCCCAAAAATTGTAGCAGAAGTAAACAGTTTAGCAAGAAACATAATTCAAACTTTTAATTCCTGGCTTTGTAAGTGCAATATTGATCTACGTTTATTTTATCTGTTTCTTCCGAAAGAAAAAATGACATAATTCATTTTCCCCAAAGCATTCATTTGAAATGACAAAAGACTCAATTAAGCGACCAAGGGTGCTTGCAACATCACAAGTAAATACTTTTAAGGTCAATAAAAATCAAGAGGGATGTGTTCACTTATAAAATCTGTTTGTGCCTCTTTTTTATTTAAATGAACATCAAATGAACACTCCAGGGATGCTAAACTGCTAATTGTCAGGGGAATTGGCAATGGTCTCAACATTACACATTTACTGGAATTTAGCAATAAAAAGGCAATCAGTTGGGATTTGAAAATCCTTTTATGACTTTGACAAGTGTATCAAGCATAATGCTTTACAAAACACTCCAGCCGGGTTTACTGCTACAGATACCCCCTCTGTTCTTAGGATTTCATAGGGTTAAGGAGGATAGCATGTGCACATGGCTCGAGTAAATCTTTTTGTTATGGGTCTAATTTCATAACAATCACGGAAAAGCAGTGAAGTTTTGCTTTAAAGTTAAAGATCGAATTGGTAACAGCTTAGTATGCTTCTCAAAGGTTTTAGGGTAAATGGACGTATATGACCCCTCAGACTGGATACTCCATGACTAACCCTTGTGAAATACTTAACTCATTCCTCTGTTCACTAGTGTCTGCGACGGTTGCTGCCGTTAAAAAAGGTATACACGTTAATGACATTTAATTCAAATGGCTTAAATAAACCCTATCTACACAACAATTACCTTTTACACATGACCGTAAATTTGCGACACAAAACACAAAGCCTTTGCACCTGAAGACCTATGCTGACCTCAATACCTGGCTTGAGCAACAAACCCGAGCTCAAAACCATTCCCAATGCAACTAATATTGGCTTCATTGTTCTAAAAATAGGACAGAACAAATTTAATAAAGTCTAATTTTCATGAGAACATGGGCTAAATCAATCAAATTAAGTGGAACCTAAATCATAAAAATGAAAACTTGTGTACAAATGGTACCCTTCATATTGGCTCCATCTACAAGTTGACTATTATAAATTACTCTCTACCCTCCAGGAATCATTTATGGTATGTTATTTGGAAATTATGTGCTATTTATTTTAAAGTATAATTAATTCCTTTAAATACTACTTAATGTGACACAAAGAAAATATAAAAGCAATCACAGCGTCTTTCATATGATTTAATTAATGTTTTATTTTATAGCTGTATGTATAATGTCACTTTATTTGAGTGTTTGTTGGAACTTCTTCTTCTTCTTCTTCTTCTTCTTTCGGCGTTTCCCTTTTTTGTTGGAACATTTTGAGTAAATAAAGCTGATGACGAAGAAACTGATATTAAAACATATCGAAATGGCTTAATATTGAAATCAAATTTATTTTTCTCTGTTGAAAAACCCCTTTAAGATTAACTGACCTACAAAAGTATTTATTATGTCCCATAAGCGCATCACACCCATATGGGTATGCTCAAGAATTTGAAGGAGAACCACCTGGATCAATTTTCGTGGGGAAGTATCCACAAGAAATGTAGTGACTGTTATCTATGGTTAAGATTATCATCATTAACAACAACAACACCAGAAGGAACGAACGTATTGCGGCTGGTGTGTGTGTGTGTGAGAGAGAGAGAGAGAGAGAGAGAGAGAGAGAGAGAGAGACGGAGAGAGAGAGACACAAACACACACACAGGATGGAGGGGGTGGGGAGGAAGATACAGAGACAGAGGCAGAGACAGAGAGAAAGAGATACTGCTGAAAAACAAGTCTTAAAATGTAAGCAGAATAATGGGTACATGTAGAGCCAAGGTGCATAATTTCACATACAAGAAAAAAATATCACGAAAAAGATACGACAGGTACCTCTGGCAAATGTGTAAAGGTTGTTTTGGGAAAACAGTTCTAATTGTACTGAGTTTTTCTTTTTATTTCCTAGAGCATTACTTTTATACGATCGTATTATTACCAGTGGGATAAAAAAAACTGAGAAGACTTTGGCTTTTATCAAGAGAGATGCGGCCAACAGAATAAGGTGGCAAAGCCTGATGCCCAAGCAGTGTTCAACTGGTAGCGAAGAGTAGTAATTTAGTAAAAAAAAGTTACCGTCTCCCTATCTCTGTAGCTGGCTGGCTATCTGTATTTCCATCTACTTGTATCCAATTATATTTATTTATCTACCTCTGTCTATCTGTCTGTCTATTATTTCCTTTAATCATGCTTGCAAGACATTGCATAGCGGCATCAAAAGTCATGCCTGCCAAGTACTTGCATCAATTTTTCTCTTCAAGAATAACATGAACCATAACATAATACTTCTCTTTACGTAATACCTGTATATCACTGTCTGTAATTGAATTGTCTAAATAAAACTGTTAAATGTTGGAATCCCCTTTAGTATCACAACTGGTTGCAAAGCCCTGGAGCAAAAGTGTCTTTAAAGTGAACAGGTGGGAAACTAAGCCTTGCATCATTTGGCTTTGTTTTTCAAGTTTTAGAGAAGTTCATATCGACGTAATTGATTTCGTGGTCCTTTCCATTGAATATATAACAGCTTTGTAAGTGTAATTTCTTTTATTCTCCTTCATTTTCTCTTTCCCTCTTTTCCAATTGTCATGTTGAGAAAGATCAATAGAAAATTCACTCTCCATATTTGAAATTAAAGTTGCCTTTACGAGTGTCGACGTCAGATGTGCAGACCGAATAAAATGTCTTTTCCGGAAGATTTTCAGGAAAATTGTCCAAATGGCTGTGTAAATAGTGGATCTTGATACTCATTATACATCCAAGACCTCGCAGGCTCATTAGTACTTCTTCCATAATTTTTTCATAGTTGTCTGCTTTCTTATTCCCTAGAAAATTCTGCACCACATTACAAAATGCGTTACAAGCTCTTCCTTCTGTCTCATTCATGGATGTGATAACGTTTGGATCTCTCATAAGTGTTCTAATTTGGGGTCCATCAAATATACAAGCCCTTTTTTCCTTTTCGCTTAGATCAGGAAAAGTTGAACATGTATAGCTGAAACATTCATCACTGTGATCAAGAGTTTTGACGAACTGTTTCATCAATCTAAGTTTTATGTGCAAAGGAAGAAAGACAATGTTCTTCCTATCCACGAGAGGATTATTGATGACATTCTTATCGCCAGGTGCCAAACTTTGTCCATGAGGCCATTCATATTCTTCACCCAATGCTCTGCTGTAGCTCTACTGTCCCAGTAACACAGGAAACAGGGGTATTTTGTGTACCCTCCTTGGTGACCTAAAAGAAAGCTAACCATTTTCAAATCCACACAAATTACCCACCCATGAACATGATATTGCAACCTCTCTAGAACAATCTTGATGTTGTTATATTCTTCCTTAAGTTTTACAGAATGACCTCTTGGTACCGGGCCATACTTATTTCCATTGTTTAACTGAACACATTTCAAAGTTATTTTGGAACTGTCAATAAAAAGACTCTAACTGGAATGCCCATAAGGAGAAGTAAACCTTCTACATCACTACAATAGACAAGCTGGCCATCTGAATGGAAGAACTTCCGCAGTTCTGCTTCCCTGTTGCGATAAAATGAGACACGTGTGCCGGATTTCAACATTCGATTCTCTTGCAGTCTTGAAGCCAACAGTTCAGCAGACTCTTTTAGTAGATAAAGATCTTTAACCAAATCATTCAAGGCCTACTGAGTAAACAGAATTGGTTTGTCACTATCTTCATCACAGGGCTAAAAAATATCTGTAGTGTCTTCTTCATTACTAGAAGAAGGTGAGCAGAGATCTGTGTCATAAATTTTTGTAAGCTCAGTAAATATTGGTACAGGTATTTCTTCATTATAGGCAACTGGTCGAATAGCTGAAGGGATACTTGGGTACTGTAAATATTGCTTGTTTTTCTTATTGAAACCTTTTACATTGACAAGGCAGAAATAGTAGTCATCTAAGTGATTGCTTGGGTCTCTCCAAACTATAGGCACTCCAAACTTGAGTTTTGCATTGCTCCTTGAAACCATGATCTCAAGGTCTCAACACAGGTTTCGTACACTTTGTGAGGAACCCAATGCTTGTCTTGGTCTCCAAGTGGTACTTTGAAGTAAGCCAAATACACACTCTTCACAAAGTCAGTAATGTTGCGCCTCTGATTCTTCAAAGTAAAGCTCTCACAGATGTAGCAAAGTATATTTGGATCACATGAGCACTGTCTTCTGGGAGATGTAGAGGTCATTGTTAGGTCAGTAACACATCCTGCAGACAAGAAAAAAATTGTTAGTTACCTGAGTTGTTCCTTGAATTTCTACCCAACTTCCCACATCTTAGGCATTGTTTCACAAAAAACCCAGTAGAAAAATAACAATAAATAACTAAATTTAGTGATAAAATCAATAAAAAACACTACCTGCAAACGAGTGTTGTGTAAATTGAAATTTGTCTGTTTACTTGCGTACCCTAAAAAGTGGTTATGTTATGCATGTTCTAAGAAAACAAAAATTTTCTTCAGTTTATTGGGAGACTAAATGAAAAGTAAATTTACCAAAATGAACCATATAATCCGCCCTTTTTTGCTACACTATTTGATAGGATATTATTTTCTACAAAATTAATGAAAAAATACAAATATGTATAGCGCAAAAATGTGGTGTGGCAGAGAAAATCTAAGATCAGATTTGAATTCAGCACCCTCAAATCAGTCTAAAACTGTTCTGAAATTCCATGCCAGAGAAAGAAAATTTTTTTTTGTTTACCAGTGTTATGCAAGACTCCAGCTTTTACTGTTTACCTCAGACGACTGAAATATTTTTAACTCTGAGGTAACGTCCTATCACTTGGCTTAACTCCCCGCCCCCACCCTCCTATCTATCATCTCTCTTCTTTCACAATTTCATACATTAAGATTTTTTATGCACTGTGTTCTTAACCATTGAAAAAAAACACACGATTAGAAAATCATTCATCTGTCAATGTGCTGCAAATGACAGCTAATCAGAACATCATGAATATTTGTGATCTATTCATTTTTTTATAATAAGTAGGGCAATGTAAAATTTGTTCTCTGACAAGCATGTCCTTTCAAGGAGACTAAATTACTACTTTAGGGTATAAAGAAAGAGGCGTATTGTAATCACCCCATTTTCTTCCAGGCAAATATTCAAGGATGCCAGCAATTACTGTTGCTCATTGTTCTACTTTTTAAGGGATATTGAAACTGTTGTCAAAGCCAAGGTATTTCTTTATTACTCCTCCACCTGGATTTCATTCAGGAGAAAAAACAAGGAGATCTTACAGAGACGTTTTCTGAAGTGAATGTGACACTACTAAGAAACATTTGAACCTCAGCAAAATAATGTTCAGCTTTTTTTAATAAATCTTAATTAGTCTATTATCTTGGTATAACAATCGATACTTCATAAGCTTCGTATTCTAAACCAAACTTCAGAGGTTTTTTTAATATTTCGTTCAAGTTCAAGGTTCAAAGTTTGTTTTGCTTTTTTTGATGAGAGGGACCTGAGTCTGTGAGGCAATAGTGGACAAGTACCGAAGTCTATACTGCCTCCACGATCCTGTAACAGGAGTAGATTATATCAGTTAATGTGTGTATGTTCTTCACACCTTTAGAATTGAGGATTATAAGTATTCATGCGAGTCTTTTCATCAAAACTATTAGCAGGTGCATTCACAGAACAGTGCCATTTTCACTGACAATGCCGGTATAACATGAAAAATAGAGGATATGTTGGAGTTTTTTTGTATAAAACTAAACTCATTACCGCCTGAATAACCTTTCAGCGAATTCTCTCAAACTTCATTTTGTGATTATTAACTTTGTTCCTTATTGAACTTATTACACAGAGAAAACAGTATGACTGAAATAGCTTTCTTGCCTACTTGAAGAGCTAACAGATACGCATTTCTAAGAACTGACATTGCCACGTTTTTCAAAGTCACTCTAGGATTTCATGAGAATTTGCTGCTCGATAGAAAAGCAAGCATTTGAAAGCTAAACGCGTTTTCTCCTGATGCTACTAAACACAGTAGAAAACTTAAACTAATAGTGTTCTCTTGCGAGTCTTTCATGTCTGGTTTCATTTTTCTACAATTGTCTTTGTTTTTTTAATCCGCTCGTTATCTGTTGAATCTTGGCCTTTTCCTCCAGTCCAAAGACGTCTGTTTCCGTAGAATCAGCCAAGGGCTCATATTTCTGCTCCTTATGGGATGAAAGACAATGCATATGATTAGGTTCACCAGTAATACTTAGGCATGATGTATTTACCCCCTTATTAAAAAATTATCTTAAGGAAAGTCAATTTACAAAAAAAACCTACCAACTTTGCGCGTTTATCAGCAAGATGAATGCACACAGAATAATTGGATTGGCTTGTACAATGGCATTTCTTAATAAAAGGGCTTTTTATTACTTTTGTTAAGTCATCGTAACAACTAGCATAGAGTGAAAAAACCCTGTTCTTCGTTTACAAAAATATATCACAAGTTGGAGAGGATTTGGTATTGCAGATAAGTGAAAAATTTGAAAGAAATACACTAAATTCGAACCAGTGTCTATGGCGGTCGAGTCAAGTCATGCTCTTCTGCCTAAGCTATCGATGCTCGTCATTCACTAGATCACTTTTGCAATCATATCATTTACTCAGTTGTTCTGACTTGCAAGGCAAGTCGTCGCTCTGTGGAAGCCCAGCACAATATGTGTGATTGGGATGAAATATTCTGGCTAGAGGTATGGGGAAAGAACGAGGCGCTAGGCTGAAATATGTGGTTGAAAAAATGACCAGAGAAAAGATGAGCGGCGATAGCTCAGTTTGTAAGGCCTGTGCTTGTTTCCCATAGGCACTACCTCTAGTTCGAATCCAGTTGAGTCCAAATATATTTTTCATTTATCTTTAAAGAAATACATATCTGTAGCCCTTTATTACTTCAGAATTTTCCCCCAGAAAACGGAGTTATTTCATAAACATAAATCCAGGGATATATTTTTATCACGTTTGCATCATCAGGCTTTGTATGCAGTACTATAACATGTTACCTTCTATATTCTATCACGCATAATTCTACTCTCATTTTTTTCTAAAGCATGTCCCATTTTATCATGTTAATCTTCTTTATTGCCTTATCCTCTTCATTGCCTCCATATGTAGTGTGAGAATAACTGTAATTAGAGCATTGCTAACGTTTTGATTATCGTCGACATTTCAAGTGTACTTTGTCCTGATCTGCAAAATATAAGATTTAATAATTTACAGATACCGCCGCAATTCTCCGCTCTGAGTGTTCCGTTGTTGAAACATGTGCAATATTTTAACCTTTTTGTAAGCTGCAATGACGATTAAGTACTTTCGCCAGCAAAGGTATCTATCCGCTTATCAAAGAAAGTACCTGGATAGCCAACAAATTGCTGTATAAAAAGGTATCTTCAATGCTTTTGGTCCTGTTGTTTTATGGTTAAATTTCTTCTGTAGGTTGATTTAGCGAATGTCCATCAATTGTCAACGTCATATAAAGATCTTTTAGTAGTGTGCTTCTAATCCCATGCTGATTAGTAGTGTGATTTAAACTTCTATGTTCAAAACTATTCGTCTCCTGTTGGCTCCAGTAATGGTTGACAAAAGCTATATATCTACACTTTCCTTAACCTTAACCAAGCATTTTGTTTTAGGGAGTTTTACTTTACTGCAAATTGGAAGATGTCATCTCAAGTTTTAATCTTCACGAGTAGCTGATAAAGATCTTCTCTGGAAAACTATCTGCATCTTAGCATATTCGTTATTGGTTAAGTGTTTGAGAAATTGATCAACTGGGGGCTAGTAGTATTGGAGGAAGAGACAGGTGGCTTTTTAGATTTTTAATATCCATTCTATTCTTCGCGGTTAAAAGTTAAAACTCTACTGACAGAGTGAGCGTATGGAAGCCTGAACAGACCTGATTTATTCAGGCCTACGACACTTGATATTTTCTATACTTTAAACAAACTTTGTCATGCTGGTCTGTTAAAAAAATTCAACCCTCATGGCCAATGAAGGGGTATTCTTGACAAAATATCCCCATTAGTGAGTTATTGTAGTGTAATGTTCATCTTGCGTAATAAGCCTTCTGATTCTTTTCTTATCAATGCTGAATTGCCAGCCATAACAATTTGGTATGTGTCTAACAATTTTAACCGGACCTTGCGTACAATATTGTCGTCACCCTAGATATGGTGCCTCGGTCTGTTACCATAATGGCATTAACCAAATGTAGAATCAGGTCTTGGGTGGAGTTGGACCTACATTCGTGTTCTCCTTCAGCTATGTTTTCTCCGCAGAGACATTACTTTTCCGATTCTTGACTAAAAAATTATTTTGGGAAGTATTTTTCAGTTTTGCTAAGCAGAGTAAGCACCTTTCCCTCTTGTCATGACGGGGTCAAGCAGGTAATCGTAATCTGTACATAACTATACTCTGGACACAGCAAGCGACATAGGGACTTGTATGCGAATAGCTCTTTAATCTAGAAGCGGAAGTATTTAATTTAGTTCTAGCTTATACCTGGCCTCTGTATTTGAGAACATTGCTCGTTTTATTCTTTTTATTCTGCCACCTTTTTTATTGAAGTAAAGTAACTTCAATGATAGGATTGGCACTTTGCCTTGTATGTGATGCAGTTAATAATTGTAGTAATAAAAAGTAATTTACTTAGCACGCCAAATATAAAGATATGCTTGCTTTATCAATTTTGACCTTGACACCAAAAATTGCTAAGAAGTATAAAAAACAATTAATTAGTGCTAAGAAAATTAATTATTTTCAAGTAGTTGAAGAGAAACACTCATCAAAGACAAACAAAAGATGCTAGTAATTACTATCAACTCCCGGTATAACAATGGTATGAGTGTTTTTGACACTTACTTTTGTGCTCTAATTGCACGTCACTTTCACGTTGAAGAGACCAGAAAAATCCGTTAACACGCTTGGATTGATCTCCCTCTGATACTTATTTTCCAAGGCATTTATGAATTGGTAAAACTTCGACTTGATTTCCAAAGTTTGTAGGGAAAAAATAGAAAATTAAAAAATGGCAGTTGTGTAATGCGAGATGATCTTGATCTCATTTGTTACTTGGGCTTTATTCTCATTTTAACTTACAATGTCCAGCTCCAAATTTTCCAAACAAACGTTTTCAGGTGCCATAAATGCCAGCCCACTAACTAAAATAACTTACAATTAACTTTTAAGTATGTTATCACACACTACTCGCTTTGCATAGTTCTGCTCAAGGAAAATACTCTTTTGAAGCAGTCTTACTTTTTTTATAAAAAAAAGTTCCCTCTGATATATTGACAGACACCATTCTACCAATCAGTTCTACGTTTCAGTCAAGGTAAGTCATACTTAAAGAGAATAAGGCAAGATGCACTTCTTTCGGATTTACTAATGACATGGGCTGAAGATTGTATATGCTAACCACGTAGTTGTACTCTTCGGGACATTGTTTTTAATATTTTAATTAACATTATCTTGACTGTTTTTATGTTACAATAAGCGCACCTGCTTTGTACATTCCATTCGCAATACTACAGGGACAAGAAGTCTTCAGGATCATCACATATTCTCCACTCATGATCTGTATTAAGCGTCACATCCATATTTTATTCCATTGATTTGTATCTTTACTTAAAAACGACTGCTTTGGCTCCTGAAAGAAAAGTTTATTTGTTGCCGTTATGCAAGATCACAAATTTCAGGCTTTTTTCTTTTTTAGTGCTTTATCCATTCATAGATGGCATGGTCATAGGCACTTGTATGCATATTGTGAAAGTAACATCACTAAAAAAGGACAATTTTCCATTTAAGGGTAGGAATGGGGAAGTTTGAAAGGTTAACACAAAACACAAGTATTTTGATTTTTTTCTAGAAAGATGTCATTTCTATAATCGGTAGTCTCTTACAATATAGCCTTTTGACAGGGAAAGATTTTTTTACAGACAATTTAAATCTTATTTTAGTAAGTCTAGTTCCTCTTCATTAATAGCAAATAAAAAATATTAATCAGTATCAGCTTCCCTGGAATCATCAACAGCAACTTCAAATTTTGAACTGAACAAGATGTAGAAATGGTAGGAACAGGATTCTAATGTAAACTTCTTAAAGTAATCAAAGTTCATTGTTTAAACCTGAGAAAGGGTGAACTTAGTAATTCACTATTCTTTCAAATAGCGTCGTGTAACTCTTGTCACTGCAGTCGTGATAACACAAGGAGTTGTCCCAATAATCTCTCTTCATTACCTGGCTAAAAAAGCCTGCCGCGTTTTCCGTATATTGTACAATTACTGGATCTCCATTCCTACCCTTATCAGAATTTCATTTTCTATGCAAATTATATTCTTCTTATTTTTTCCCTTTACATTGTTCTCTTCTTTACGAGACGCCACACTAAATCTCCGTTTCACCCTGCTTGGTCTCGTGCACCCCATATTTCTATACTCAATTCTCTCATGTTTTTATTCATGTTGTCAGATATTTATCTACTCCTTTTCTTTGATAGCTCTACCCTCATTACCTGCTTTCGTACCTATTGTTTATCTCTTCTCTGTACACAACTAAATCATCTCAATCTGATTTCTTTTCCTTTCTACTGTTTCCTTCACCAGGGGTCACTACAGTGATCCTTCCTCTTCTGCACTTCCTCTGTCTTCCTCTGTGCATCCTTCCTTTCACATGATAAGATAAAAAGATATCATAAGGAAAAATAAATAGATAACTTGTACAATATATACTTGTATGATTAGCTAGTACCGATCCCTTTCACTGACACAATCCTTTGCAAGTAAGCTATCTGTGTTACTTTCCAAACCAGATGATTTTTGCAACCCACCTGTTCATCTGATAGGGCCATTCTCTTTCCAGTTCCTTGTTGTTGGATATCCCATCCACATCTTGTTATAAATAACTGCCTCTTTTTTAGAATGTTGAGTTCCCTCTCAAGATAGTAACAAATGGTTAAAAAAAACAAGGAGGGCTAGGAAAATTGTAAAAATAATTCTAATAATTTCAAATCCTTTCATTCAAAATTCTAACAAAGGATATCCTGCTTTTTGTGTTGAGTATTCTATCATATTTATATATAAAATTGATATTGTTTGATGAATTCAATGCTTTTCTTACAGTAACCCATGACATCAAATGTTTTTTTTACCAATGGCTGCTACACCATTTGCAAAAGATGATTCCAGGTGAATTGCCCCCAGGAGAATTGCCCCCGAATTTGCGTTAAAACACAATCTCGTTTGGGAGGAGGGCTAGGATCTGGATTACAGGGGCTAGGTAGGAATGTGAATAGGTAGGCATTCCTCTCGCATAAAAAATACGCTTTTTGTTTATCTACAAACGATACAAAAAAAGTTTGTTTCATTCGTACTTTGCCCAAATCAAACGCAAGCCATCTTTTTAGTGGATACCTTTCCCTGCACGTGCGACTGGCGACATAATTTCTGTCACATTTGTGACACTGAGAGGCCAAGATTTGTCCACCATTGAAACAAGTGCAAGTTTTTTTCCTTTTTCAAGAAATCTGCAAATCAGAAAAACACACAACTTTGACATGCTATTTACATTTATATAACACATTTTTAGTTGCTTTGAAAAATAATAAAAAACTTTAGATCGAAAGGAAGTCCCTCACCGCACTATTAATTTGTTTGCACGTCACATCTATTAAAAATGAATCTAACGGATAAAAAAAAAGAAGACAAAATATTTTTTTGTGCGCGGTCAAATAGTATTTTTCTTGCCGAATGTACTTTGTGAAAAACCACAAACAATGCTTAACGGAGATAAAATCTCAGATATTCAGTTAGTTAAAAAACAACTTTGACAAGCATACTAAAGTTTGCTGTTCACTTTGTCAGTGCTGAGTAAGCAAATGGGCTCACACGATCACCTGTTGGGTAACCAGATGTCTCATTACCTATCAGTAAGTCGGGAAAAGCGTGTTAGTTCTCCAAAATCTTTTTTGTAACTCTTATAGAAAACGTACGTGCTTGTCAAAGGAAAATTGGCTTTTTTGCTTCATAATGGTTCAGGCCAGATCCTTGGTTTCCAGAAGTTCTGGTAAGCCTTGATTTAGAAAAACACAGTCCTAAAATTCTGGAAAGTAGGCTTTACTTCAGACTATTTATTACAATGCAAATAAAAATTAAACACAAAAGTAATTTTTCTCTGTTTGTCTGTCTGTCTGTCTCTGTGTCTCTGTGTCTCTCTGTCTTTGTCTCTCTCTCTGTCTGTTTGTCTGTCTGTCTCTCTCTGTGTCCCTTTCTGTCTTTCTCTGCCTCTCTCTCTCTCTCTCTCTCTCTCTCTCTCTCTCTCTCTCTCTCTCTCTGTCTCTCTCTGTCTCTCTCTTTCTCTGTGTCTGTCTCTTTGTACTTAGAATCATGACGATTCATATCAAATACCCTAGTTCTATTATTCTTGTAAAACATTTGGCACTGAAGCGAGAAACTATGANGAAGTGGAATGAATAGGGGTGGTTACCGGAGGCCTTGTTTATTAATAAATATCGTACAAGGACGGTACTGGGGCGCTTGTTTCAAATTAAGCTTCAATCTGGGTCTTTTATTTAAGGCATCGCGCTTATTTAAGGCGTCATGCTTTATCGCGAGAAGGCGGAATTCTAAAAGAGCAATTAACGGTCTTTCATAAGACTCCGGGGTCTTTCATTGATGGAACCCCTGGTAAACAGTGGACCCATTTTTGTCTTTCACAGATATCCATCTATGAAAGATCCGAACGGAAGGAACAGATCAAGAAAAGGTAGGACAGAAAGCGTGCAAGACACCATAAAATGCAAGACATAATGATCGCCCCTCCAGGACCCTCCGTGGAAAGGTCCTTTCCCTTGGGTTGGTCATAAGCCAAAGCTCAAGCACCTCAAGACCACCTGTCCTATGTGGTTGGGCCCTGTAGCCGTAGACCCGACCAACGAGAGACCAGAGCTCCACACTTGATCTTAGCCAAAAGGCCGAGAAGCGTTCATAAGACTCCTGAAATACAGTGAGAGACTGTTCAAGAAGCCGAAGAGAGCGAGAATCATCAAGATAATATCTGGATGTTTTTATTTAGGTTATTTGATTTGTTTTGATTAATTAACTGTAACAGATAATCTGTAATCATGCAAACGTGTCACTGACTCTTTTGATGAAAACCCACTTGGGTGTTCAAATATTTAAACGTGGAAAAAGTAACGTGATTACTCTCTGCCCTGAAGACATCCTTTGGGCCGTTAATTAATTTACAGGTCGACATGCTCATTCACTCACAAGGAAACAGAAAAATCTACTTTTTGCGGGAGGTCTTTGATAGACATCTGTTGATTTAACGGTGATTTAGCAAATCATCACACACATTTTTTGTGGCACATGTGGAGGAAAATCTCGGCAAGAAGGGATATAATTCAAAAGTGCTTTTCATGACTAAAGGACAAAACAGCTTGATGCAGCTGTGAAAGGAACTGCAAATCAACAGGTTCGGTAGTCGAATAATCGCCATTTCTGTCCTTGGTGGCGACCGAAGGTAGTCAACAGGTCAGCACAGGGGACAGTTTGATCGCAGATGATTATGCCACGTGGAAAATCTGTATTCTATCCTTGACCAGGCATTGGGTTTTCACTCAGCGGGAAAATTGACGGACAATTTGTATTTTTTGAGATATGGTCATAAAATTTTGCAGAAAGATGCGTGATGGCAATGCTCTACTTTTGCAGTAATGAGTTAAGGAATTTTCTTACCTAATTAATGGATAGTTAACTAACTTTTGCTTATGAAGCAATATTATAATATTTGACTAACAACCTGAAGTTTTCGTTAAGTCATCATTGGTATGGAATCCAGGAAGTCCATTGACATAAAAGGCATCCCAATATTAATTAGAGATAATAAGTAATTAAGTAATTAAGGAGTACCTGTGAAACAATATTTTGATATTTGACATACAAATTTTCATTTTCATTTAAGTACCATCGGTAGGGGTTGACTGAGCAGGTCCATGTATATATACGACATTCCAATATTAGTTCGGGCTAATGAATAACTAAGTAATTAAGAATGCACTGTGAAGCAAAACTTCAATATCTGACGAGAAAATTTGGAATTTTCACCTCAGAATTATCGAAAGAGTCTAACCTATGAAGCCAAATGGCACAAAATGCAACTCAATGTCAATTAGGAATAATGAAGAACTAAATAATTCATTGGTACCTATGAAGCAGAAATTCAATATTTCACTAACAAAAGAAAATTGCTATTGATGTATTGTTGGTAGGGACCAACCTAAAAAAGTCAATGAGGCATCATGCAATCATGCATCCCAACAAAATTAGTGAAGGGGGAATTAAAAAGTTAGAGTTTCCTTTTAATCAAAAGCAGTAGCTGTCAACATGAAGCTGGAATCAAAACAACATAATAGCAGAAGCTCTAAAATAAACATGGGACAATCAAGAAAAACCTCATATAAAATGGATTGCTTGCCGGCAAGATCTACATTGCGCTTCAATCTTATTTTCGTATGCCCCCTCTCACTCTCCATTTAATTCATTTTACAAAAAACATTAAGAACTATAAAGTTTAATGTATTATTAACCAGGTGATAAAAACAAAATATGACTTTTTCCCATTTTGCAATCTCACACATGTCTACAAAGCAAGGAGATGATGTAATTAGTGAATGGTTGGTTTTGAAATTAATGTTAAGTCTGGATGAGTCAGAAAGAGAGAGAGAGAGAGAGAGAGAGAGAGAGAGAGAGAGAGAGAGAGAGAGAGAGAGAGAGAGAGAGAGAGAGAGAGAGAGCGAGAGAGAGAGAGAGAGAGAGGGAGAGAGAGAGAGAG
>RDPX01000359.1:289782-296436 GCA_003991215.1 Morbakka virulenta | reverse complement strand
AAGAGAGTAAATAATATTTCTTGAATCTAATTACTTCCAGTCATTTTGATTTGATTCAAATGACCTTGATGATTTGCTTCCTGATGAGTCACACACAACCAAGACTACCACTTGCTTCAGGTATTTCCGTTAAATATGTTTGCTACCATCGTTTGTTCTTTAATCCAATACATATCTTATCACAAGTGTTCTTTTCTTGTAGCTGTACCATATGTTGATTTGGATTACCAGTAATTCATGGGTTTTTACGTTTATAAAATATATGTGTGTTAATGCTTAAGTTGAGGGGGGTAGGGAATAAACACAATATATTAATGAAGGGAATATCTTTTAATAAATAATTTTCTTAATCTACATTCAACGACAGCAGCACACTACTCTCCTGGTAATATTACGTCAATCTATTAATAGCATCCAAAGCATATTAGTGGGAGGGTTGTATTTTTCTGGCATTGAAAAAACTTTGGATAACTATCCTGTAATTAGTACGGACTGTAATTTGGGTGGTGCCTGGTCTTCAATAGGATGCGGTTTTGCTGATGGCTTTTTTCAGATGATTTCCCACCATGTAGTCTTTATATAAGCAGAAGTCTTTTCTATTTCCATTGTGGTGTTCAGGGGTTTTGTTTAGATGGGAAGTCTGGTATAATATGGTAAACGTTTTTATTTGGTTTTCATTGAAATCTTGCAATCTTTAGAATTCTGTCTGTTTTCGAAATCCGTTCTTTGGTCTTCGAATACTCTTTTTGTTTCAATATTAAATTTTCATCTTATGTTATGTAGCTGCCACACATTTGAGTTGCTGAGCTTACTTCTTTCTTTTATTTCAATATTGAGATTGCGTACACTGAATTTGATGTTTTAGCTGGTTTTCAGATATTGTACAAACAGCTTCTACAGTATTCCTTTGATGTACTGTAATTCTCTCAAAATGTTTTCCGAGCATAGCTTAAACAGATCTGATGATAAAACACAACCTTGTCTGACTCATACCACGAACAGGTGCAATAACTAAACACCAGAAGGAAGGAATAAATTACTTAGTAAACAAAAAAGTCTCATTCCTCTAACGTAGTCCAAGTCATTTGTGATTGCGACACAAGTCCAATTTGATGTCAGCCCCAACAATGTCGGCGCCAGATTGGTTGAACAAGGTAAGAACGAGATCGGGATTGGATACCTGGGCGGCGTTGGCCTAAACGAACAACCAAACGCTGATGACGTTTTTGATGGATATGTGAATGCAGTCGGACAGTAAAAAATATAAATAAAGTTAAATGTTGGCTCGTATATATTTATATATATTTAATTCATACAGCCCAGACGTATAAAGGCATGCTGGTTGCCTTTTTATTGCCATTAAAACTAATAAGCTGCAGGGCGTTCTTCTGTTTCATATTTGTTGCTTAAGTTGAGGTTCCCTTAAAGATTTTCTTTTAACCCCAGAACTGAGCTTCCACTCGGTGTTCAAACGAGTTTATCTGCGTTTACGATCTGTACTATTATTTTCAGAGCCAAAAATATAAGCTGACGTTAACCAATGGGAAATATTTCAACAAAAATCTGATATTTGATATGTGACATCGTTTCACTGTCACCATCCAAGGTGCCGATATTGGCAATAGAAAATACCGCTCTCAAGTTTGAATATCACAATTTTAACACAATCACAAATGAATATTTCAGAAAAGATTCAAATTAAAAATTCCCTCTGGAAGGTCACCACAGAATGCAATGTTTTATGTGGTTTCCAGTGATCTCCTATGCCAGTGATATACCAACACGCTCCTCAGCTTGACAGTTTTCTCGGCTGCTGCGTTAAAACGCTGTCCATAACACATACGCAATGTATCGAAATAGATAGTTTGTCCAACTGGTAAGAAAATTATTACTTTGCTGGTTCAAGTTTGTAAATAAGGATCCACGGCCATTGTTGATAATCCTGGGGGTAACAAAGAAGGCAGTTTTGAATATTGAAACTTCTCAAAGGTTATCATCCTAGTAAAGGAGGCCTGACACTTGGGTTATTTCTAATAATTCCTAAGAAAATGACATTTTGATCTCAAAAATAAACTTAAGGAAAAACAAAGCGCTAGCCACCCCTTGGTTCTATCTCTGCGATTGCAACAAGTTCTACTTAAATGAATTGTCACTGTTTTTCACATGGTTTAGATCTATCTGTGACAACCAATCGTCAGAGGAAGTTGATAACCTTTAATGTCAAATTTATACTGTTTAAAGTTACAGAAAAAAGATAATTAAAAGAGCCACAACGCGCTCTATTAAATATTGCTCTTCACAGTGCAACACTTGTTTTTACCCTTTTCTTAGAGGCGGAGGGTGGGTTTTGTCATTCGGTTTTAGACAACCGTTGTTAACCATTTTGTTTTAGTGTCATCACATGACTTGAAACTTGCGGCCTTTTCCATTGAATGGAATGGACTGCACACAACTCGGTTGGCAGAGCGCGTTGCCACGATAACAAGAGGCACTGGTTGAAGCCTGGTTTGGCGCACACATATTTTTCTATCTAAAACAATTCCAAATCTTTTTCATCTATATTGCATTTAATGTAATTAGATCCTAGGAATAACTTTTCCCGAGAGCAAAGTGTATTTCATAGTATTATTTTATGCTACATCGTTTGAGTGAGGGGCACAAAAACACTTTGATTGGATAATATATGTATGGATATCACACAGCAAGCCCCGAGAAAATTGTGGCAGTCAGCCTCGCTGTGTAATTACCATTGTTATTACTTCCTGATATGTCATAGCAGGGCCAATCTTAAAAAATAAATTTTGTCATCGAAAATAAAATATTCTCGCCGTTTTATGATCTCCCATCACAAGACATGGCCAACAAAAATATTTGTTTCTCTCCTCATTTCAACAAGTCCATGAAAAATTCTGGTAAACGGTTTCACTGGAATACTTCTTAATAGTAATACGGAGATATGGACCGCCGTCTTGTTTGAGGCGAAGACGTTGACCATGACTCAGCTTTTCATAACTTTCCAACAGATGAACTGTTGAAATTTCATAGCATGTTACGTCATTTCTGTGAGGTCCACCAATGAAAGACATCACAGGCAAGGATCCTCATCTATTGTTTTCTTTGTGGATAATTTGTTATGTTGTTTTTTATGTTATGAAATTGATACCAGTCATAGCATGGCCAGCGGACGGCCAAGAAAGTCCTCACTGCCAAATCAAAGTCCCTCTGAAGGGTACCGTCTGAGCCCCAATTGCTGGGGGAAAATGACGTTAAAGCTAAAAAATAGCATGGCCAACGGAACAGGGCAGTGCCATTGAAAGTATTGAACAAACACAATATTGACAGCATGCTTTGACAGAACAGTCGATCAAATTGGACAAAGTGCAATTGTTTATGACGCATTCAAATATTATGAGATTAGCGAAAATTGATTGGGGGGATATCGAAACAGGAAAATGTGAGAACAGAAACTGGATCAACTTCTGTTCCTTTGCTGAAAACTTTACATTTGTACAGTGTCACAGTGTTTTTAGAATTAACTACAAATAAAACTATCTTGGCTTTGACTAAAATTTGCTATGACAGTCATAACAGTCAGAGCGCAGCCCGACGCCCCTGGTTTCTATATATAGGTTAAGAACCATGCAAGGCATAATACCACAAAGTGTATGGAACTTTGAAGAAATGATGGAAAAAAGAGAAACAAAAAAAAAGAAAAATAAAGGTTAAGTGAAGAGATAAGATTTATTTTTAGGAGGGACAATAATTGTTGGTACCATCTAACTGTAGCACGAGATGTAACAAAGTGAGGTGGTGCCAATAACGAAAGCTCCCATGATGATACCTACAAACAAAGTAAGAAAACTATATTCCAACGATGATATATATATATATATATATATATATATTTATAAATATACAGACAAGTATATGTTTGCGCATATACATAGGTAAAGAAAAAGGAGAATTTAACTTCATATTTTTAGTAACGTTTCGCTTCATTTTCACTCTTTTTCAAAAGCAAATAAAGATAATCGACAGTATTTCATCATTGGTAAAACTTACAAAAACAGCTCTAATTGCTTTGAAACAGAGAGTAACAAGTTGTTTTTTAAATACTTTGCTAATAAGTTGTTTACGAAAATTGTGTAACAGAAAAAAATTTAAAAATTCTAAAGCTTTTTCGATTAGCTGTTCTTGGATTGAATAGGTCACGTGTTTATACGAATGAAATTGAATAATGATCGAGAAGTGGAAACGTCGGTGTGCGTGCCTGTCTGGGTATCTCTCCATTTGAAAAGAACAGAAGGGAGGAAAATATATAATCGTACATTTTTATTTGTGCTCAGATAAAACACCAGGATAGTTAAAAAAAATCAGGACAGGTCCACATCTTTGTATGCTTTTTGGGTAGTTTGAGGGATGACTTTGTACAACAGTCAATAACTTGACAAAAGTTAACTCTGCTTTAATTAAAGGAGCACGTTTTATTAATTTGTTACCAGAAACAAGAAAGAACAATGTTTTTTCCTATAAATTTCCTACATTTTAAACGTAATTACACAAGAAAATTTATATCTTTGCGGATATGAAATTTCTCTTTGCTTGGTCTCCTATGAACCTATTTCGACTTAATCATCTTAGATAATTTGTGAAGATTCCACTGTTGTTTCCTAAAATATCTAAATTTAATATTGTTATATTTTTGTGGTCTTCGGTACTCACTTTCTGATTACCAGAGCACGTGGATATTACCTTAAAACCGAGAAAACGCTTTAGAGCTAATTGTAGACATTAATGAAATGCCGGAAACTGCAAGGTTTTATTCGTATGTCTTTGCTTTGTATAATCTGAAGAAACACTTAAAATGACAATTGAGTAACTAAAATACCACCCAAAATATTTACCGATATCTCAAAGTTGATTAGACATGTATAATTAGTATTGATATATTAATTTCCATAATTATTCCATTAAGGTCTCATTAAATTTATTTAAAAACTTTTGGATGATGACTAATTCGTAAATTGGCATTGGAGTATTACTGAAATGTGCCTGGTTTACGATCTTCATGCTAACGATGCTGTTAATAGAAAGTAATTTAATATCATTTGTCGGCAGTTTTCAGAAAGAGACTTGACCGTTGCACAAAACTAACCAAAGGAAATCTCAGTAGGACTTCAATATGTAGAAGACAAATTTTAAAATTCACCACAGAACTTATTCACAAGTCATACTGGGGTGATGATGTATTCGTATTTTCATATATTGACGCATACATTACATATTCTTTTTGTGAAACATAACTTTAAATCTACCGATGACTACTCGCTCGTTAATGATCTTTCTCCAAACGTCTGTGCACTTCCCTGTAAATATGGGTAGTCTCCCCCTTCGTTATTTTTTCACTTGATACATGCTCTTAAGAACTGTAATGTTTAGTTGTAAGTTTGACCAAGCAGTTAAACCTTTAACTGGCTTGTTTTTTATGCAAGTTCGATAATGTTTATACCTTGGACTGAAAATCGGAAATATCTAGCTTATCATATATTTTCTTCATGTTATCTAATTTGATTACGTAAACCTACAGTACATTAGTAGGAATTTCTACCCAAACCCTTAATTAAGAGAACTTTGTTTCATAATTAAGAAGCCTTTGCATTGAATGCTATGAGAAGAAACTGAATACCAGGAATGGTCCATCTATGAAACACTTGCCTCTTCAAGAGCTTAAGCAAGGCAGCTATGGAGACTTGCTTACACTTGAAGCCAACCTGGACAATCATTTTCATTATGGCCGTAAGTGGAATTGCCCAATCAGTTTGAGTAAAAGATGCTTTATAGGTTTTTAGGTAAAGAGCTTACATCTGCCAACTTTTGAACTTCGGGGTTTCATCTTCATCCGTTTCCTCTATGGCAATTTTCTTCTTAAAGTATATTGAGCAGATATCTTGTAATAACTAAAAAGCGCTATGTGCTACGTAACAGGTCACTTAGATTGCCGAAAAGGATAACAAACATTTCTGAAACCATCAGAACGCTCAAAGGATGATAATGGTCTTTTAATAAGAGTGGCACTGTAAAAGGTGACATGGCATGGTTTTGTTTTTACATTCTTTAAAGTGATAATCGTAAAATTTCAAAACTAAAAGTGACTTTAAAGTACCCGCGACCCCAAGGTAGATGGAATCCGAAAGTAAGCGTAACTTTTAAAACCCTCTGAATAATTCACAAAGTTAAGCACTTCCTTCCTCGCTTCCTGCTTGTTCTATTTCACAGGCAGGGCCAATGATGATCTCGAGCTTGAATCCAAGTCTCAATGTTAATACCACCTTAATATAATTGTAAAAACAGGTCAAGATATGTTAATAGATATTCTATCAGTAATAAGGGAGTGGGAAAAAATGCTCGAGTGTTTTTCAAAAGCAAATTTCTCAGCTTTATTGAAGGAAAAGTATCTGATGAAAAACCTAATAAGGATCTTGGCTCTTCCTTTTTGATCAGCAAATAACCGATTCAATCAAAGTTATGATTTAAGGATTTTAGTCTAAAAGTTTGTGATACTAAAAGAAATATAATTTCATGTGCTAAGGGATAGTCTATGATTGTCAGTTGTAAATGACTCATGTACGTATATGTGTATATATACATATATAT
>RDPX01000359.1:247282-287282 GCA_003991215.1 Morbakka virulenta | reverse complement strand
CACCGTTCCAAAGACGCGATCGACGCTTATCTCCTTTGGATGACACGACTGACGCCAGGGATAAAGGCTGAAGGAAGAGGATCGCTTTGAAGTGCATAATAAAATTCGGAAACAAACGTGAAGGACTCAAAATGTTTGTATTTGTTTCTGGATAATGAGAGAATAATAATTTTTAAAGGTTACGTCAAACTGGCAAATATAGCGAGGCCATTTCTTTACTACCAGGTGAGCTACAGGGCCTAGTTTCCTTAACTAATGCCAGGCTTTTTACAATTATTATATTCCACTTAGTTATTTTATAACTTCCAGGGGCCTTTCAGTTAAGCATATGTTTTAATACTACATTCACAGGGGTAAGTCAACTAAACCAACGTAATGACAACCGTTAAAATGAGGAGACATCTTCGAAAAAGTAATTAATATATTTTTTTATGGGTTAAGCTCTTGTAACTACAACAAAGATATCACAAGAAAAGATTGCAATATTCACGGTGAATTTTTTTTGATAATTTACTTGAGATTCAATAAAAAATTTAATTAAACCTTCAGATCGTTGTTGAAATCAGAACTAAACAACAACACGTGTACAACCCTTTGCATGGGTGGAAATAAAAATAAGTTTTTGGAATTCTGAAACGATTTTCAACCTCATACTGACGATCTTAAGAAAGATAAGTAGCGTTTAACACCATAGCTGAACAACTGTGCTTTGAGTAGGTTTAAAAAGTGTTTGAAAACCATCACTTTAATCACAGTCATTTTCGATAAAAATACTCGAATTAATTTATGTGCTAAACAATAGTGCATTGAATTTCCTTCCTTTGAGTACGCCCTTCTCTGCACGAGACTCGTTATGATTTAATTGCTTTTAGAACTTTGTATGTCAAGGTTTTACCTTCATCCTCGTAGAAAATTAAACATTGCATTACAGCAGGATTCATTTCATTTTTTGTTTAATTTGGGTATCTTTACAGGATGAAATCTTCTGTTTACGTACAGAATAATGAAATGTAGATAGAGGGATGTTAGAATTCCAGATAAGTGAAAATTATCTGTGTACCAAATAGGATTCAAACCAGTCCCTATGGCTAAACGCAGCCATATTGTTTACCAACTCGTTCCTGACCGTATCAGTTTTGCAACCATAATTTTTACTTCAGTGGGCCATTCTTTCCCCCAATCCTAATTGTTTGATATCTCATCTGAATCACTCATTTTCACACGAGCCTACAACAGAACGACGAATTCACTTCCAAGGACTGATCAACTGATCCCAAAATACATGGTAAGAAAGGAAATTGTGAAAATTATATAGAGAACTTAAAAGTATTTTATAATTTTCACAATATTCTCTCCTTCCAACTATGTCGTGATCAGTTGATCTGACTTTGGAAGAAACTCAACCTTTTGTGGGAGCAGAAATCTCGCTTTATTTCCTCAATAATGTTAGTAAGATCAGCTGGTGCCCAATAGCATTTCATTCAGAATACCAAGCAAACAAAACTCTAAAATTAGTTAAGATGACTTCTGTTTTGAAGGCTGCAGGGTCAAATACACACTATCAGCAGTTTACTGCTTCCACTGTAAGTATAGCTATGTATTGACTATTTTTGTTATATATATAGTAATGTTAGTATAGAGGAGCCGTGGCTTAATGGTTAGTGCACTGCACAGTAACCAAGAGTTCCGGGTTCGATTCCCCGAGCTGTCGAGGGGAATTTAGAACTTTGCGAAAAGAAAAAGCCATTGGTTGGCGTCAGGAAGGGCATCCGGCCAAAAAATTCCTCACTGCCAAATCAAAGTCCCTGTGAAGGGCACCGTCTGAGCCCCAATTGCTGGGGAAAAATGACGTTAAAACTAAAAAAAAAAAAAAATAGTAATATTAGTATAATTATTAAGGCTGTATATATAATGGCAATAATACGCCGTACACCATAGTACTACTAAATGTAAAAACGCTAGCGTTTCTACGAGGATGTCATTTCCTAGTTGAAGTTGATGAGGTCATCAATTTTACAAATTCGTATATTACTTAATAAACCTCAACCTTGTGTTTCACACAGACTAGCTACTTGACACCGTCAACTATATACATACTAGGTAAAAAAGGTTATTTTTAATGGTTTAAATCAGAAGTGAATCATTAGGGAAGCTGATTCAACTAGCTGCTCTATACCCATTTTACTTCCTGTTGATGTCAAAATCCAAACTGTACTGTTTAAAAATAGCTTTCCTTGTTCACCGTATTGGAATGCCATTTTTTAAAATGATTTTTACAAATATATAAAAACTTTTAAATTCAAAAAGTATTTGATGATATGATAGAGAAATGTAATAGGTTCTGTCAAAGAATCTATCAAGGGAATTCTACCAAAACGTTGAAATTACTGGATAATATTTTAAGTTTAAGGTCGACTCTTATCTCTTGCCCACGACTTTGTTCTGTCTCTTGTTTCAGAGTTTCTAACACTGGATGGCTTTATGTCACTAGGTGTATCTGTAGTTTCCAGACAGAGAAAAGTTATGAAAAAGTCTTCAAGGAAATCACTCATGCTACTCTACTATGTACACATACTTAGCACCCTTAATTTAGCTTGACAAGACAGGGGGCTACCAGCCCCCTAAAAAAAGAACATTAACAAAAAACAGGGCTGGATCCAAGTGGAGGGGTTTCCATTCTTTCTTTCAAAGTTATATCCAGATAGTGGGGTAAGGGATGGAAGGGATGCTTTCTGGAGTGAATGAACAAGATTTCTTTAGGAAAATATCCTTTTCTTTTGGGGGGAGGGGTTTCTGGATGACCTGGAAACCTCCAGATCCAGCCCTGAAAAGTTGAGAAGCTTATAAGATGTACAGTATTACAGTGTTATGTGCTATTATATAGATAATAAATAGTGGGATAATATTCATAAATTTGATGATTCCCTTAAATCTATAAAAAAAATCCTGCTATTATCTTTGTACACGCGGGAAAATCATAGGCATTCGTAATTTTGTAGCAATTATAATATTCTAAGCAAAAGTTGGCAATTACTAGATCAAATTTTCTATTCTTGTTCTTCTTCTTCTTTACATTTTCATGGATGTCAACCCCTACAAAGACTTAAGTGTACTCTCAGCTGAGTTTATGTGTTTTGGAGCACAACAAGTGTATAAGTACGGACGACGGGGCAAGACAACAAAAATTGGATGAAAACGATACATATGTATTGCAAATATATTCAGTAAGTGTATAGTTTTCATTATACTCTGTGTATGTATAGTGTTTTCTGTGAAAATACAATGAATAAATGCCTCTTTTGATCCCAAAGTGTTGCAAAATATATGCAACTCAGAACTCAATTTCATCCATCACTGGAAATTGCATGCTGACAGCATCAGTGATAAAAGGAATGAATCATACTCTGATAACACAGTACTCTGAACTTAGGACTTTAATCACATCCATCTCAGGAAGGTACAGGAATAACAGAATTGGACTCGCAGTAAACAGATAAAAGGTCATGACATATCAATTTATCACACACACACACATAAAATAATAAATTTAAAAAAATCTCAAACCATCAGATCAACTATCAGATCACCTTTTGTATGAGCTACATGAATTTGCTTTGTATGAGCTATTGGTATAAAAAGTTTCATCGATATTGCTCAAATAGAATACAAGGAATCAGTGATAAAAGGAATGAATCATACTCTGATAACACAGTACTCTGAAATTAGGACTCACAGTCAACAGGTGCAAGTTAACTCATCAAATTATCACACACATACACACAAAATAATAACAATGAAAAAAAACCTCAAACTTTCCGATCACCCTCTGTATGAGCTATTACAATAAAAAGTTTCATCCATCTTGTCAAAAAGAATTTAAGGAATTAGACCAAAAAACAAGAACAACAAAATACCAGATCACTCCAGGTCGAATGAAAAAATAAACATGCAAACAAATGTTAAAAACAGCAAAGTAGGCGATGGATGTACCACCTAAGAGCATACGCACTTACTTCATGCCAGATATACACATGCCATGGTCTTAAAATAGGTTACCAATAAAGAAGAAAGAAATTTTTTGAAAAAGCACAAAAAATTCACACTACCAAAAAAGAAAATGATACCTCTGAAAGAATCAACCGATCTGAAATTCCATGGCTCATCAATATTGGGGAAAAAAACTAACACCATCAAATCACCCTAAGTTAAATGAAGAAGTAAACAAATAAATAAATGAATACATAACTGCCAAAGAGGGGCATTGGTGATATCACCATTAGAAGACAGTCTTTTTCAAGCATTTCAGGGAACTGCAGCAATAGAAGAATGCAAGGAATCGCAGCGACAAACGATAGTCTCACAGAATAAGTATATTAAAATGTCAACACACCATACTTGGTCAATGCACTGTCCATCAAGACAAAATAATAAAATCAAACAGAAGAAAACACTCCCACAATAATGATAATAATAATAATTTTTAAACTTCAAGCGTATATTTTTCCATGTTATCACTTAATACAATTGTATGCCGTGTATACATTACATCATTACCCTAAGAAATACCACTCACTATCAAGGCATGGTATCAAGGACGCACAGAGTAACGCAGTCACCAATAAAGGAGGGAAGGCTGATCCCATGTCTTACTACGTTGACAGAATATGTACTATGTTNGTAATATGTGGTTCGAATTACTACACATATGATCTTCTTTATGATATATGAGATTTCGCTTTTATCGTAACTTATTTCCGCTAACATCTTCGCTACCGAATGTATACTCTTTCCGATTGCTCCTAATAATAATAATAATAATAATAATAATAATAATAATAATAATAATAATGGTCGATGTGAAAATCGACCAAGATAGATAATAATAATAATAATAATAATAATAATAATAATAATAATACCAATAATAAACTATAAAGCGGTAAAAATTCAAACATTGCTAAAAGCGCCGTCACACGCACCTCATTCGCAAGTTAAAATAAAACAAAAACAACAGTGAAGGCAACAGCATCTAATCTTTCAAGCCCCCCCCCCCACACACACACATTATGTAATTCACAGGAGGTAAATCAACTATGTACACAGCTAATAAATGAGATCACCCTCTATCACTGGAATTTGCAGCAATAACAGAATTCAAGGAATCACAGTATTCAAAAAAAAAACAAAAAACAAAAATACAGATTTCTACAAAGAAGACTAGTCCATGAATAAATACAGAAACAGTTAAACAGGCAATAAATACAGAAACGTACAAGTAGGTGATATCACCATCTGAGCATAGCTTCATCTAGAAATTGCAGCAAAAATACAGTGAGAACCAAACAGGTAATACAATCACAGCATTGAAAAATAAATAACAACAGATCATATGTACAAGAATGGTCTGCCACTGCTGGTGCCATGTTATGTTAGGCCACAAAATGGTACTTTCCAGTTTGCTAATCTTCTGAGAACGACTTCCACATTTTCAATATCGATACTCAAATCTTCCTGCTGTTTTTTTTCGAAGCTTTTTTTTTGATTTAACCATTTTGCATCTCTTCGATGTTCTTTTGGGTTATCCCAGATATCATTCCAAAACCTTTTCTCCTCTTCTGCATTCGGTTTCTCTTGCTCTTTCCCACCCAATTGCCCTTGGAATTCTTTGTAAAATCGCCCTTCATTGTTTTAAAAGGTGCAGCTTTGGTTGTATTGATTGGTCCTATTTCGGTATCTTTTCAGTTTGCCCTCTTTGGTTATAAGCAGTTGCCTTATTGCTTATAATACACTGCTCTTCCCCTCTTCATTCATTCAATATTTTCGTTTCAATCTATCGATGTGCTTTCGTTTTATAGTTTTATTTTCATTCAATGCTTTCATTTTACTGATTCAGGTTTCTGATTTGCGGTTCTAATCGACGCTTCCAAAAGCGTTTTGATTTTTTTTGGAGCGGGTATCGGTTCTTAAACATTTTGACCTTTTCTGCAACAAACACAGCACCAGCATGAATCGAATCATTTATTTTGGTTATGTCATCTATTTCTATGTTTTTCAAAAGCCTGTTGACTTTTTGCACTTCTAAATCCTTTTTGTTTTTATTAAGCAGCCGCATTGATGGTAAGCTTTTTCTCTCCTCGTTTAGTATCTCATCTAGCTTGTTGATTTGGTTTCTTTCTTCTTCGAAACTCTACAACTGGATACATTTTAACGTCATACCAAGGACGTATTATTATTATTATTATTACTATTATTATTATCATCATTATTATTTTTATCCCGAGTAACAAAACTGTCCACAATACCAACTGTCATTGGCGCTTTAGGATTAGTCACAAAGAAAATTGTAAAATATCTTGAAAAGATTGTCTTCAGACCAGAATTAGATTCTCTGCAAAGAGAGAAGTAGGGCCTATTATGTCAAGCCACGGCAGGTAACCTCATACTACACAATAAACTGGTATACATTCAGAAGCATGTGAAGAAAGGATAATAAAGGAAGAATAAAGAGAAAATAAATGCATAAAAATTGATCTTGTCATTCCAGGAAGTAGGGAGTTGAAGTAAAGGGAAGCTAAAAGACAGAAGAATATGATATATCAAAGTGCAAGGTCAAGAAAATGTGGTCAATGTGAAAAGTAGAGATAGTTCCAATGGTCATTGAGCATTTGGGGCTATGAGCTGTAAGTGAGAATCTCGTTTATGTGCACCTTTATGTCCAAAGGTAATAATAATAATAATAATAATAATAATAATAATAATAATAACGTCCTGGGTATGACGTTAAAATGTATGTGGTTGTGGAGTTTCGACGGGGGCGAATGAGGTTAGCCTTTGCCACAACTACCTCCAGATCACCCTTGGGCAAGGTGTAGTACCTGTTAGCCCTGGGTAGGTGGAGCTCATTTGCCATGGTTGTCATTCCAACTAGGAGAAGGAAAACTCTGAATAAGAAACCCAGCCGCGTGAGCTAGAAATTCCAGGTGGCGTCTGGCGTGGTATTTACACAGCTGCTTGGCAGAAAGGGTAAAATGCAACTTTAATGAAATCATAAATGAATACTAGAAGAAATACATCCCGCATAGCTCGTTGTGCGATTAACCAAGGAGCGCGTCTCTCAGGGAGGAATCAGCCTGCTGGGTTCGAAAAATTGGTGACTGAAACTAACTCATTTAACGCAACTCTGTCTGGAAATTCAAACCAGGATATTCCTAACTTGAACCCAACTGAGACAACATCGCGAACAAACGTAAAGAAAAATATAGAACTAAACCTGATTAAAAAAAACTGTCCGTGCTGAAAATTTAGAGAACTCATTAAATAGTGCAGAGAATTTAATTGAAGATAATGTTGAGGTACCAGAAAATGTGAATGGAGATGTTACGGAAATAAATGAAAATACGAGAGTTAAAGTGATGGAGACTGAACTACCGACAAATGATAATATTGAGGCAGGTATGAATGTGCCATTTACTGAGTTGGAACTGAGTCATATTGAAAGGATACGCTCTCACATATTCGAAGAATATGCTAAATTTAAGTTTTCTGATATGAGTGATAGGGAATCCCTTCCAAAAATTCAAAACAGCAAAAAGAACAATAAGAACATTAGAATGGGCAATGAGGCATTAAGAATGATTTTAGAACTGAAAGACCACGACTTAGACCCAACTGATTTAAACCAATTAATATATGCAGCTGCGAAAACTATTACTTCTGAATGTGGAATAAAGATAAAGAAAAGTAGACAATATGTGATAAAATACCTAAATGGAGGGTTAAATTGGAAAACGAAAGGCACGCGAGAGGAACTTTCTGTGTTATCGGAACTTCAAAGAGGAAAAAATGTTAAAAGTAAAATATGTCGCAAACGTAAAAGGAAATATAAGCTAAATAGGGATAATACAAGTGAAGTCAAGGAGACTTCAAAGCAGAAGTTGCAGGCGAAAGTGAAAAGGATGCAAAGATTTGAGAAAGGCTTTTGATAGTGTTCCACATAGCTTGATTTCGAAATCACTTGAGGTGTGCAAAGTCTCTCCTGTAATAGTCAATTTCATACGAAGTAGCACGAGGATGCAGAAAGCAGCCTCTCTGTAAGCCATGAAAACGGAATCCTTAAATCCCATTGCATTAACATAAATTGTGGTATCTTCCAAGGAGCTTCTCTGTCTCCCCTTCTGTATCGCCCTTTTCCCACTGTCGAAACTGCTTAATGCAACAGGCTATGGATACAAAGTTAATGGTGAAATTTTAGGTCACATATTTTATATGGACGATCTAAAATTGTTTGCAAAGAATGATAGTGAACTTGAAGGGCTGTTGCAAACTGTAAAAGAGGAATGATGCAATTGGAACTGAGCTACAAAATTACGACAATAGGACTATGTAAATATCTTGAATCAACCTCGGATTGGATGTTAATATTGGTTGTTGCTTGGCAGAACTTAAGGTTGACCAAGTTGTATGCGAGGAGAGTATGCCTTGCACCAAGAAAGCTAAGATGGTAAAGCAAATCCAATCTTAAGACCAATTGAATACAAGCTTGAGCATGATCGAGTTGGACAATAAATCCACTGGAAGGCTTGTCAACACTTTGGTCTCCCATATGCGACTAATTGGTACGAACATAAACCTGAACCTGTCACAGAAAATGAAAAAAGTAAAATTTTATGGGACTTTGGGATCCATACGGACAGGACCATTCAGACCAACCGTCCCGATATCATCATTACAGATCACAATAAAAAGACATGTTTGCTAATAGATATGACTGTACCAACTGATAAGAACGTTTCGGTTAAAGAATATGAAAAACTCGCCAAGTATAAAGACTTACCGTGTGGAAAATGAAAACCACTATTGTACCGCTAGCAATAGGCGCTTTAGGTGCTACAAACAAAAACGTAGAAAAACATATTGCAAAGCTGCCTGGAACAAACTCGCTCGCCGAAATACAAAAAAATTGTGCTTAATGGGACAGCACATATACTACGAAAAGCATTATCATTATAAAACTACCTTTTTACTATTTCACTATACAATTATGTTATCTGATATATAAATATTTGTTGTCTGAAGTCAGTCTTTCCATTGCCTCAGGTTTCTGGGTGGGACCCAGAGTGGGATTGTATACGGCCACAGAGAAAAGCAAAACCATAATAATAATAATAATAATAATAATAATAATAATAATAATAATAATATAAGAACAATAATAATAATGATAATAATAATAATAGTAATAGTAGTAGTAGCCTGGTGTTTGATCTTAACTTACAATTCAAAGAAAAGAAAATCTGAAAATAGTAATAATAAATGATAATGAAATAATAATATCAACAATACTAATAACAATAACAATAATAAACCTTTTATTTTTATGAAAGCCAGTTTTATGTTTTACTTTTTCATACAGTACGTGGCAGCTTAATCCTTTACAAGTCCCGTCCAATTCACACAATTTACGTAATATAAAAAGGAACTATTAAACTATTTCTTTCCATATCATCTAAATTACCGTTTACGCTTTTGTTTATTCATCTCAGCTGATAACGAATTACAAAACCTTTTCTTTTTCACTTTGCTTCTTCTGTATATAATTATTAATAACTTCATTACTGTACCTACCACATGAGTGCTAAAGGTATCATCAGACTTCCTTCTGATTATTGCTTTGGTGAAAAGTTAACATTTTGGGCTGATTAGCTTTTGTGTTAGAAACAATTTTTTAAAAGCTTCACCTCAAAGAGTTTTAAAGATTCCTCTACTTTTTAAATTTCTAATAACAAAAATGTAGCACAATTTTTCTGCAACTATAAATGAGATTTTCCCCTTTCCAATGGATAATGGACTCATACTAACTAGTACTCGAACCATTCGCATCAAGACAGCCAGATACACCTACATCTAATTTTGAAGAGGTCATATTTTCCTACAAGGCAACTTTTCCTTTACACAAGTAGATTTAACAGCCATCTAATATTGATGCTACACGGAAAGAAGTTCTGATGAAAATCGATCTGATGAAAAGGCTTGAACGTCATTGTTTGACTTACAGCCACAATCTAGTTTCAAAATTTGGCTTAGAGGGAGACTCCAGTTTATCGATTGAACTGGACACTGGCCACTATTGATCACAAGAATCCAAAACTTGAGCTCCTTTCTTCGTGTTTGACTTTTAAATACCCTTTCATTACTTAAGCTGAAATATGATTTTTTTAGTCTGCACTTAAGTTTTTACGTCCAATAAAATTATTTTGTCATATAGCGTGGGTATGACATCAGCATTTCAACATATGAAGTCCAAAATTAAATTCTCTACATTCTTCTCTCGCGAACAAGTTATGTTTCTTGGCAAAACAGATATGAGAATAACACTTTTGTCACTTTTGTCAATGCAAGGGTTCGTAGTCTAAGACCGGGATACTTTTAGTAGAGGCTATTAGACAGCAATCACGACTCTTTTACCAGATTACAAAGCCGGCAGACAATACTTCTTTTTAATCCAACAGTAGCCAAATCTCAATGAGTCCTTCGCAAAACATTCAAAAATCTAACCCTGAAATTTCTATCCTACATTTGTAAGAATTATAAGACAAAAGTGAGTGAACTTTCTTTTCTTCTTCCTAGTCACGAGATGGGGTTAGATGACCTGTGACCAGCTGGTCATCATATGATTTTGAACTCTAATGGATACTAGTAAAGTATTTTTTGATCTTCGTAGTCATTGGGGACGAAAACGACCTCGATATGTCTATCAGTCTACAGTTCAGAGCCAAACCTTGTGTTCTGTACATTTTTGTTGTTCTGTGAGTTAAGCTAGTCAATGTTTGTTTTGGATTCTTATGACCCGGACATATCCATTTCAAATCACAAACACCCATCCTTAAAAATTACTTTTGTGTTGTCTGTCCTGAATACTGGAAGAGAATTTGCTTTTAATATGAATACATATATATATAATACACATATCTTCTTCGTCGTCGTCCTTCGGCTGCTCCGCTCAGGTGTAGCCACAGCGGATTATACGCCTCCATTTGGTGCGGTCAGCAGCTTCCTGTCTTCTCACTTCTATCGCTCTCGTGTCCTCTTTACGTGCCTTCACGTACCGTCTCCTTGCTCTTTCTCTTTTCCTCCTCCCGGGCAGATACATCTTTATGATTCTCCTCCAGATGTAGTTTTCTTTCCTTCTGATAATATGTCCATACCATCTCAGTCGTGCCTCCCCTTGCTTCTCTTTTAATCTCCTAACATGTCCTGCACCCCTGATGTATTCATTTCTGATTTTATCCATTCCTTTGAGCCCGAATGACTGCATCAGCATTCTTAATTCTACCACTTCCAAGTCAGCTTCATGCTTCTTTGTTGTCGCTACTGTCTCGAACCCATACAGCAGAGCCTCCGCATTACCATTTGGTATACTTTTCCCTTCACATTTGGTGATAGCTTTCTGTCACATAGTACTCCACCCATTCCACCCTGCTTGTATTCACTTCTTCAATTCTCCATCGCACCCTTGTAGTATATATGTATATACATTGGTAAACTCGAAAAGAAACTACAATTTTAATGAGCACTGATGAGCCGTGGTACGGCGAAGCAATTGGCAGCCACGCACATACGTACACACATACACATAAATACAACGAAGAGAAAGCAAATAAACAAATGGAAAAATTGATTGATCTGGTTTTTTACAAAAATATTTCGTTGCCATTTCCAACTTTATGAGACAAAATGTAAAAATTGAAACAGTCAATTATTTATAACTTAAAACGATTTGTAGTGGTTAAGTTAATTGACTATTAAGGTAGTAAGGACGACTAGCAGAAAGGCTGGCAATCCATTGACCTACAACATTAAATATTCTTATATTTTTTTATCAGGGATTCTCGAAATAAAAAAAAAGAGGCAAGTACCAAATCTTACTGTCTGAAAAAACGTCAAGATTTCTCGACAGTGTTCATTCGGGATGTGTTCATTAAAATTGATGGGACTTCTTTACCTTTTTATGTTGTTGTTGTTGTTCAACATAGCCTCTATTTTTAAAAGTTTCCCCCTATATGCCCAATGAAATTTTCCCTCGATTTTCAGACGACGAAACCTTTATTTGTTTTATGTATGTATGTATGAATGTATGTATGTATGTATGTATGTATGTATGTATGTATGTATGTATGTATGTGTGTATTTATTTATTTATTTATTCGATGCTAACAAAAAAATACAAATGTTCAAAGGTAAATGTTAAAAACCTAATACATGATGTTATCCAAAATAGTTAAAAAATAAGAGTAAACAGAAACAAAAAAGAACGAAACAAACAGGCGGGACGGTAATCTAGAGAAACGGTGGCAGGGGTAGCATCANAGAAACAAAAAAGAACGAAACAAACAGGCGGGACGGTAATCCAGAGAAACGGTGGCAGGGGTAGCATCATACAGATCATGAAGACCTTATTTTCATTATGGCCCCTTTGTTCGTTGTTTCATGCGTGTCTGTATGCAATGCCATTTGGGCTTGATTACCCACTACATTTAGTTTTTAACTTTTATATTTCATTAAGTTGTTATGACCAAGGCATTGCCAGATTTTTTCACAGTAATTCCGCATTTTGAAGGGCGCCGCTAATTAGTTTCGACAAGGTTGCTTTTTCTACTAACGCTGCTTGTAGTCACGGAAGTAGAACTCAAGTTATATTTTTGGTATCTTTTTTATAGAATTCACAAAGCGACGATGACGAATGCATTGCTAGTGTTGTTACCTTAATGCCGCTTATTGAAGGGCGGCGCCTATTAGACGGCAATAGTCGTTTTAAAAGTTAGAAAAGGGGTTAAAACTATGATAAAGTGTAGCATAAACACACAAATTTCAGAAGGAACCGTGTTAGCGTCTTTTAAACAGGGAGCGTATTTTGGCAGTTATTAAATTGGGTACATATAATTGTTTACTTTTAAGATGCGGCGGTTATTAAAGGACGCGCGTCTAATAGACCACAAACTAATTAGAAAAAATACAATGAGTCAAAAATTAAAAACTAAGGCCTCTTTAAGTGGCAGTGATGCAAGGTTTAACTGAGCAAGAAAATGGATTTATGACGTTACAGTTATTTCGCCAATTGACAGAAATCCTGTTCTGCACAAATCTCATAGCAAGCTGTCATTAAAAAATTTCTATTACTTTAGTAATCCTAAAAAACATCTGTTAAGGTAACATGAATATTTGATATTCATTGCGAGCTAATTGAGAAAAACCTTTATTCCATTAAAGCACAGCATGCCGAAGTAATAAAAAATTGATGTATTTTTGCATATTTTTGTGTGATCCTTTTCGGTTACGTGGGTTGAATACTTAAATTTGTCTACGTGGGGACCCCTTGCTATTATTGCTCAGATCGGTAAAAGTGTATTTGTTCAGAATTTTACACTGTTTTTTTTAAACTGTAGTCCTGGTATTGGTCCTATAAGCACTTTAAACTTACTCCTCGCCCTTGGACAATGTTTCAACTATAACTTGACGCCAACATTCACGATCTGTCATTATGGATGCTGGATCATCTACAATAGTTCCAGTGTCTTAGTTAACCAGTCAGAGTATCTCAACTTCCTGCTTGCAACTATTATAGATCCTTGTGTGAACAAATCTAAACACTACTCAAGTAAAAAATTTCTTTGTGACACAACCTTTTATTCTAACATTTTAGTCTGGGTTTTTTTGTATGAATACCAATGTTATCTTGCGTTAGTTGGATTTATTTGTAAAAGTCGAGATATACTAAAGTCGTCAATTGTGTCTTATTATTGATAATTATGATTTTGTCTCGAGGTAGGCGAAAATGGTAACTTTATTTCATAAGGCCGAAAACCTTTGTTGTCATTACTTTCAGTATTAATGTAATTCTTGTATTAAATATTTGAAGTCTTGTTTATAATCTACTACTACTGCTACTACTACTACTACTACTACTACTACTACTACTACTACTAGTTTTACTACTAGTCTTACTACTAGCTTTACTACTAGTCTTACTACTAGTTTTACTACTACTTTTACTACTACTATTCCAACTATTATTACTGCTACTACTACTACTACTACTACTACTACTACTACTACTACTAATACTACTACTACTACTCTTACGTCTACTACCACCACCACCACCATTATTACTTGTACTGCAACTACTATTATTATTACTACTGCTGCTGCTTTAGTGTTAAAATTTCAACGGCTTGATATTTGAAAGTATATCTCCAACAAGTTCGTAACTTCACTACAATCCTCATAGTATTTTCTACAGTCTTTCTATACTCACAACCTACTATTAGGATTGTGGTAAACTGAAACATTAAATGGAATGAATCACGTTGCTGGCAGATGTCAGAGACCCTAGTTTACATCTCCCAATGTCACAATAAAGACTTTTAAAGATCAAGGTGAACATTAAGACATTTAAGTACAATTTCCACGGAGAGTTCGATTTCAAACGTGTAGTCAAGAAATATTGAAAGCAGCTTAAAACCCTGAATTCTATGAATTTTATCAGTCAAGCCAATTTGTATTACCATTTACAGTGACCATCAATAGATATCATATTGATTCTTACTTAGTCATTCTAAATTCACCCACTTAACCAAAGTCCTAGTATGGTAATTTCCATTGAATACTCTCAAGAATAAAAAGACTTAAAATGCCCTAGACATCCCCACTTTAGAATGACACCAAGTACATAATGGGACAGGGTCTATGATTTTTCTCTGTTTTGTGCAGATAGTAATATGTACTAACCCTGAAAGTAATTAAAACATTTATTCTAATCCTCTTTTCTCCCAATATACAAATATACAATGCAAATCAAGAAAAGTTCAAAAAATATTTGCAAGGATCTGGATTCGATCCATTCCCTATGACTATCATGGCTACACATTCTAACGCTCTACCAAATGCCCAAAAGGTGCTTATTCTTCGAAATAAGCCACTTCCTGTCTATTTGTTTCTCACATTATTTAACACTCATAACAGTTCTTTTAGCTAAAGTGGTTTTCGTGTATCAATATGTGAAAGAAAGATCAAGACAGAGAACAAGGTTAAGAAAAGGGTGAGGATTAATATAGATTTTATCTCAACTCTAGAAAAGTACCAAAACTAGATGTATGAAATGAACAGCAAAAAATCCATTCTTGTGGTAGGCAATTGTGAATCAATTTAATAAGGAAAAGAAATGGGATATGATGATGTCATGGACAGTTGGTAGACAGAATACCACCCAAATGGACACATTGTTCTCCTTAGCCACATAACTGAGTAATTCATGCGAAGCATACAGAAACAAATAGCATGGGAATATTTAAGGAAATGGAGATATGTAAGGAACTTTATCATCACCCTTGTCAGCTACTGGCCATCTCCCACCCTTTTTTAGCTACTTTTTCATTTTAATTGGTTACATCATTTTTGGAATTACAAATGTTCACAATAATGGAGCATAGCTTACTAAGAGAGACAGATCATTATTGTTAGAATGATGAAGTGATTTTTGTACCAGAAATGCTACAATACATTAATGCATCAGAAATACCTTAGCTGACGTTGGTTGTTTATGGTACGGTGCACTATTCACTGTAATTTTTAACATTTCATAAAAAACACGATAGTTTTTAACCTTTTCATCATTAACATGTTTCGGTATTCACATACCTTCTCCAGAATGTATATAAAATGTACAAGAAATATCAAGGCTTTTTATACTAATCAAAACATCATAATTCAGTGTTACAGAGTGTCTGTAACAATACACTGAATTGTGATGTTTTGATTAGTATAAAAAGCCTTGATATTTCTTGTACATTTTATATACGTGTTTTTTATGAAATGTTTATCTATATTTGTGCTGAATCGTAATTTTTGACCTTCAAAAGGTCTGTGGTTTGGAAAGTGAAGGGTTGTTTTCATGCCCTGTCTCAGCTTCTCATTGGTCTCTTTCTTCCTCAGTTTCTTTGGAATCTCTCCCAAGGGTACCCATTTCAAATTCACTCTAGACTCAGACATATAAATATGGACATAAAAATATGGTTATAAACGTAAAATATCGAAGGATTTTTAAATTTTTATTGTGTTATGGTTGACCTTTTTCTATGGAGGTAATGAAAGCTATAGATCCAACAGCATTAAATCAATACATTGAAACATTAAAAAAAATGTTTTGTGTCTTTTGCACAATTTTTTATTACTTCCTTATTGATCAAAGCGACAATGCTGAGGTAGATAGCTGAAGTGTCACTGAAAGATTGAACTCGAAGTAAAAAGGTCAGAACACTGAAAAGAAAGATTAGAGTTGTAAAGATAAGGAAAACTAAACTAAGAGTGGTTAGGTCCTATAAAAAGGATAGAAAAAGAATTCCTAATTGGATCAGTAATAAAAAAATAAGTGGAAAGATAAGGTAAGAGAAAAGAGAAACCTCGCATGCCGAAAACTATCGGTGGAAAAAATAAAAAAGAAAGTTGGAGCTGAAGGAATTAAAAATGTATATAGTTAAAGATACAGCAGCATCGTAAAGTCGTGTTCGGAAAACCCAACCAGCTCCCATGCTTAATTGATTCCCAAAGAAAAGAAGCAAGGAAGGTTAAGAAGTGCACAAGAGATATCGTCACGTGAAGGGAAGACAGGGAAAAAAGGCCGTAAAGTCATTTATTATTCAGTATTATAATATTTCAAAACCTGAGTAAGAAAAATTCAAGACTTGAGATCAACTGTCTTTATGGAACTGTAAAGAAAAGACAGAAAAGTAATTGTATTTATTTATTGTGACTTGAAAAACGTCATTAGACAAAGGAAATCACTGAAAAGCCAGAGAGCCAAGGGAAAGACACTGCACCTATAGAAAAAAATTCATAAAAAGGGACAACACCTTGATGGGGATTAAAATGTTGAGGGAAACGAGTCCCATGAAGTGCAACAAACTACACTGCTGTCAGCATGGAAAGCTGATCAGAACACTTCCCATAATAACAAATTAAGCCTAAAAACTGAGCCTAGCTATATTTCTCCAATAAGACAAAATTTGAAGTATAACAGGAAGAGTTTCGCCTACCAGGTCACATACAGTTCTTTGACCTCGATGAAGAACATTGAGACTAGGAAGTATCTGTCTAGGTGAAAGGTGATAATTCGAAAGTCGGAGGGTTAAAATCCTCTCAGCTTCATACAAAGCCTTTTTTGGTAATGTTCCACCTCTAAAGATAAAATTATTGATTTGGATGTATGTATCCCTTGCTTTCTTATTTCAAGACCTCTGTTTTATACCTTCATCTTTTTGCATATTTTTATTTCGATATTTTCATATATATTTGTTCATTGGGTTATTTTTGTGTATGTCCTTTAGGTTTTTTGAGATATAACTGACTTATTGTTTCTTACATTCACGCAATAAATATTCCTCTTTCAAAATGTCTGAAACAAAAATGCTACTTTTCTGCGTTCTTAATCTTCAGCAGATTTTTTCAAATTCATAGTGGAGCACTGCAGTAGGATCATCAACGCTATTAATGTTACTCTTAACAATTTTGACTTTTATATAAACAGTCCTGTGCTGGGGATCCAAGTATTCTGGTTTACAAGACCATTTTTAAAGGGTATTGATTACTGAAAGGAGATATTTATGTTGATTTAAATATAATAATATTATATCTAAAGCTCTTTTCAGTCCTTAAGATATTAGAATAATACTTATGGACAGACAAGCAACAGCGTGCAGGCTTTTCCCAATCTCAGGGGTATTGCCGAACCATGGATAGATAGAAATGTGATTTGCCTCCATTCAGGGAGAGGTAAAGATAGGAGCATAAGTTTGGTCTCAATTGTAATGGCACGTTTACAACGACAGTTCAGAAAATAAAAGCTCTCTTAAATTCCAGTACACAGCGTACATGTAGGTAACATTTTAGTAGCACAACCAATTAATCTTGGGTGCGACTTTAAGCAATTTTTGGTAGTCTTTCGGCTCCTTCCTTGTTCTCAGTGTTTAATCTTGTTCGTCTCCTGCTACTCCTACAGGCCTTATGTCCTCCTTCATACTGCCTAGCTATCTCTTCTTTTGTCTCGCGTTCTTTCTCGTTCCTGATACTTCTATTCCTATCACTCTCTTTCCTACATAACTATGACCTCTCCTCTGAACATGGGACCATCTCAGCCGGGCCTCTCTCAGTTTTCTTGCTATTTATTCTACATCAATAGTTTATCTATCGATCTCATTTTTAATCACGTCACTTCTATCGACCAATGCATGATATAGTATGCCTACGGCTGTTATGATCACATGCACTACCATCTGAACTATCTGCACTTTTCTTAAACGTTTTTTCAAGAGGAACCTGAGAAACGAACGGTGCACTCAGGTGAACGATTTGGTTGCAAATTTTGTCTTGTTAAGAGCAAGCGTTGATGGCTCAGTTGATATGGTAGGGTGTAGTCCATGTGCCCATGGTACCCAAAGGCACAGGTTTGAATCTAGCTCGGTGCAAACATAATTTTCATGCTCATTTTTTAGAATCTTCTTTTCTAGACTGGAAATCATGGTATGATTTTATGCTACAGTATACTGCTGTAGAAAAGTGAAAATTATATTATATTATATTATATTATATTATATTATATTATATTATATTTTGGCGGTTTTTATACTTACTTTTCTCTTTCCTTCTGAAGTGGAGATAGGGTGTGTCCACACCTTAAGGAAATGCATGTAGCCCGCTAATAGTCTTACCCTGGTAATCAGCAATTAGAGGTTCTTTCTGTTGAATACTTTACAAAAAGACTGTTGTGTTGATAACCACAGTCTTTGTAAAACTAAGAAAATTGAACAAAGTGTACGTTGCTCCTCCAGATGTTATGATCCGCTCTTTATACTGGAAAGGAATATGTCCTGTTTTGTTGCAGCTTAGCCTTGAATTCAGTCGTCAAGTTTGAGTTTACATGGCGATGAATTGACGTTCAAAGAGTGTTTTATCAAGTGATTCCCTAGAAGAGTCGGGATCATTTGGTTAAGATGATGTTAAAAAGATAATGGTTTAAGCCAAGCATTGTGTCTGTTTTCAATATGAGATAATTCAAAGTGAAGCTATCCTATTTAACTCCGATAAAAGCCATATGTTTCGATCGGGTTCTGGAAGTTCCTTTTCAGAGAATGACTGGCACTTTAATTTTGATGAGATAAAATTCCTCCTTCTAATCAACTGCAGCAAAACTGATGTAAATTAGGGGACTTGGTGTATCTCCTTCGATTACGTTTTTTAAATAACAACACCGCAATCTGGAGGAGAATTACAAAAGATGACCTTGAACAAATAATTGGTGCTCACTTGAATGGACTGTTTTCCCTCAAAAAGTGAATAAAAATTCTTTATTTTTATATGTGTGTATAATACCAGGCCAGAACAACCACGGGGTAGCTTGAAGTAAATTGGATGGATGTACTAGCTCAACTGTGGCAGAGATATCAAGAATTCATAGTAGTCAATAATCGGTCATAATCTCAACATTATATGAAAGACGAATAAAAATAGGCTGGAGTTTTATGACAAAACCCTCTATAAAAAATGGAAAAAGAATCTTGCTTGTTACAAGCCAAAGCTGAGTCTAACATTAATCTGTTGTTGTTGTTTATCTTTGTGTACTGTTGACTTGAAATTATCTCTTTTCTTTGTTGAAGAGATGTGGACCCTTACAAAAGTAATTTCATGTTATTTTGTTTCTCGGTTTACTCTAATTAATATTTCCTCTTTTTGATTTAAAAATATTCCACTGAAAAGCATGTCTTACTTGGCAAAAGAACTACTTGTTCTTTACTAATTCAAAAATCAGGTTACTGATTTAAAAGGCGAAAAAGGGACAAGAAACAACATGACCTCAACATAGCTGCTAATGTAAAGACTCTAATTTGGAGTCCAATTGTAAACAAAGTATGTAAAGCAGTACACACAGCAATGACATTTTGTTTCTATACCATACATACTAACAGCTTAAAAACTGGAGGTTGGTATATGGTAATCATGGTTACTACAATAAAAACCTTGCTGCAGGACCAATCCTGAGACAGGCTTATATGTTACGCTAAAACCTGCTGTAATAATCGCATAGTAGCAAATATAATGTTCAGTGAAATTTTGAATTCTTCATTCTTTCTGGCCTTTTCAAATAGATCATGTTCCCAGAGTTTTGGTTTACATATCAATATCAGCATCCTTTTTTTTCTTCTACATATCTACACTCACAATAACATCGAAATTGATTGAAAATACAAAATGCATGATGAACGCTCTTAACACTTAAATGTATTCAAAGTGGGGAAAAAACGGATAGGGCAGAAATAAATTGCGAAAAACTAAACTTACTAAACTACTATATTTTAGCGGCAGCAATATCTACCGATTGATTGTCTGATGTCCTGTTTCATTTAACAATAGGGATCGACGCATCAATTTGAGTGGATGGAGGCTGAAACTTGGTAACACATATCAGCTTGTATTTTAAAAGCAAAAAAAAAAACAAATGTAATTTTGGGTGGTTCAGCCTTTTGCTATAACCCTATAATAGACATTTGCAATAGAAGAGTGGAACTATACTGTTTATATTTAGCATTTGACCACACACACATACACGCTTTCACACGCACTCGCTCACAGACAGACAGACAGACACACAAACACACATTCTTTCACATCACTCTTCCAGGTCTGATGTGGGAGAAGGGATCATGTAAAAGAGTGTTATTTAAGAACGTGACATTTATTTAAGCTGTGCGAATGTTTGTTAGTTAGATAGATAAAAACTATACTTCCTTAATACAACATAAACAGGTTCTTTTTCCGGTCTTAAGTTATGATGACATCTTCCACTTATAGGCAATTATTATCAATTAAATATTAAGTGCGATGCTTTAAATTAAATTATTTTTCTAATTAGAGTACAGACTCAAAGTAATTAAAGTGAGATTTTATGAAGATGTGATGTTAGGGGAAAAATAAATTTCCGTTTAGGACGCCTGATTTGATTTGAACTTTGTTTCTTCCATAAGGTACTCAATCACCGCACGACGACGTTGTGACCATACAGCGAGGAGCAATGCGCACCATCTCTGGAGCTCAGAGCTCTACCCGTCTATCTTTGATTCCCGTTTGTGTTTAGAGTGACTCTTTTAATACTTGAGCAGGCAACTGAAAAACCACGCCAACTTAAGAGGACTCCAGTATTGTTTTAGAAAGGTCCAACAACACACAGGTTTATCTCAAGAAAGCCTTTTTATCGGAGCACTTAATAATTCTTATATTAAAGAACCTTAGAAACAAGGACGGGGAGCCTACACTCCGAGGGATGGACGTAGAAGATTTTATATGTCCACTGCTGGGTTGATACTTGCTAACGAGAAAGCCGTGGTGAAGACTCAGCCCAATACTGCCTGAACAATACTGCACAGTGGTCAACCTCCACAGATGGGATGGTTTTACTTAAACACTTTTGTGAGCTCATGACAAATAGAGCTAAATTGTTGTATCAAGCAACTGGGGATCATTTGTAACGTGATTGCAAAGAAGCAGCACGTTTGATAGGAAGGCTGGTGAAAAAATCTGACCCATACAAGAAAATCACAAAAAACCCCAAACAGCAAGACAAAATGTAAATATTAATGTATATTAAAAACTTACAAGATCAACGTGTTCATTCACATTTTTAATACTGAATATTTTTTTAGCTGACTTGAAAGGTTTTCTTCGTTACTTAAAACACAAGGCAAGGTCAATAACAGAGGAATTAAAGAAAAATTGATTTTTTTAAAATATAACGTGGAGTTTTGACTCATAAAAATGCGTTGAGTGATTTTGAGGCAATTTTTCTTTCCAGCCTTCTCAATCATTAAAACCAAATGCAACCAGCTCCTTTTTTCCGTCCATTTAAAATTCTCATGAGGTGTTCCTGGCAGCTTTTCGATAAGGGTTCTAGATAGTAAACTGAAATTAACTGGAGAATGTGCAATGATCTAAAAATTTTTACTGATGTTCGTTCAACCAATCCTGATGATTTAGGTATTTAAAAATTAGCACAGAATGTTACTACTGTATTGCTTATCTCCAAAAAAAAAGAATTATAACTAAATTAACATAGTATGCATTTAAGAGCTTTCAATCACATTAGCTTTATACCTTCCCAAACTCTTGATAAGACCTTGTCACAGCAGACATTGCTCAAAGTTCTTAAGTACTTGAGTTGTTATCAGATTTCCGCTCCAAAGGAAAGCTTTTGAAATGCTTTGTCACAAAGTTTTCTGAAAATACTGGAGTAGTTTTAAGGCAAGAGGCCTTTTTAGACCAAAGGAAGATTTGCATGAGTCAAAATTAAGTCTCTTTAGATATGAATAGAAGTACCAGAAAGTCTTCAAAGTACAAAAGTACATTACATAACTTTGTATGAATCTCGTCACACCTTACGTGCTCTTTCAGTCTGAGGTTCTGCATATCATTCTTCTTTATCTAGTTCCCATTGTTTTTCGCGGTTTGTGGGCACTCAATACCATTTGATAAGGTAAAGATAAAAAAAGTAGTAGTCATTGATATTTGTTGTGACTTCAAGGGGTTCTTACCATGTGGAAATTGGTAGCCTAATCACTGTGACAGTAATTTTTCCAATGTAAGGATATTGTCTAGTTTGACGCACGATTTAACTTATGCGTTTGAAAGATGATGATTAATTCTCTCTTTAAGGTAATTAACACACGTCTTCAAAAAGAAAATCAGAAATAATTGCACCAGCTAGATTTCATGTCTAGTTAAATTATCATTGATATTGCAATCACAATCATGGCATATTTTGCTTTCTTTCCAACTATGAAACCAGTATTTTTTTCCCGCATGCTTGCACTTCTGCAGCATGATTAATTATTAAATTGGCTCAAGGAATTCGATTTGTGTATTAATTCCTTAATTAACATAAAACCAGACAGATTTCTCAAAATGATTTCATATCAAACAGGTTTTTTCACTCAAGAAATTTTAAGGACGAGGAGGGGGCTAGAAATGTTTTCTTTTTCTCTAAACAGTGCAGGGATTAGCAAAAAAACATGGCTTAACCATGAAAATAAAAAACATTGTTCAAGTAACGTCGAGTAAGCAGATTTTGTTTACAAATGATTGAAGTATGTTACTTAGCTTAATATACTTCCCTAGTTAATCAGTTGATGTCAGAAATATCAATGGTTTTATTCATTGTTGATTGCACTCAAAAAGTACAGAAGACAATTTTTCAAAACCGAAATGCCTCATGGTTAGGAATTTTTATACAACGTTCGTACTACCTTAGTTTTGTGAACGACCTTGCCGTCAATGTCAAGGAAAAGAATGTTGGTATCCAGGCAACAAAGGAACGTTTTTAAGTGTGAGCAGACGTTGTCTCCTTTTTTTAGGGAGCTATCTCTTTTCAGCACTCCTTGTGTTTTTCATGATTTAGGACTAGTGAGCTTTCATACTCTTTAGTTAGGTAATTCACACGCTGATTTAAAGTTCTTCTGTTTATGCCAAACGTTTTAAATTAAAGTAACATTTCAAATGAAGAACAAAAACTTTGGTCTTCACCAAGTCAATGTGTTTCCAATTTCATGTCTATTCATGGCGGAAATATGTACTTCGCCACCCCGCGTCATGATTCTGTCCATTTATTGTAAAATATGACGCAGAAGTAGTTCAATGGACTATTCGACATTCTATAAAACCCCAAAGCAATAAAAGTCGTACAGGAGAAAAACATAAATTTAAGCAGACATGAATGTTAAGAATGTAAAAACATGATTTTGTTGTGATAGACTTTACCAAGAACTATTTTCTCTGCCATCAACTACCATTCTAAAAGCCTTAATTAACGGATCAACGGAAAAACAAGGGACCACTCTCGCCCTTGATACATTTGCCAAAGTTGTTTACTGAAATACAAGAACATCTCTCAGAGGATCATTTAGGAATACAGATGAATTTTTTATCAATTTGACTTATACTTGTGGCCGTAGCCAAGCCAGTTATTTTTATAAACTTTACCTGCTCTTAGTGATAGTGTAAGCAAGGCTTACCCTGGGAGCTACATTATGTGGGTTATCGGGTGGTGAAAGCAATGTTCAAATAACTAGAATGATAAAAGAAACTTGTTTCTAGTGGTCCTGAGATCTGTAAGTAAAAATTAAAGGTGATAACTAAACTTGAAAGGAAGATAACCTGTTGAAATCACGAAGTGCCTACACGTTGTAAAACTTCGGAAAGAAGAAAGAAGCAAAATTAAGAGGAGACTGGCACATTCTGGGAAAAAATAAATTAATACAGTACAAGAAACAATGAATCAAATGTTTGCGGAGGAAGATGGAGGAAGAGTTGGAGTCTTTGACAGAAGGACAAGGAACGGAAGGGACTATTTTCAAACGACAATAAAAATAGAAATACCGAAATGGCATCCAAATGACTAAGTTTCACCAGGGCCGAATACACTTCTGCCGAAAAGGGTAACTGCGATTATAATGAAGAGGATATTATTTTCTGTAGGAGATGAATAAGCAAGCACAGAGCTAGCAAGCTAACTCAACATGAAAGGAAAAATATGACGGGCTTTTTACACTTTTAGAGTTAAGTAAAAGCAGTAGTGATGTTTAAATCCATTCCTGCACAGGTTACTGCAACAGGGATAACCTATAAACTGATTGAATATTCGGTTTAGTGAAGTAATTTCTTCCAGATATCATTATCCATTATTTGATCTAAAATGTCGACGCTGGTAAACAGATTTTCAAGTTTTATGCAACACATTGGGATTTAAATCCTTTTTTTATTCCCCGTGATATGAAACCCCAGTGAAATAAACAAGAACAGCTCACTGGTCTTGTCGAATTTTTGACTGACAAATACGATGTCAAAAATTTGTGGGTAAGGGAGAAATTAAAGATAGATTAGGAAAAGTTACCTTCTGCAGCTGTGGCAATGTATACTAGAGATGTAACTTCAATATCGAAAACACGTTTGACGAAACCCTTATGTCACAGGATGAGCAAATGGCATTTCTAAACCATGACCAATGTAATTTGCGAGGACATGTGACTGATCGAAATACTTGTCACTGTGGGTGCTCAAATCACTGAAATTCAGAAAGCATTATGAAAAATAGCATATCAAGTCTCCACAAAGCTGGAAGCATGTGACACAAGGTAAACTCTTTCTTTGCTGGAGCATATTTTGTACGAATAATGACAACAAAGGCCTTAAGAACAAGTTGTACACAAGTTTTATTACGTCAAATCTTGGCTTATTTTGTATTGACAAATCTGTTTAAAAGATTCTCCTAAATATTTAAATATTTTTTATAAAGTATGTTTTAATTCCCTGTTATCTGACCCAGTTTTTCTCCCGTACGTTGCGGTAGGTCACATTAGATATTTGCTTTCCTTTATTTTTGTTAATTTATGACAAAAACTTTCAAAAACCTATCTGTATCAGTTTGATCTCAGTTTACCAGTTCCTTTTATCGTTCAGCATTTTATCAGGCATTATTGCGTAACACGTGACAAAGCTACCTTGTAAAATAGGGCGTCTCCCTAATTATAATCCTATCCTCTTCATTTTCCTCATAAAATCTTACTTTCCTCTCAACTGTGACGTCAGAAAACAAGAAGCCCCATTTTCTTCTGCTGTGGCAAAGCATTTCACTGAATAAACAATGTCCTTTTTTCGCGATTTCAAAAGTACAACGAGAAATTATTCTGATACTCACTTACAAAAATAAGAGAAAAAGATTAACATTAGTAAGAAACATGGTCCTTAAGGAAAAAGGTCGGCAAGAACGACCAGAGTTGAGAATAGTAAGGTGTAAGGCTATAATTACATTGTTGGAAGGGAGGAAATGCAAGGAATTAGAGAAGAATGTATGTGAAATGCAATGTACGCGAGATACACCTAACGTGGCATGTAAAAAGGAAGGGTTACGAAGTACTAAAAGACTCAACGGTAATGCACGTTAGATTAAGAAGAAATGCTGAAAGAATTCAGGGGAAACATTGACCTTTTTTTGGGAGGGGTGAAGATGTTTGTATTTGGGGTCTGACATTTTGGGCAGACTAACATATTTGGGGTCTAATAGCCTTTGAGCCGAACAACTCTGAAGCTAAAGACCAAGATCTAAACAGCAGTCATACGACCTGTGCTACTGTATAGATTAGAGACAGCAGCGTTAAGAAAGGCAGAGGAAAGGGCCCTTGAAGTGACAGAGATGAAATTGTTGAGGTGGATATGTGGTATATCGCTTCTGGAAAACTGGACCAACAACGACATTCGAAGGTTTGTCGGTGTGCCAAACATATCCAGGAAGACCAGGGAAGCAAGGTTAAAGTGGTATGGACATGTAATGAAGAGGAACCAGGAGAGCTCAATAAAGCAAGCATGGCAGGAGACAGTTCAGGGGAAAAGGAGCAGAGGCAGGCAGAAGCTGAGATTGAGAGATGTTGTAAGGGCAGACATGAGGCAAGTTGGAGCGAATCCGAAGGACTGCAAGGGGTGCGGAAAGTGCCGCAGACTGTGTCGAGCGGCCGACCCGTCCTAGCGATGGAACAAGACCGCAGGAAGAAGAAGAAGAAGAAGAAGAAGAAGAAGAGTCTTTGAGCCGAACAAATTTTTTTTCACTTACTCAACTATCTTTTGAATATAATTATGGTATCTTGAAATACTCAAGAAAAAGGGCCTGTATCAAAGTTCTTTTTAGCTCAACTTGTTTTATTGGTATATAAAAGGCTTGTTCCAAAGGAAGAAAAGCTTCTTTTATTGAAACCAATGTAACGAAAACATAGCGCTCTACAATTGTTGGACGATGAAAGAAATATTGCTAGTATTGCTAAGTCAAGTTGTGTTTTCCACACATTTTTTAAATAGAAATCTTGGCTAGGACTTTACCGGTAGGAGTTTCTTAAGTTTAGTCTAAACTTTATATGCAAAATTTTTAAAATGTTTATAGGAAAATTGGAACTTTTGTTTCAAATATGTTTTGTTATATAAGGTCAACGAATTGAGATTATTTCAAGATGGTAATTAAGACCTTATGAGATTAAATAGCACAAAGTGGACATAAACTGAGTGATTTTCTACTTTTTTTCTGTTTAATTAATTTTTTATGACCAAAGAAAATAAGAGACTTGGTGAAATTTGATAAAAGATGGTCCAGGATGAAAGAGCCATTACTGATCAAGGAGTAAAACCGGTTGTAAATAGAATATATAGAAAAGATCAGTTAATTTTATTTATAACCAATCAATTAACTTTATTTAATAAACTCTGTGTTTTCTATTTGTCGCTAAATTACGTCTACCGGATTTCTCATCACTTGTTACAATTTGACTAACTCTGATTTTATTCCAAGAGACCTTTCCAAAAAAGGTGAAACAATAAATTGATATTAGATTGCTGGATATAAGATGAAAGAAGTGTATATTAGAACCTTGAAAAGGTAATGCTCGAGAAGATTTTGATTTGAATGAAAACGTGAGGGAAAACAAAACTGAAAAGGATGGACTGTATAAAGAAAGATTTCACGACCTTCGGAGCATGAAGGGGTAACAAGCTTTGAAAGAGCTCTCTGGAAAAGGATCCGTCACTCTGATAGTCCTTAAACCGGAAAAATAGGCGAGAAGAGAAGAAGAAGAAGAAGAAGAATGATGATGATGAAGAAGTAGAAGTAGTAGTACTATTACTACTAGTAGTACTAGTAGTAGGGATACTACTAGTAGTAGTAGTAGCAGCAGTAGTAGTAGTGCCAGCAGCAGTAGCAGTTCCTGTCATCAACTCGAGATTATTGGCTCTTGACACTTTAATCTTGAGTTGAAAACTTTGATGTCGGTGCGTATGTGTGGAAAATATACGCAAAAATTTAAGGCTATAATAAAACACACAACTGCTTACTGTGAAACGACAAAAAACCAATTCTAAGTTAAAACAGAATACGTTTACTGATCAATGTAGGTTAAATTGAAATGCAATAAAATAATTAGAACGATTAGTTTGAAATCAGGTGAAACAAAATCTTTAATGATAAGGCTTGACAGATATCAATGCTCCTTTTTTCATTATTCTTTTAAAATGCAGGAAAAGAGAAAAGGAAAAAACCCTAACAAGCAGCGCGTAGATAGATGTTGGTACTAGTACTAGTAGTAGTAATAGTAGTAGTTATGTTGGTAGTAGTAGTAGTTATGTTGGTAGTAGTAGTAGTAGTAGTAGTAGTAGCAGAAGATAGCAGGAGAAGTAGAATGTAGGTTTTTACTATTCGCCAGTTATTTCCCTGTTTACATGACAAAAGAGCTCTTAAATTTCCAACCTTAGGTAACGTATTTTACATACGAATGTTCACAAGCACTAGCTTTCAGATTTAGTGAAAAGAGCAGCAGCTTGGTCATTATGTGGTCTTCATGGAGTCTGAAATCTTTTAATACTTTTATCGATATTCCATTATGTTTTATATGACTATCATTATACAAGCCCTGATTGGTATATAATCTTATGTAGCAGGAGACCGTAAATCCAAGCTTTGGTTAGGTAGGATCAGTTTCCAAGAAATAAAGTAGATCAAATAGTGTTTGATAAGATTTCACTAACAGTTAGGGAGTAGAATTATCCCCTTAATCCCAGCGTCTTTGTGGTTGGATTTTGCCTACAAATTTAGGTCTATTAGAAGTATGTTTTAGTTTTGCTATAATCTCTCCTCACCAGGATGTTTAATATTATTTTTAATAGATCTCAGAACCATTTAGATGATAATGTAAGTTCCATATTAATATTTATTTTACATTCAGTATACCATTTGAAAAATCTTGAAATTACAAACAATTTGGAATATAAAAAATTTTGATGAAAAGTTCATCTTCCATTATAATAAGGTTGTTGGATATATTTGAAGAATAAATATGTAATGTACATAATATGTTAGCAAAACTGGTTTGATTAATGTCATCTTTAATTTGTATATTACTGGGAAATTCGTCAAGTAAACAAAACACTTTCTAGCAGAGTTTCACAAATATTTGTTCTTCGTTTCTAATGAGGAAGGATATTTCAACGTGGTCTTCGGAGGGAGGGATTATTATACCCACTTTTTACCTTAAGTGTGGTCTGGTCTTTTCACCATTTCCATTTATTGTATTTAAAGAATGTCAACTAAAACAAACTAAAGGAAGAAAGCTATTATGCTATTTCAAAATTTTAACATTAAGATCGAATTGATGTCTTAACATTTAAGCTTTAAATACGAAATAGAAAGTGGGGAAAATCAAAGTACACATTTACTGAGCCACAAACAGCAGAAAAAGTTGTTACAATTCTCTAATAGGGGCCATAATGAAAATAAAGTCTTCATGATCTGTATGATGCTACCTCTGCCACCGTTTCTCTAGATTACCGTCCCACCTGTTTGTTTTGCTCTTTTTTGTTTCTGTTTACTCTTATTTTTTAACTATTTCGGATAACATCATGTATTAGGCTTTTAACATTTACCTTTGAACATTTGTATTTTTTTGTTAGTATCGAATAAATACATACATAGGTACATACATGATCACCCCCCAACTGCCCGGAATAGACAATCATCCAAAGGACTGTGTGACACTGTAACGTCCCAGGTAATGAATTGGCAGACAGACTAGCTAAAAACGAAATAAACTGCCAGAGGGTCGGTCAAAAAGCCAGTTTTGAAGAATCTAAGACCATAATAAAGGAAAAAAAATAAGGAAAAGATGGCTTCAGTAACATCCAGACTTCAGCAAAAAAGGCGGTTATTAATTTTTTTGGTAGAAATGCTTAACTTACTAGGATGAGACTAAAGACAGACCATTACAGACTCGGGCATCTCGTGGACACACTGCAAATCCACATTAGTGATTCTACAGCGTGTCTCTGCTGAGGTTGTCTAATGACTTTTAGATAAAGTTTGCTTCAGGACTGCCCAAGCTACCAACATATCCTGGAGGAAATCTAGTATGGTGAAACACCTTCCAGGGAACCATTCTATTTTTCCACGAGGGCTCTCATGCAGATTACTGCACTTGTCAAAGCCATCGGTATTTCTGTCAGTGCAATCGGTGATGCTGATTCAAAGGAGGTAGTTTTTTGGTCGTTTTACCTCGGTAGAAAACATGTTAGGCTTTGGGCATGTTTTTCATGCAGCTCGAATCTTTCTCGGGTCTTCTATTAACATCAGATGAGATAGTGTATTAGTAGGATGAGACGTCATTTCATTTCGGACTTTGTTGGTAGAGGCATCAGAACATGGTAGATAAGATATTCTCCAGCTTTAGAAACGTAACCTGCAATCCTTTTCAGCCTAAATTCTAAATTTTTAGAATTCTTGGACACGTCCATTGGATATTTTGCATTGAATAATTGAAATTACTAACATTCAATATCTGACAAAGCTTCAGATAAAAAAAGAAGAAGCTCACGCCGGGGAATCAAGAAAGAAAATTAATTTTTTGTATACATAGAGTAGGTTTGTGTATGAAATTCAGTTTATTACAAGACATCTAGACTACAGAGTTATATGATAAAAAGTCCTAGTATAGAGTATATTGTATAGTATATTGGCTACAGGCAATGCATTTTTCTATTCAACATCAATCAACGTAAGTCAATGAAATTTTCGGACTTTGGACCGAAGCAAAAGAACATTTTAACCTCCTGCTTTTAATTGCTTTCACAACACACAAGAAAGTTAAATGAAGCCCAGATAATAATACGTTGTCTATACGAAGGACAGGACAGGTAGCTCATAGTAAATATTTTCTAGGAGCACCTGCTTTAAAGCAATTAATGAAATATTTGATAATATTCACTGCACTTGGTGTTCCAACTGAGCTTTCACTATTTCTTCTACATACAAATCTGACAGTTTTAAATTAGAAGCTTAATGAAAAAAATAAATTAATTAAATGGAAAAGGAACCAGGCATTTCTTACATTCCATGTAGTCAATAATCAGCTCCAGACATTTAAAGTCCAGTGAAATTTGGATTCACTCAAAAATCACATGGATTCCATGTGCTTTTCTATTCCTTACGTAAAAACACGTTGAAATCATGTGGGTCAAACAAAGAGTGATTCTGTAGCAAAACATATTAATTTTTTTACTATTTTTTTCTCTCATATTTATATCGAATTAAAATATTTTAATCAAAATATAATAAAAATTATATTATTTATATCGAATAAAAATATTTTAATCAAAATATAATAAAAATTATATTATTGCTGTTAACAATATGTGTCCTCTGAAAGCAAATAAAAACAGAATCCTGTCATATTTGACCTCAAGCTAAGTGGGGAAAGTACGAAGAGAAGCTGAAGAACTGAAAAATAACAACGAAAAGGCGTAGTCTGAATAATATGCCAAGTTGAATCTTTTTTCACTGATTTTATATGTTGAAAGAATTTTATAGAATCTCTTTTAAAATTCTTATTCAGACACTTCCTTCTCGTCCCTGTCAAGAACTCGTATAACATTGTCACTCATTTATTTCACATCACTTAAACAAATCCTAAAAAGTTGTCAGTATCTCAGCAAAGATGATCGTAGGGATTTATTTCAAAGTTGGTATAACAGAGAAAAATTTAAATTTGATAAATCATTGACGTCTATTTTTCAATATATTTCATTGTCTGTTCATAACACACCTTGTTTTACATTAATCCATAATATTTTAATAGTGGGTATCTTTAAATGTGAGCTTTTTGATAATAAGGCTTTAAACTAATGTTGTTTTAAATTGCCTATATTTCTAATCCTCGATAGCAATGAAGACAAATAAAAACAATTTTTAATCCTTTGAATTTACTAGATTAAGGACTTCACATCTTAAACAGTGAGATTTTTACACGCAGTATCTAAATACTATATTTCTTTACAAAACCTGAAAATGAAATCTTCTGATATTTGTAAAGAAAATTTTCACCTCAAACATATCTTTCAGCAGTTAGTTAAGTATCTAAACCAAGAACTACATAATCTATTGTGGCCAATAATCAGTAATGAATTCAATGGTTAAATACTTAATTAGTTCTAGGTTTTGATCAAGGGGATTTCGAGATCTAGAGAAAGACAAGTAGAAAGTCCATGCCTGTCCCCTTAATTGGGTTCGAACTAAGGCCTGCAGCTTTCGTGCCAACACGTTCTACCACTCGACCTATTGATGCTATGTTGCGCTGAATGAAAGATATGTTTGTAAACCCAGCTGGTTAAAAACTAAATTTACCAGTTATCGTGTTCAGTTATATCTCATCATAACGTGACTTGTTTATCTCTAATCATAATTATTTCCACAGGGCAAGTTCAACAGAGCTAAACTCTAGTGCAAGTTTTGATGACTTTCCAAGCATCTGATCGACTTGGATTTGTTTGATGGCTGGAAAGTAGACCCCCAGTTGCCCCCAGTTCCTATTACTTTACAATGAAACCTCTTTTCCGTTTACCTCCCAGCTTGTCCATAACTAGGCTGTCAGAATAGCTATTTATGATCTGTAGAGCATGTTCACTTTATTTCATACGGTGAAAAATTAGTATTTCTGCTAGTTGAAAAATTCAATTGAACTGGTTACAAAGACGGGGAACACGAAATCAAATTGGGTGAGGAATGGTGGCGAAGCCCAAAGCTTGAGTGAAAGAGTATTAACACAGCATTTGATGCAGCAGTCAGCAACACAAACATAGAAGGAGGAAAAGTTTTCAATACATAAGCAGCTTAAATAACGAAATTCTGGGCCTTTAGAAGCATGTTTCTTTTTCGAACTACCAATTTGCCATCAATGGGAAAGAAATATATTAAAAATCTATTTATGGCAGTAATCATATTTTTTAATGAATGCATTTCTAAAAAAACTTCGTGGAAAATTGTGACCAGTAAGATTCAGGCTCACTTCGCACAGGGACCAGGATTTCCAGTAAAAAAATACTTTTGCTCTCATCCTTATTTCACTGCCCTTGCCCTGCAAAAGTAGTATATGCTAGAATTACCCCCAGGGATAAAAAGACATATTTTAGGATTACCCTCTCTGTGTTACTTTTGTCCACTTGCAACTTTACTGCTGAATACGTTTGAATTTGTTGATTATGTTGGTCTTCTGAAAAATCCAGTGAAACTTGTTTTTATGCATTTTTTATTTATTATATTGAATAAAAAGACATTTTGAAAGAAATCCTATTTAATATTTATCACGATTGTATCCTCTTATCACACGAGGTTAAAGCCAGAAAATATTTCCACTGAAAAATACCACTAAATATTACTACTGGATTATTATTTACTTAAATATCATTATGGATAGTCAAAAGAGATACATTTTTTATGTCAAATCATGGGTTAAAATAGTTACTGAAAAAGTGATGCTTCCTTTGTCTCCACACCAAATTTGTTGTATTGTGAAAGGAATTATTTAGTGTATCTCCTTCAGCACAAAAATTGGGAGAGGGGGGAGGGCAACGTAACAACAAGAGGGTAATTCTAACAGATGTTACTTTTACTTGGGCAAAAAGAATATGGGGGTGTAAGCAATTTATTACACCGGGCCATATCAACTGGGTAACGGTAACGCCGTGAGGGAGGACGCAGATTCTGCTACTCAGCTGTATTGTTGCCCATTCTTTGCTTAAGACGATAAAAAGGTTTTTTATGATGTTAATGGCCAAGCAGAACTCGGGTCCTTGTGTGAATGAATGCGGCTTCAACTCTCATTGGCAACGAGGTCTTTGCTTGACTGATATAATTATAATTAATTTTTTTTGTAATTATCACGACACTACAACACCCCCCAGAAATGTCGATTAAGATAAAAGCTATCAATTGTAGAAAAGTACAGTTGGGACATAAGTACACGCTTTTTTTTTATAAGCAACGCAATATTTTGACTCAGGCTCGCTGTTGCTTAGCTTTTGAAGGAAACCAGCCTAACTAGTTGCTTAGCTGTTGCTTAATATTTCCACTTCTTTTTTGTTTGAACTCCAAAAAGCAGTGTAGCCCCTCCCCCTTTAGACAAAGAGGACGTTTTCCCCCTCCTCCCCTCTATAAGGAATAGTTTTATTTAAAGATGAACATCTGTGTTGGTACATGAACATGGCGCCAGACACTGACGTCATTAAAATTTCGAACAGGCNAGTTGCTTAGCTGTTGCTTAACATTTCCACTTCTTTTTTGTTTGAACTCCAAAAAGCAGTGTAGCCCCTCCCCCTTTAAACAAAGAGGACATTTCCCCCCGCCTCCCCTCTATAAGGAATAGTTTTATTTAAAGATGAACATCTGTGTTGGTACATGAACATGACGCCAGACACTGACGTCATTAAAATTTCGAACAGGCAAAAGAACTAAAAGAGATCATTCTACTGTATTATATTGCATTCTATTGTTTATTATTAGCTATCAGCGAACTTCTCTTCTGCATTAAATTTGGTTTTTAGTTTTTAGTAATATTGGTTTTTAGGATTTTTAACTTGTTTTTATCGAAGATATTCTTCTGTTGAGTAGAAAATAGAATTTCTCAAAAATAATTTTGTACGGTACACGAAACGACCCTGGGTTGTTGCTTAACAGTTGCTTAAAATTTCGTAAATTTCGAGCCTGGCGTTGCTTATAAGATGTTGCTTATAAAAAAAAGAAGCGTGTACTCAAGAATGGTTCACAATATTTTTTGGAAGTTGTTGTTATGGATTTCAGCCTAATAGATTCTCACCATACAAGACTGATCACAATTTACAGACAGTAATCATATATTGGAACTTTACATCGGGATGAAATGATCAAATCTTGGTAAAAAAAACTGCATTTTGTACGAAACCCTTACCCTGAACCTAATTCTAAATCTTAACTTAATGCCAACACTCACCCCAAGTATAGATATAACCCTCAACCATATCCTAAACCAATAAACCTAGATCTTATCCTTGTACTAACCCTAACTTTGAAAACTAACCAACTGTTATAAATTTGAACCCCAATTCAATCGGATCGGTCTAAGCTATGTGCTTTGCTGTATTTTTTCCACAAAAATTTTAAAATATAAGGAAAAGAGAGGTGTTCCCACTACGAATAAAACAATAATCAAATGATGAATAATTTATTTACCAAAATCATTTAATCTAGAAATAACTCCATTAGAGGTTTGTTGCTTTTCATTACATTCTCCCACCACAATGAAGAATTTCACAGATTAAGTGTTTGCCAGGAAGGGCGGTTCTCTTTTGGCAATAGCCACATGTTAATGAAGCCACTTACTTCACTCATGCAGTCAGTTTGAAGAATAAGGAGACTGTCAATCCCAAAATTGTCTTTTTAAACAACAGCTTTTTTTTGTATCTGATATGAAAATTGGCATAGAATAAATGTCAAAGAATCCTGTACACAAGCAACTACATAGAGGGCATATGAGTCATTTCAACTCACACGATATACCAGTAAACGCTAGGAATAAAGGAAGTATCTTTCTTTCATCTCAATCAAAGTTAAAATATGGTTCTTAATATATCAAATATATGGAGGGTTAAAATTCAACGTCCTTCTGATTAATACGAGGAGAAAAATTCTGGATATATATTCGAAAGATGTTCTGGGATATTTTTCAGTCAAAAGTAATTTGGTAACATTTCATTCAACCAAATCCTTTTCGATTTCTCGTTGTTTTTGTCTTTTTGTCTGCTTTTTTAATGTTTTCTTTTTCCTGGACTGTTATTAGTCCTTAATTAGTTTAACACCACTTAATCAAGGATTGTACTTGGACTAAAAAAATTATATTTTAGTTTACAAAGGACACACATTGATTACAGCAATCTCTGGGATATTTGGTGCATTTTCTCCTGATGTGATTTTATTCCTGTAAATTTTAGAGAAGGAAATATACAAAGCTGGAAAATGGCTAAGCAAAACGGTATCAGATATTACAATTTCGGCTGGTTTGGATGAGATAAGTTCTGAGGCATCCCGTCTCAAATTCATTTAGGGATTAAACGTCTAACCTTTCAAGGACGCTGACGCATTTTCTCGCCTTAACATGCCAGTAATATTGTCGTTAACAGTATTTTAACAATATTTTAAGTAATTTCCTGACTTAGCATTGTGTTCTGTGACTTTGATTTCATATATTCCGGTTACACTCGAAAATACTTGTCAACAGCTCTTCTATCCTTAATTCATTTACCGCCTCCCACATCCAAATAGCCGATGTGTCCAAGATTGTTAATTTTTTGCATTCACCAATTCTCATGACAGTGACGTTAGATTTAGTTCAGTTGTTGTGGTTGATGTCATTCATAAGATTCGTTCTTCCAATACTTGAAAGTTCAATTTTTTGAAGACCAAAGAATTCGAGAAAGATAGATAGATAGGTAGATAGATAGATAGATAGATAGATAGATAAATAGATAGATAGATAGATAGATAGATAGATAGATAGATAGATAGTAAACGTAGAGCAACTCTTGGCCATCAACAACTCACTCAAGTACGTAAAAGAACACACTTAATGCAATTAATAGCATATTTCTTTGCCTTCTCTTGTTCAGGACTTGTCCTCAGCATGCATGTTGTTGAGTATTGTACTCTGAATCATAGCAGAAGTGTTCTTCTGCAACATGACATAAAGGCATTTTTCTGTATTCTAACCCCTCACGTACTCTGTCAGCCAAAATTTCACACACTTTGCCAACTTTGTTTTTTACAACTAAAGGACTAAATTCTTCAATAATTAGTTTTAGAATTCTTTCCTCTTATCAATTCACCACAAAAGGGATCAGGAATAGGAATTATGTACTAAAATGAGAGGTATTCCTAGGAAAATTTGAAGAATGGCTGACATTGTAACTTTTATGCTGTGGATGAGATAGTAGGAAAGTAATTCACATACAGTTAAAGCCGTTTTCATTTTTTGGCACACCTTTTCAAAGAGAGCGCAACAAAAACACAAATCTGAGAAAAGCAATTAAAATATCTTTTTTTGTACCTAGGGTTATGTTATCATACTTAATTTCGACACCTTTAATAAAACGAAGATATCATAGATAAGGCCCTCAGGGATAAAATTTTTTCTATTTTGTGCTCATTTCAATTTGCACCTCCAAAACACGGCCTTAATACTGAAGTGAATAGGCCGTAATCAGCTTAAGCTTAGTTAAAGAAAAGCATCTTTGTTCTCAAAGAATTCGGTTTTTAGCCAAAGCTATTTACTTCACATAGTTGCACGTTAATCAGTCTAGTCTTGGGTTTGTAATCATGAATCATATCAGGCCAAGCGACCAATTTTTTGGGGAACCTTATTTGACCTAGCTGGCTGCTTTTAAAGAGAAGCGCAATTGATAACTTACTGGAACGATACGACAACTTTAACTTTAACCACCAGAGAATAAAAGTGATCTTGTTTACTCTGGCCTTTCTATGAATTCAATCATTGTCAGAGAAATTGAATAGAGAAACCATTCCATGTGAATATGGAGAGACCAATCGTTTCGCTTGATAAAAGAAGACTTTGTTGATTGTACTTGTTATAAATTGAGCTGACTTTGTGTTCATGCAACAGACAAAGGACCATGAGACTCACTGTCGATCATGGTGGTCAAATCTTTTAAGAGTATGCGCGCAGTAACAACGCGCAGCATAAAAGAAGAGTACAGGACAAGAAAAGGCAGTTGATATATTTCCTGTGAATTCTTTAAATAGGATTGCTAGCCATTAATTTGCATTATAATATCAAGGTTAAGATACTAAACCACTCTTTCTCTCTTTTCAGCCTCTCATTTAATCAAGTAAATTGCTGGTAAACATGAAGTCACAGAGTAGTCTGGAATTTATATAAAAAGAGAAGGTCACTGTTGAAATTCTAAAGCACAGCTTGATCATCTCAAAGCAAGATTTTTAACTATGACTTATCCAGAATCCTCTCTGTCTGAGTAAAGTGATATGATACTCTTGTTTAATAAATTAACTACCCCATTGTTAGTTATGCAAATTGGATGTCTTTCTAGACTTTGAAAAACAGCTTAAATGAACTTGTAGTTAATGAAAGAAGGAGAGGATACCTATTTAATTTCACTATCCATACGTGTATGAAGAAGTGAAAAATATGGATGGACAAAAGTGGTTTTAAGGCAGTGCTTGTGACTTCGAGAGCCATTTTACCACCTACGCTAAGGTCATGGTGTTCTTAATCAGATCATTTTGTAACCACATCTTTCACTTCAGTTCCACTATGAGCTCCAATATTATTTTCATATACAGATGTATGTGTTTGAAAAGAACAGCTTGTTTTTGTTCAAATTTAATACAATGAAATACTACATTTAAACACAGTTTATAGAACGAATAACAAAACGCTTACATTCAGAGTCAAACCAGGATTTGGGTTATGAAACCACTAAACAAAATATATCATTTTCGACAAGATCTTGAAATACTGGATTGGCTTCAGACAAGTTTAGATTTTGTCTCATGGGTAGGAAAACCTTCTTAGATTTGGTTGGAAATACTCCCGGGAACAGTATTTCGAAAAAAACCCAAACTAGGGTAAGTGGGATTAAGCCAGCTAAAATGCAGAAGATTGGTATGACGACCTGTTTCATGCTGTACCGAGCATAACACCTTTACGCATAATGTACGAATTTCAATGTACTTCTGAAGAAGAATTTACTGCCGATCTTGATCTATAGAAATCCTAAAAGAAAATTGCAGGAGGAAAGAGAAACCAAACAATCTTTCAGCACATTTGTTGTGGTTTATTAGCAGTATGAACACATTATATATAATATATTTGTGTAATTTTGTGTATTCGTATCAAAAAGTGCTCAATGCATATAGCAGAAGCAATATACTTAAGGAAAAACACGAAAAATAAGAACTATTAGTTGCAATCATAGTTCTTATTTTTCGTGTTTTACCTTATGTAAATATATATATATATATATATATATAAATATATAATATTCGTACTTGGTTTTTAAGCCTTTGTCATTACCAAATAGGATTCATATAGACAACATTTCGTACTGCAGAAGCCTAAAAACCACAACACAATTAAAATAATAATTTAATTGGTTTTGACTCTTTCTCACCAGGTTGATAAAGGCTGACATCTAATGGGTTTAAATGAGATTCAAAATTATTGAAATTCAGCCATTGAATTGTTTAGGGGATTTTTTCCTATTTTTAGAATTGAGGTCGTGAGTAAGAAGCCCCTCAGCTGCATATAACGCAATTGGAGTAATAGGTCACTTTCTGAGTATGTTTTATCACACACACATACACATACACACATACACACATACACACACATACACACATACACACATACACACATACACACATACACACATACACACATACACACATACACACATACACACATACACACATACATACATATATAGATAGATAGATACATACATACATACATTCATATATTACATACATACATACATACATATATTACATACATACATACATACATACATACATGATGATTGCTCCTTCTTATCAGACGAGTGCCATTCCTTCATTTCTTTCTTCTACCTGCTCTTTCCGCCCATGCAGTCTTAGGTGGCTCTTGAGAACCTGCGAGTGACTTGCATGGTTTGTGGCAGACATGGTATTCCTAGTGATCCACTGTTATACCTATGTATACTATATGATCCACTGAAGATCCCACTGTTGCCATCCGAAGGTTGGCAACAGTTCAGTGATCCACTGAATATCCATGAAACCTGAGGTGTCTCTTGCGTCCATCGGACGATTTACAGATTTTGGGGCACATACGTACATACATCACACACACATACACACATACACACATACACACATACACACATACACACAAACACACATACACACATTCACACATACACATACACACATACACACATACACACATACACACATACACACATACACACATACACACCTAAACACATACACACATACACACATACA
>RDPX01000359.1:215635-231837 GCA_003991215.1 Morbakka virulenta | reverse complement strand
TTATCCCTTCCACTACAATTAATGTGGTTTTAGAGAAAATTATTTGGAATCATAAATGTGTTTGTATTTAATTTTTAATGTATTGAATTTTTAGCATTTTAAAGCCTATAAATTTTCAATTTTGTGGCCCATTTATACATATTTTTTTTTTACGTCATTTTCCCCAGTAGGTAGGCTCAATCAATACCTTTCAAAGGGTCTTGGTTGTGACAGTGAGGAAATTCTTGGAAGGATATTCTTCTTGACACCAATCAAAGTAATTGAGTTAAACTTGGGAGAGGTGTTCGACAAGGGTATCATTAATCACTGACTTGTTTTTTGTTTTTATTGTCATGTACAGTGAAATAAACTTGAAGAAAATTGAAGAGCTGTACGAAGTGGTTCTAACTAGAAGTAACATCAGATATCCAGACGGTACTGTTTTAATTGTTGAAACAAAAGAAGATATCCAACATCTTCTTGATAAAGTTGAAGAAAAATGTGAATCCTTTGGGTTGTCAATAAATGTAAAAGAAACTTACTCGACGAGCGTGTCAAAGAAAGGGTCTCCCCCTGCATCCAAACTTGGAGGAAATGGAATAGAGATCAAACAAGTTGAAAATTTTAATTATTTAGAAATCTTTGCAACATCTGATGTAAAATGTGATTGTAAAATGAAACGACAAATTGATACGGAATACGGAAAATAGTATTTAACAAAAAGAGATCCATTTTAACAAATTTACACATTACCATGTCAACGGGCAGAAGAATCTTGAAATGTTACATCTGGTGTGTGGATGTGAAACATTGAGTGTTTTGTCTGTTGTGCAAAAGCGTTCACAGGCAAGAGAAATATGGCTCATAGGAAAAATGTTAGACACTTTATAGGCCGAAAAAGTGTCAAATCTGCAAGTACTGAGAATCACTGTAGTAAAGTAAAAACTGTTATTGACAATCAGAAAACAGAAAATTGGCATTTTAGGGGCATGTCATGCGAAGAAAAGGCACAGAGAATCTATCGCCAACTGGAAAACCAGAGTGTAAAAGAGCAATAGGGAGAGAGAGAATGATGTATTTGAGGAACATCAAACAATGGACTAACACGGCAAGTGGACGTAAACTAATGTGGACATGTCAAGAAGAAAAGCTTGAAGATGCATAAGCGTCGACGCCCTAGGGAATGATACCTGAAGAAGAAGACAGCATGTAGAAAAACTTGGATTTTATTTTGAAAAAGAGTAGCCGAATATCAACGTTAAATTACGCGTCTTATAACAAGTTAATATAGAATGTAAAGAAATTGGGATGTTATTTTGAAAACAAGTGGCTCATATCATTGAAATTTATTATTTTTATATCTTGTCACTATAGATATGAGAAAAGCGAAGCTATCGTTATAAAAAAAGATGGGCGCATATTTACCTAAAACTCCCCTTTCTATATATAGTCTGTATAGAATGTATAGAAATTGGAATATTATTTGGAAAAAAGGTTGGCCTGAAATTTTGAAGTTAGTAACCAGTCAATATAAAGTGTATATACATTGACCTATAAGTTTAGAAATGAAATGGGCGGATATCAACTTAAATTTGCCCTTTTAAAGAGCAGACGGTATAAAATGTTAAGGAGTCAGGATCGTATTTTGAAAAATGTGGGCGCATCTCAATCTCAATTTTTTATTTTTATAACTTGCCAATATAGAAGGTAAAGAGATGTAGATTTTATTTTGAAAAATAATGGTCCTATATTAGCCTAAAATTTTGCTTTTTATAGACAGGCAGTATAGAATGTACAGAAATTAGAATATTAGTTTGGGGGAGGTTGGCTCATATCAACCGAATTTTCTAATTTTGTATACTTCTTTGTATAGTATATATAGATGTTAGAATATTATTTTTAAAAGAGTGGGAGAATATTATTCTAAATTTTTTCCTTTTCATGAATAACCAGTATAGAATGTATACAAATTGGGATATAATTTTGGGAAAAAAATGGGCGCATATCAACTTAAATTTTCCCTTTTCATAACGAACAGTATAGAATGTAAGTAAATTAAAATATAGTTTTGAAAACAAGTAAGCGCATAGCTAAAATCTTTTTATAACTAACCAGAATGTATAGAAATTGAAATATAATTTTGGGAAAAAAGTGGGCGCAAATCGGATCATTTGTACCTACGATTTCTCGTTTCATAAACAGTCAGAATAGAATAGTTAGAAATAAGAATATTTTTTAGAAAAAAAGTGGGTTTGTAGTTACCTGAAATTCGATTTTTATAATCACTCTGTATAAATTGTATAAAAAATCAGAGTATAAATATTTTAAAAATCAGGATATATATATAAAGATTTAAATTTGGCGGATATCAATCTAAATTTTCTCTTTTTATATACTTATAAGGATAGAATGTGTAAATATCAGGATACTATTTTGAAAAAAAGTGGGAACATATAAAAAAAATTGATCTTTTTATAACCTTTCATTATGAAAGGTAGAGAAATGGAGATATGATTTTACAAAAACATAGGCGCATATTAAGCTTAGCTTTTCCTTTTCATTCCTTGTTAGTATAGATGATATAGAATTTAGAATACTATTTTAAATAATTTTAGGCACACATTTACCCAGAGAAACTTAAGAAGTTGCCCTATTTAGAAAACGTCAATAGAAAAAGGATATTATTTTGCTATGTTTCATGTACTTCAGATCGTCTTTTCTTCAGGTCAATTGTTACCTGTTTTTCTTTTGATTCTTGTTGAGTTATTGAAACTGTATCAGATTCCACTGATTCAGCTTGTGTTGCTCCAACTGAATTCACAGAATGGGTACAAGTTGGTATTGAAACATTTGTACCTGGTCGTAGTTACAAAGTCAAACCGCGTTCTCCTCCATATTCATCTTCTGAAATTTCAAATCGCAATGGCAGAAGAACAATGTGCATTGAACAACGAGTAACAAGGGCGTAGCTGGTTTCTTTCACTGAGGTTAAAACGCAACTGATATCATTCAGTAAAAGTCTGAGTTCTTATCTCCTTCTAATATTCATGGAATGTAATTCCGATGTTAACCCGGGTGAGGCTGCTTCTTCTCTTAAACAAAAGTGTTCATCAGTGAATATGCTTGGTTTGACCAGACCTTTCCTGGGGTTCTTATAATCCATTCTACTTCTCTTTTTTTATTCTTGTTCTTCTTGTCCCAGACTATGTGTCGTCCCTTCAGTAGGAAGCACAATTTAGGGACGCTTCGATGGGTTCCGCCAGGTCGGTAGGTGTACAGTTTGGTGCCGTCCTGCAGGTGAGTAGGTGTACCATTGCCTGTGCGCCCCCACATGGGCACTGGTCAGATCTTGCGAGCCCCCATTGTTTATGTGAAGCTAAACATCTGCCATGACCAACCCTGAGCCGGCTGAACGACTAACAGAGCGGCCATGTTAGACATACGCCTCACGTCAAATGTTCGTTTGGAGTTTCTATCCATGCAGTTCCGCGTTCATCAAGCTTGTTCCACTGGGCCCAGCCAGCTGTACTTGCGTGCATCAATCTATTAAGAAGTCTCCTTCAAAAAAGCCTGGTTCCTCGTATTGTACTAGAGATTACCTTACCCTTGAGGGCATCTTGTATCTCTATAAATCCACTATCCGCCCTTGGATGGAGTACTGTTGCCATCTTTAAACTTGTGCTCCGAGCCGGATCAGTTCTAAGTGAAAGGAATAGACCCGGACAATGTGGGAGGGGGGTTCAAATTGAATGAACCGGGTTTCCTAAGAAAAAATTCTAGGCTTGCGAAAGCCCTGGAAACCACTTTGTCATTTTGTCTCGATGTTCTTGATTGTGTTTAAAATATGTATGTAATTTGATAGGTCCAAGTCCTGCTGCTACTTTTCAACCTTTGTTTCGTCGGCTGAATGTGGCTTGTCCTTGTCTTTTTTTATGGGTATTACAACGGGAGGTGTTGTGATGAGCTTTCCTGGCTGGTAACAGCTTCGTTTGTTGCATCTCTTGTGTTCGCTAAAGGTCTTCATCGTCATGAAATTGTTGTCCCATTTTGTAATAAATCTTTCACAGATTGTAGATTCTTTCCTCGCACTGGAAGGTTGTGGAACTGTTTGGGATCTGAGTGCTTTTCTACATCATAGGATTTGAGTGTTTTTAAGTCTAAGCGTAAGCCTTGTTTCTTGCCCTTCTTTTTATTTATTTTCTGTTGTTGTTTTCCCCCCTGTGTCATATCTTTGCAATTCCATACACCTGGTGTCATTATGCCTTGTTTGGTTCTTAACACGAGAAAAAAAAATCACAAAAAAACCCCCTGTCAGGATATAAGGTAGAGAACTTGAGATATAATGTTTTTAAAATCTGGGCGCATGTCAATCTAAATTTTACCTTATTAATTCCTTTTCAGTATCGATTTTTTAGAAATTAGAATATTATTCAAAGAAATTTACATAAATTTACATATTTACCTAGAGTAAGTTTCCCTGTTTAAAAGGAGTCCGTAAAAAATGAATAGAAATTAGGATATTATTTTAAATTACTTTATTTATCTTTTATTTTATAATTAATTATTTTATTTTATATTATTTTATTTTAAAACTGAGGGCGTATCATTCTAAGTTTTTAGTCAGTCAGTAGAGAATGTAAAGGAGTTAGGAAATTGATTTGGTAAAAATATAAATCGTCAGTATAGAGTGAACAAAAGTTAAATAACTATTTTTTAAAAGAGATCGCCCATATCTACCTAATTTATTTTTTTCATATTCCCTACCTTCATATCCCAATTTTTATACTGTTTATACTGACTGATTAGAAAAACGAAGACCTTAGATGGATACAGGAGCCCTTTTTTGGAAAACGAGATGCTAATTTTTCGTATATTCTAAGATGAAGGAAAGAAAGAGAAAGTTTAAGTTGATACACCACCCACGTTTCTAAAAATCATATCCCAATTTCTCTACATTTAAAAGGGACTCTTTCTAGGAAGGGTAACTGTAGCTAGATATACCTCCATATTTTTCGAAATAACTTCCTAATTTCTAAACAATCCATAGTGAAATTTCATAAAAAGTGAAAATCTGGGGTAATATGTTCCTAGTTTTCTCCAACAATCTATCCCAATTTATATATTCCGACAAGGTACAAAAATGGAAAAGTTCGATTGATGGACGTCCAATTTTATTAAAGTAATTTCGACTTTCTATATATATTCTGTTCTCATTGTCTCTGAAAATAGGATACCTAGGAAAATATCCGCCCACCAGCATTTGAGAAATTAAATCCAAATTTTGAATCGATTCTATACGAACTGTTTGTTAAAACGAGCAATTTAGTTGGATATCCGCCTAATTTACTTTGAAAGTGCTTGCATAAATTTGATAGAAATTTAGGTATTATTTCAAAAAACCTGGGTACATATCTATCTAAAGTTTCTTTTCTTGTGATCAGTAAATATTAGAAATTAGGACTTTATTATGAAAAAGGTGAGTGACTATCTATTTGGCCTTCCTTATTTTGTAACCAGTCAGTAGTCAGTATAGGAGTTTCAACTGGATATTAGAATAATTTATGATATTATTTTCGTTCTCATTTTGCTCTTACAATGTTACTTTCTGACGTGATACATATTTGATGCTCTTAATGTCAGCCGGAGAGCATGCCTCATGGATTGTAGATTGTCTTTCCTTGGTGTTTGCAGAAAGGTACGCAGGAAAAGCTAATTGACAAACCGAAGTGTCACCAACTAGTACATTTAAACACTTTGAATGAAATTGAAATACAAATCAATTAAAACAACAACGCATTTATCATTTTATTGATAATATATTTCGAGAAGGATATTCTCAGCATCAGATTGATGCCACGATGTTTATTGCATACAATTAAAATTCGTCTAACTCGTTCAAAACGGAATAATTTTAACTAAATATATAGTCTCTTTTTAAAAAAATCTGTAAAGAAAATTTGAAAATTTATTTAGGCATATAAACGTCCTGAAATTTCACAATAAATCAACTATTAAAAATATTCGTGTTTTGTGATATCTCGTGGTGTTAATGCAAATTGGTACATGTCAGTATAATGCCAGAAAGAATGAGACAAAAGGAAAGTTTATTGTTCTTACTTCATTTTTGTATGTACTTAATTCTAATTAAGGCACATTCCATTTTTTCTTTTTTTCGCTATCATTTATCATTTATGCAGAACAATCAAGTTGACAGGAACCACTGGCAGAGGAAGACCAAAGAAAACATGGGAGGAAGTGATAAGGATGGATCTGAAAGAAAAAGGTGTCAGCAGAGACCTGGTGAAGGATAGGATAACTTGGAAGTCAATTTCAAGAAATCGTCCAACACATGCTAGCATGTAAAACGGACGTTAAACCGAATATGATGATGATGATGATTTATCTATTGGAGGATCCCTGAACACATTTTTTTGCTGAATTTTTTAAATTGAAATATGCGAAACTGTGTTTTATGATTGGAATAATGACTTTGTCCATAAACGTTATTGGAAAAAAACTACTTTTATCTGGCAATATAACTCTTCACAGGTAATACATTAATAAAAGGCAAAAAGTGTTGGTATTTTTGGTATCTTGATTTGGCCTTTTTAGCAACCCTGTTTGAAAGAGTTGTACACAGAAAACAATACCTATAAACTCTTGCCTGTAGAGGAGCGAAAATATGTTAGATTTTGAAATACATCCAATCCAAATTGTGCATTGTACAGTTTGTCAGTCAAAAGACATTTTTAGATATATATTTTTACATTTTTAATGGGTATACATACAATTTTGTGGTCCATGAAAACGTCAGTGAGTGGTTTTTTAACATCTTGTGAAATCGATTTGCCCACGCAGCAAGCATTAGTTTTTACAATAATAACATTAAAACAAACAGAAATTACTCCTAATTGTGTACCATCAAACAAAACCTCGCAATTTCATACCACCTTTGCATGCAGTTAATGTAAACAAACATCCATTCATCTAAACATTATCCTTGTATTGTCCTGGTTAAACGCACCTGCAACGTCATATCCTTTGCCAGCATTCTTATTTTCCAATCTCATTTAGAGATGGACCTACATCATTGACTGGGTGCCAAAATGCATTTGCTCGATTAAAAAGTAATTAAAATATTGCCAAAACAATAGCAGGCTTGTAAAAAATTGCACCCACTTGGCACCACTGTCAAAAAGCTGCCCCCCCGCCAACCCATATTGGCATGAAAAAGTCTACAGAGCACGTTTCATCACTTGTGAAAGTTTTTCCATTTGCCAGGTGTCATAAAATATTTACAATAGTTGTTTAAGGCATTTTGCAGAAACTATGAATATTTTGTATTAAATGCCTCTGCAGGTGCTTGGAATTTGATTTCATTACCCTACTAAAAATATTTTTATCGATGACATAATCATTTTGAGTGACCTAACCATTGGGTATCTAGTCATACTGCCGGACCTTAAAAACTAAGCAGAAATTAAACACCTCTTTGTTAAAGACGATTGATCTATGTATCTGTGTATCTGTAACCCCTTTGAAATATTGGAAATATTTTAAAGGGGTTACACATCTAACCTCTTTTTTTTGATCGAAAGCATAACATGTGTATACCGGAAAAACTTATTTAAAAGAAATAGAAATGTCGAATATTACCAAACGGTGCATTGAAGCTCATCAGCAAAAGCATTTCTTGGTGTGCCTTATAAACTATAGCTGTACATGGACACGTCAAAGGAAGCTTTCACTTCTTTGGCATCCAAAAGATATAAGAATTGAAGTGATGAGTGCAATGGTGCATGTGTGAAGAACATTACCAAACTTTGCTTTGCCTTAACTACCCAATTAGACTTATTCCGATCATTTTATAATACAATGAATTAAAAAGGAAATGAATAGTAAAAGACCTTAGGACTTTTTTCTTGAGGATATTTCAGCTTTATTGCCTCCCCTAGCTGCTGTTCTTGAAAGAGATGTAGGTTACTTTTTTTCAGTCGTTTTATTATGCGTGACCTGCCTCTTGGTAGTGAAAATGCTCAGTTGACTTCTAGCCACAAACCATAGCGCTACCTTATAAAGAGCTCATAATAAAACACAAATTTAAGCGAAACGTTAGTACCAATGATATAAGAATAAGTTTTCCACACTGGTACTAGCTCAGTTTTTTGCGTCTCGTGTGACGTGTTTCTCTCAGCGTCTTCATCCTTATGCAGCTGTTGCTCCTCGTCATATCGTAGCCCAACCTTTCCCCTCTCCTTTATTTCACAGTCCAATACATCCAGTGGTTTCATATCTTGTGTGGTACTTGATCATTAAAAAGAATACCAAGGCGTTTATTGGACTAAAATCTGTATCTCTGTACATTTCGTCAGCCCGTTTTCCAACTTCATCATTTTCTCATAATTCTGTTCCAGTGATAGCATTATTTTGAAGACACCAAATAGTGAGTCTCTTTTCTATGCAGGTAATCTTTGAGAACGAGAAATATTTACAATAAGACTGGATTAAGTTTAATGCGTCGGAGAAACTTTGTTCAAGTGCAACACCAGTTTCAAACCGAAAGGGTTAATTACTTGTTGGATCTCTACAGAAAATTGAATTCCTTATTATTTCAAACTGAGCTCATTTAATTTCCTAGATATATGCTCAAGTAACAAGCAATGTGGTTTTTGTTTCTCAAACTAAAATTTAACTGTTACTGTTACTTTTGCTCTTGGACAAATATCTGTCTTAAGTATGAGCCAGGTATTGGATGTGTTTATGTCGTTTACTATAGATAGGTTTTTCGAGCAGAAAGCCCCTGTAGAACTATGTTTTGACCTACATGAAAAGCTTAGAGGAATATGCTTTGGCTAACATTTGCAATTAATCACCAGATATATGAAAGATACAGAGTTAACAAGGCTTTATTTTCAAACGTTAAAACAAAACAAACCAAACTTTAGAAGGCAATTAAACGTAACTACTTGGGCAATGTGTAATTGGGAAAAGCTGCTCTACAAGTTTATTATTACCGCACAACTGAAATATTCAGCAGATATACTAAATTACTTTGAGGCCAAAATTTAGTATTTGTGTTGAGCAGTTAAAAAGTGGTTTATGAATTTTTATTGAAAGATACGAGAGCCATTGCTATGAAAACTGCAGCTTGGAATGTCATCAACGCACAAGGAAATGAAAGGAAAGGGTCAGGCGCTAGACATAGGTAATGTCAAAGGTTTAAAGATGCAGCATGTATGTATGTATGTATGTATGTATGTATATGTGTATGTATGTATGTATGTATGTATGTATGTATGTGTATGTATGTATGTATGTGTATGTATGTATGTATTTATTAGCCACTAACAAAAAAATACAAATGTTCAAAGGTAAATAGTAAAAACCTAATACATGATGTTATCCAAAATAGTTAAAAAATAAGAGTAAACAGAAACAAAAAAGAACGAAACAAACAGGCGGTACGGTAATCTAGAGAAACGGTGGCAGGGGTAGCATAATACAGATCATGAAGACCTTATTTTCATTATGGCCCCAGCAATACAAATACGTAAATAGATAAATATTATGAGTTAGGCTGAGATAGAGGGATAACGAGAAAAGGTAAAATAAATATCAAACTACCAGGACATGTGTGTGGAATTGGATGTCATGACAATAGAGGTAAAACAAAAGTTTTATATCACTTAATTTTACGCAAATATCCTGTAGTATTTCTGAAGTTGATCAAAGCAAAACAAGAGAACTACATATGTTATAAGAAACATAGAAGGCATTGGCTTTTACTTCAATTGATAAAAGGAAGGCACCTATTGGTATTGTGAAATAAAGAGGAATACCTAAATCCTTTGTTTCTTTCACAAGAACTGGAAGCATTTAATTTGATTATTTTAAAGCTAATATGATTAAGAAAGCTTTAACCATTCATTATTATTAGTGCTTTTACCACTTGCTACAACTGAGTCTGGTATGCTACAACCAGATAAGGCAGGAGAAACTTGCCCAATTTAGAGTATACGAAATGCGAGGTTAAATATAAGTCGATTCGTTGGTTAATGTGATGGGTGGAAACGAAGCCAATAACGGGAGGTACTAAATGTCCATTAAAGTAGGAACAGCAGAGGAAATTTGAATTGAAAGAAAAATGATTCTAATGAAAGTTAATAGAAAGTCTCTGAGTATTAACATGATTCGTATGTTTCAGATCTAAAATTGGAGCCTTCCTATCCACCAGAATGGAAAAATATATGCCAGAGACAGCAGTCCATAATACCGAAAAATTTCCTTTATCATCTTATAATATGGAGGCTTCGTCATTAACATACTGATATTAGTGTTTGTATCACAAACTCTTTTTACTTAATATATCATGAAAAAGGGAGTTTTCTTTCTAAAGCATATAGATGATATATATATATATATATTTATATATACATATATATACAAATATATATACATATATATATTTATATATATAAATCATACATATATGTTTGGTAATAACTTGAAATCTTTGTGTCTCATTGATATGACACCCAAAGATTTTAAGGTTGTTCTTGAAGAATAAATGTTTCGTAACACCCTTATTTCGTTGCCGGTTGAGCAAGTCAAGGTTTGGCATGTAAATGCTGCTGGTATCTGCATATTGCTGGCGTACCCTTTTTTTGAAAACCACCAACGAGATCTTCATAAAGAGGTTTAAGTGCAATTTTTGGAAATTATGAAGAGAATTATCAAACTAAAATTCTATTTTATTATTTTTTATTACTAGTATTTTATTTTTTTTGGGTTTTATTGTTTAGGCACAGCAGAAGGGTCATTACTGAGGCTTTTTTTCTGTTAACGGGGAAACTCTCAACTGTTCCGACGCTCTGACATTTAGGTGTCAAATGGTTTCATGACCACAGGTAACTTGAACATCAGAGCGAAGGAACGTTTGGGTGTTCCCCTTTTACAGGAAAATCCGTCAGTATTGAACCTTCCGCTTTGTCACAAACTATAAACTTATCAATCTGAAGATAAAGAATTTTTCCATTATGGTCTCAGGTTGAATTTTGAGCTTGAACTTAACAAGAGTTTGTTGTTCTATAGAGACCAACCTGTATTATACTTGAATGTAACATCCACGCCTCTGTGTTTATTCAGCAATGATGGCTGGAGGAGAAACATGTTGGTTTTTTTACTGCTTAGTCCAATGTTGCTTTGGCATTGTAACTTTGTAACTTTTTCACAATTTTTGTAGAGATCTGTTTTGACAGTTAGGAAATTTTCAGTTCTAATTAATGATCAAGTGGAGGATCGAAACGTCGAAATGAAATAATCTGTTACATGAAATGTCTCTTTTCTGATTTTTAGATTCTTCCAACATTTTACCATTTTTAATCAGAACAATTTGCACTCATATTTTACACTTCTTTTACACACAAAAAAGTTCTAGCTGATTGAGTGCATGACTATACAGCCACAGGAGCTGGTTCGAAACCAGTTTTGTGGTGTTATTACAAACCAATAGTATTACATGTACGACACCTGGTATTTAAGACCAGAAGTTGGGTATCCTATATCAAACAGTATTAAGCAGAGCTTTATTTACTTGAATGAAAAATTTGTTTTGTTTGACACCAAAGTCTCAAAAATTTACCATATTTTATCCTTTTATCACGAACAGATAAAACAACATTAAACTAACATGTCTTACAGGACTGTGGCAGAATAATAGATCTAAACATAGTACTTGGAAGCATTTGGCAGTTTAATAACATCGAAACAACGTTGAATGAAGAATTTGAGAGAATCGCTACATACATGAATGACTCAGAACTAATTATGAATTTGAAAGCTGGAAAAACGGAATCGATGTTGTTTGGTAGCTCTTAAAAGCTATCAAAAGTTCCAAAGGAGTTTGAAGTGAAATATATCAGTCACACGATCAATAACATTTCTCAATACAACTATTTGGGGAATACCATCACTCCTAATGTGAACTTCAGTGAGATCTTCCGGGAAGGATACAGAAGAAAGATGCCCGGCAGAATGCACCTATTGACAAATGTCCGACAGTTTTTAACGAGTGACGAGCTGGGCAGGTGTATCAAACAATGATAGAGCCATTGATATCCTACTCCGGTCTCCTCAACCTCGAATTGACGGTTTTCTCTCTCTATTTCTCTCTCTCTCTCTCTCTCTCTCTCTCTCTCTCTCTCTCTCTTCTCTCTCTCTCTCTCTCTCTCTCTCTCTCTCTCTCTCTCTCTCTCTCTCTCTCTGTTGTGCTTCACATCACGTACTGTGATTCCGCACTTCTTACAGTTATGGTTATATCTAAATATATGAGAATCAAGGCCGTTGGCTGTCATGACGTGCCATCTTTTTCTATCTCTTGGCCCGTGTGCGAGCTCACATGGTGATGTTCCTGTCCATCTACTCATATCCTTTAGGAAAGTTAGTCTTTGTCTTCCTCTGTCTTGTTTTCCATTGATTTTTCCAGTGATAGGTTCTCCATTCCATCTTTTCTTATCAAGTGATCAAAAAATCACATCTGCTTTTGTGTGATTGTCGTTATTAATTTCCTGCCTGTTCCCATTCGTCTCAGTACTTCTTCGTTTGATTGATGGGATGTCCAGCTAACTTTCAGAATTCGTCGATAGAACCACATTTCTACCGCTCTCAGTCTTTTTTCCATCTGAGATGAGATTGTCCAGCATTCACTTCCATACAGCAATATTGGAAAAACATAGCACGCTAATATCCTTCTCTCTGTAGACATTGTTAGATTTCCGATGACAAGTATTGATTTAAGTCTCTGGAAAGCTTCTTTTGCCATGGCAATACGGGATTTTATCTCACTCTCACATCGACCATCCTCAGTAATAATGCTGCCGAGATACTTGAAGCACTTCACCTGCTTAATCTTCTCATTGCCAATTTTGAATTAACCTTTAACACCGTTTTGCTTGCTAACGACCATGCACTCAGTTTTCATGTAGTTTAGTGTAAGGCCTTGTCTGCTACTTGCTTCTGCAACTATTTGCAGTAATCTTTGTAGATCCTTATCGGAATTGCTGATTAGAACTGCATCATCAGCGTATCTTAGATTGTTGACATTACGGCCTCAAATATCACACCCACTTATACCATCCAACTCTCGCATAATCATCTCACTGTAAATGTTGAAGAGGTGTGGTAAACACGCATCCCTGCCTCACTCCTCGTTTGATAGGAACGTAGTCACTGACCCCAGTACCTACTATGACGACAGCTTTCTGTTTCCAATACAAGTTAATTAAAGGCCGTAAATCTTTGCCGTCGATGCTAATCGATTTCAGAACGTCAATTAAATTACAGTGTTGAACTTTGTCGAATGCCTTAGTTTAATCGATGAAACAAAGGTATAACTTTAGTTGCATTTCGATACTTCTTTCACAGAGCCTTCTCAAAACAAATATGGCGTTTCTTGTCCCAGAATCCTTCACGAATCCGTATTGTAAGTCGCTTACTTCTTCTTGTATTTTCCCTTTTGCAACGGCCATTATAACACGTAGGATGAGCTTTGTCACATTGTTCATCAAGCTTATCGTACGATGAAATTCACAGTCTGCTGCTCCTGGCTTTTTGGGTGTAGCGACAAATACAGAGTTAAGCAGGTCTTCTAGTAGTTCCCCAGTTTCATATATTGTGTTAGCTATTCTTGTTATTGTTGTAAATCCAAAGTCTTCAAGAGCCTCTATAATTTCTGTGTTGATGCCACTTGGCCCATAAGCTTTGTTTCTTTTCATCTTCTTTATTGCTGTCCGTATTTCTGATTCCATGATTCGGGGGCCATCCATGTTATTTCTGACGATTAGTCTGTCACCCCTGTTATCTTCAAAAAGCTCCGCAATGTACTCTGACCATCTATTCATAATACCTTCGTCATCTACAAGAATTTTTCCATCCTTAGACTTAATGCAACCGATGCAGGTTGGTATATTTCTACCTGATAGTGATTTGACCCTGTCATACATCTCCTTAGGACTTGTCGATTTCGCTTTCTCTATCTCTGAGCACTATTCATTTAGCCATGTTTCCTTCGCGTCTCTGCACTTGTGTCGTATCAACCAAGTCTTATTTCAGTATTCCTCACTGCTGCGGTCTTTGACCGTTAGCCTTTCTTTCATGTCCTTCACTATCTCCTCATCCAAGGTTTCTTGATTTGTTTTTTAATTAACGACAACGTCTCTATCGCTGCTGATGTGGATGCTTGTTTGAAAGCGTCGCACGTAGAGTTTCGCTCAAGAACTTCGAATCTGTTCTGTTCTTTGAGCGCAAACTCTTGCCTTACATATGTATTACATTGTAGCGCCGTAAAATTTAGCTTTGGTGCTGAATTGGCAATCTTCTTCTTTTCGAATCTCACCTGAGGTTTACAGGTAACAGTGATCACTATCGCAGTCAGCTCCGGGGTAGCTTTTTGCTTGTTTAACTGCATTCCTGAAACGGGAATTTATGGTGATGAAATCAACTTGATTGCTGGTTTTGCCGTCAGGACTCATCCATGTCCATTTCCTTCTTTCTGGTTGCTGAAACCAAGTGTCCACTATGATCTGATTATGCGCTTTGCACCAATCTACAAATTTATCTCATCTTTCATTGCGGTCTCCTAGTCCGTATGGTCCTACAACCTTTCCATCTTGTCCTTCGCCAACTTTGCTGTTGAGGTCGCCCATAATAATATGTATTTCCTGAGACTTACATTGCTTGTAAGCTTTTCCGAGGTCTTCATAAAACGCTTCTACAACTTCATCAGAGCTGTTTGAAGCTGGAGCATAAACTTGAATTATAGAGAGGTTTAATGGTGAGCCTTTCATCTTTACAGGAATAACTCGATCTGATATAGCCCAATATCCGAGAAGCTGTTTGAGGGCTGTTTGAAGTTGGAGCATAAACTTGAATTATAGAGAGGTTTAATGGTGAGCCTTTCATCTTTACAGGAATACCTCGATCTGATATAGCCCAATATCCGAGAAGCGTCTTTTCTTATTCCTGATTTAGAATAACGCTGACTCCGTTTTCGTGTCGTTTTCCTCCAGAGTAAACTGGTTTATGGCTTTTTGAGTTTAAAATTCGAGCTCCTTTGCATCTTAATTTACTGATTCCCATAACACTAACGCCAAGTCTATCTATATCCAGTTTAACGTTATCAAGCTTTCCACTTTGGTACATTGTCCTGACATTCCATGTTCCAATCTTGACGACAGTAGCATGATGACGGTCCAGGTTCCCCTGTCGTACATGAGATCCTATACCGAGCGAGGAAGTATCGTTAATAAAAGTCCCATTTACGCTGTTTATATATGTTTCACTGATCTGCGCTCTCATGACATATACCAGGGGTAAATAATCTGGTGGTTTCCCCTTGCCTTCCACATCCAGTTGTTCGAGCTGGAACTCTAGGCTTTGGTTTGTCTGAAACTTTTCCCACAAGGCAGTGGGTGCAGTTAGGTAGTAACCTTTCCTCGGTTGGACAAAAGTACTTGCCTACTACCATATAATGACCGTTGGCCTTTTATTAGGCTCTTCCGCCAACATCCCTTAAGCTACACTGCAACCCAATGCTTCACCGTTACCCTGGCCCGGGGGGCGATACAGGTTCTACACCTTGCCCTAGGATGACCTGAAACTATGCATTATCGGGTAGGGTCGTTTATTCTCTAAGGCTTCAAGGCCTACATACCCACGAATTAACGGTTACGCAGCAAAAATCTCTTCAAAGCATTGAAAGGCGTGGTTCAACAGTTATTTATAAAAATGGTGATGTAACGGTGCCTTCAAGTTACGCTAAGATGAAAATGAAAAGCTGTCTGCTAGTGAAGAAGTGTTTACACGATGACGTTTGTGCACCCCCAAAAAACTATTTTCAGATAAATGAACATGCTAAGAATACGAGAAATCAGGGACTGTTATTAAAAATTCCGAAAATGAGATTAGAGCTAGGCAAAAGCCTTTTTTAGTACTGGGGCAAAATTTTACAACCGACTTCCTTTGGAAATAAGAATGGTTGAAAACCATTCTTATTTCTTATTACTTACCTCTTTTAAAGGAATGGTCAAAAATGCTACTTTTTAAAAATGATTTTAAGCGATTTTATTTTCTTGATCCAACAAGGATAGCAGTATTATTTTACTGAAGTTGTATACCAAGTCAAACATTTAATAATAATAATAATAATAATAATAATAATAATAATA
>RDPX01000359.1:153756-215185 GCA_003991215.1 Morbakka virulenta | reverse complement strand
TTGAGAGAAGAAATAGGTCATGTATGGCAAATGAATAAAGTTACGGTGATACCTGTAGTAATTGGAGCATTGGGAGTCATTTCAAACAAGTTTGAAAGATACATGGAGAAAATGGGTGTGAAGATTGAGATGGCAATTATTCAGAAAACGGCACTGCTTGAAACAGGGAGGATACTGCGAAAAGTCTTGTCTCTTTAGAGAAACAGGAGAAGGAACTTTGAGACCCCTGGTGACTTGTTGTTACCCGCTCTCAAAGATAAAAGAACAAAAGAACTTTCCAGACAAACATGTCTGAGATTTACATTAAAAATAATAATGATAATAAATCTTGATCTTATAGTTTTCAGAATGCCAAGAACAGAGTGGTAAAGCCCATCCTTCTTTCAAAAGACTGACCGATTATTATTATTATTATTATTATTACTATTATTAGTTATAGTAGTAGTAGTAGTAGTACTTTAGTATTATTATTAATTGATATTTAACAGGTTATAAGCCCTGGGAAAATAAAATTCTGCTATCAATAAAATCAAACATTGATTGTTTTAGTGAAACATATTTGTTGTGTTGACTGACTGCTTATCATAACAATCTTTGGAAATATAGGATCCATTGCAATTTACTAGTATCGTAGAGGGAGGTCTGGTGAATTTATTTAACTTTTAAATGAAATATTTGTGAAATTGATGTGTCAGACAAAATTTCTAATTAAACATGAATGTCAAATGAATGTTGTGAAAACATTGGGTTTATAAAACCCCCAAAAGATAAACAAAGTTTGGGATCTTAGTTACTGGGTTTTGTTCAGGCTGTAAGGACAATCAAAACTGCCAAAGTTTCTATTCAAATGGAATATTGTCAATTTAGTCAATTCTAATACAAATTTGGAAGGAAAAAACATTTATTGTAAAAAACGATATGAAGACTCATATTTGAAATTCAGTTAAGCGACTGTAAAAATATTTTTCTCTTGGTTGATGTTAATTCTGATTAAAAAACCGTTTTTCTCTATACCATTACCAATATTAAAAATGAAAATACCCAGATATTTTTTCCAAATTTATTTTTCCAATTTGAACCACACTACAGTCTGTTTGAAATGTATTCATGTCTAAGGAATAAATTTTAATTCCCTTTTATATCATTTGATTTTCACAATTAAGCATTCGCCACAACTTTTCTGTCCATTTTTGCTCAGTGTACCAATTTTCAAATGCTACTATATCGTATTTTAGCCCTGAATTCATATTATTTTCTATTTTATTCATTCATTTATATTTTTAAAAAAATGAGAAATCTTATTTTTACTATAACACTTTGATCTATTGTAATGTATAAAAAAATTATGTATACTTTGATTGTACTTGGGCGTATACCTTTTTCATATTGTGTTGGTATAAATTTGGTCATATTTGCCGTCATGACAATGTTGACAATGATCTATTATTAGGCTCTGTATTTGGAAAGCGTGCACGAGATAGGCCTAAGACACGCTATAATGATAACATCTCTCAGCTATGTGACAGAAAATCTATTCCAGAACTACATCGAATGGCGCCAAATTTTTGTGGAGGGCCACGGCAGATCTTGAGATGATCTTTCCGTTTGATGATGATGATGATGATCATGATGTTGATATAAAGTTATAAATTTCATTAAATACGATGCAATGTTACATCAACCATAATTTTTCACGTTGAAAAACCGAGATTGCTATACTGTTGTACCAATCTATATATTTATATGTTATGTGACATATATAATATAGTATAAAGCAGATGTAATAGCAATTATGGTTAGTGTGAAATTCTGTCAGCAAAGAACATTGTAGTTGACATTTTGACAAACCTAGGCTGTATACAAAAATTTTGCATTTATTTTGAAAAGTTCGTATTTTTGGGGGGAAAAACGATACTGAATATCCAAGAACATTAGACTATTGAGGCAGTATTCATCAAGAAGCTATTTTGTTAAGATAGAATCACCTTTAGTAATATCAAACGTCTTTATTTTTAATGGACCCTGGGGAAGTCAGAAATATCTGGGAGACTGGTTAATTACGATGAACGAAATATACATTCTACAAAATACTGTACATTTAGCTTACTCAGCATTTATATAAGTTAATCACAGGTAATCGCTATATTCCATTTTCTCATATTCACAAATTTCAATCATAGTCGACATGTCGAAACAGATTTCGAATGTTGTTGTTTTTTTATTAAGATAAACATATTGTGTATCATGTAGGTAAAGACTATGTTCTTTGTTTAAGTGATTTCATAAGGCAAAAAGAATACTATTATCCTTGCCGACCCTGAGCTATCTTCTTGTGATAGGGATTCTGTCTCAAGGCGAACCTGAGTCCTTAAAGCTTGAAACATTTGACTTGTTTTTACACAAGAGTGTCTACTGATCAGAGATTCAAGCATGGTTTGGAACGTTTGGCAATAAAGTTGAGTAGTTGTGACAACACCGAATAAAATATATATTTATCCCTCCATAAATATCATTGAAATATACTTAATTATATTTAACATATTTCCTTCGGTGAGGTAAATAAAAACTCATCGAGTGGGTTTAATCGCTGAAATAAAGAGAAGACACAACAACAAAACAAGAATCCTTTGTAACAGTTCAAACAAAAACTCCTAAATGCAGAAAATTTTTTTCAGTAGAACTACCAAATAATATAACATTCTACACTCTGACACTTCATTTTAAGCTAGAGTTGATCTGACGGAGAATAATAATTAGTGGATTGCTTTGACTTGTGGATAATTACTTTGCAACAAATAAATTGTCCCCTTTAAATTTACTTCTACTTTTGAAATGTTAACAAGTTTTTTGTTAATAACGATTGTTTACCCCATCCCAAGCATGAATAAGTAAAAACTACAAAAAAGATGCCTTACCATAACAGAATATTTTTGATGAGTTGGAAGAGGACAACATTGGTAATACATGATAGAAATCTCATGAAATGACAATTTACAATGATTAGGGGGTATTATAGGGACAAGATGGGTATTGGGTATATATATATATACGCAATATATATATATATATATATATATATATATATAGAGAGAGAGAGAGAGAGACAGAGAGACACAGAGAGACACAGAGAGACACAGAGAAACACAGAGAGACAGACAGACAGAGATGAAAAGAAATAAGCAGATGTTAAAAGAAGCAGGTGTTAATCTCACTTGTCAATTATAGAGAGATATCATTTGCTAGAAGGTCTTGGAGGAATTTGATGGGGTTGACATAGATATATTGTAACTAAGATTTTTGTAAGATAATAAATTAATAACACTGTAAAAAGTCCACTTGTAGAATTTTGAGATTAGTGTAACCACAAATAAGTGAGACCATGAATACTTTTTCTTAAGACTGCCGGATTATCACGCGTATGTTGCTAAAAATAGATGAGTATAATTATTGTAAAATAGTTACAGATTCAATGCTAATTGGAAGTTCCATAATGAGCTACGATTCGATTTTATACAGTATAGTCCTAATGTAAGTGAATCATACTATGAGATGTATATATATATATATATATATATATATATATATATATATATATACTCAATCTGCAGACAGTACTGTTTCGCCCTTTGTGGGCTCATCAGTGCAGAACAGAGCTTCTGAGACATAACTCTCTGGCCATGTTGCCGGAGCAAACACAGATTAAAGAGTTATTGGGGGATCCTGTCAGAGTGCTCAATACACGCATGTGCAGTGAGCATTGCATTACGCTAACAACAGGTTCCCATCTCAGATAGAGTGCTCAACCAAACTTTCGTAAGGGAGCGTAATACTCAATCTGCAGACAGTACAGTTTCGCCCTTTGTGGGCTCATCATATATGTGAAACTAGAAATTAAAAATAAAAGCTTTCAGTAAATTCTTGCAAATATACTACATATTTCAACGTTACTTTTACAAAACAGTCAATTTTCTAAAAACATAAAACAATGGAAAATACCAAGACCTATATTTCAAGACAGCTAACTGGGGCATTCATTTGAAGGTCAGACGAAACGAAGAAGAAAACAAATGTCAAGGGAATAAAAAAGAACATTAACTACACATTCGACAATAAAGTAAAGAAAGCCTTACAACCTTAATACTTACCAATGTACTGAAAAACGTAAAAAAACACAATTCGCAAACATGAAAGTAACAGATGCCTTCTTTCCAAAGTTTATCAGAAATAGGAAAGACAAAATTATGTAGAAAGCAGCGTATTTTGAATTCATTCTAATGTATACATCAATAACAAACAACTCTACGTAAATATAAAAGTAACAAGCTCATACGGTTCCTTTTATCATTCAAAGGATTGTTATTAGAAAAAGGCAGACAGTAATGATACAGACCTGCTTCATGCCTATATAGAGCAGTCATTTTTATTATAATCGTCTGACATAACTTTTTCGACGCCTATCCCAAGGCAGGTCGAGAAAGGAGGAGAGTTAGACATGGGGCCAATAACCTTATCCCGTAAAAACCCAAGCAACTACAGAAACAGTAAGACGGAGCCAATCTGGTTAACATCACTGGTATAGAGAGAGAGCTGTGACAGCCTTAGGAACATCAAAGGGACACTTTTCACCTGCTATATCTGTAAATGTATTCAATAGGGGCCTAGATGAAAGCCGAGAAGAAGTCTATCCCATCAAACACCAGGATATTCTCCGTCAAACATTAATATAAACTTGGAATATGGAATGTAAAAACTTTGTACAAATCAAGAAAATTAGCCCAGGTAATGAAAGAGATGAAGAGATATGAACTCAAGTGCTGAAAGTGAGAGAAACTAGGTGGACAGAAGAAAAGAGGCTGGCGAGTGAATTAGTTACTCTCTTGTATTCAGGAGATGCAACAGAACACACGGGAGAAGTCGCTATACTGCCAGACAGGATAATGATTAGTTGGAAACGGATGTCCAGCAGGATCATCACCGCAAGTCTAGATTGACATTTGGTGAAAACCTTCATAATTCATACCTTTGAGCTAAAAGAAAGCGCGGAAGATGAAACAAAAGGGGAGTTCTACAGCCAACTTCAAGAAACCGAAATTTACTAAGTCACGATATAAAAATCATCATGGGAGGCTGAAATGGAAAGGTTGGCGCTAATCGTACAGAATTATCTAACAGCGTGGACCACATGGCTCTGCGAAGAGTACCAATGACAGTGGAGAACAAATAAGTGAGTTTTGCAGCTAGAAAGACCTTTAAAACACCTTCTTTAAGCTAAAAAGTATTCACAAACGGAGCCGGAGGTCTCCAGACTGAAATACACTAATGCGATTGATTAGATTTTCATAAGCGGAAGGAGAGAAGAAGAGCAGATATATTTTCCGATAACCACCTGCTGGGAAGGAATATCAGGCTGGAGCTGAAGAGAAGAAGGAGACATCATAGAAGGAAAAAATTTGCAGTAGAAAACCTCTTTAACCCTTAAATATCGGAGATATTCCAGAAGCAGCCATCAAATAGGTTTGCTTTGTTTCAAAGAGACATGGGCATAGAAGAGGAATGAGCCAGTCTCAAAGAAGCTCTAAGTGAAAGTACCAGCAGTGTTCTTGGCCTCAAAAGGGGGAGCAAGAAACAACAGTGGATAACTAAGGATACATGAAAGTTTGCTGACGAGGGTCGCAATTCATAACGCTTTGGAGATTGAGCTAAAGTAAGGGAGCAATCCAGAACTTTGCAAAAATACTACGGAAAGATTGACAGAGGAATTAAGAGGAGCTGTAGAAGAGACAAGGAGGCATGATTCGAAAAAAAAAGAAAAACAAAGGGCAATAAGCAGTCAATGAGAACGATACAAGAGAGCTGTTCAAAATCGCTAAAAACTTTCTGGAAAGAACAATTATGCAAAGATGCCAATAAAGAACAAAGATAATGGAGTCCTAGCAACTGAAGATAAGCAAAATGAAAGATGGACTGTACACTTTAAAGAGGTGTTACAAAAAGCAGCCCCCAAAGACACAGTTTGATTGGAATAACATTGTAAATGCCCTGGAACTGGACNCAGTAGAAAACCTCTTTAACCCTTAAATATCGGAGATATTCCAGAAGCAGCCATCAAATAGGTTTGCTTTGTTTCAAAGAGACATGGGCATAGAAGAGGAATGAGCCAGTCTCAAAGAAGCTCTAAGTGAAAGTACCAGCAGTGTTCTTGGCCTCAAAAGGGGGAGCAAGAAACAACAGTGGATAACTAAGGATACATGAAAGTTTGCTGACGAGGGTCGCAATTCATAACGCTTTGGAGATTGAGCTAAAGTAAGGGAGCAATCCAGAACTTTGCAAAAATACTACGGAAAGATTGACAGAGGAATTAAGAGGAGCTGTAGAAGAGACAAGGAGTCATGATTCGAAAAAAAAAGAAAAAGAAAGGGCAATAAGCAGTCAATGAGAACGATACAAATAGAAGTGAATTATTATTTTACTTATTCCTTTTTTCAGACGTTTCTAAAGGTTGTTGTTGTCGTCGTCGTCGTTGTTGTTGTTGTTGTTGTCAACGCGCATGTCTACAGAAACCATAAATCATCCAAACAAGACAGCAGGGATAAAAGAAAAATGACTTTAACTTTTTATTTTGAATACATTTAGCATTACCGTTGTAGGTTATCTAACCTACGCTCAATACTGATTAGGCTTATCATGCCTTGTAAGGTACACATTCAAAGTACGAGAAAAATAATATGAAGAAAAGATCGATTGAATCACAAAAATACATTTTTGTTTTTTATCTACAAAAAGTAGCCCAAAAAGTTACATTTGCAAATAAAACTTTTACAACACAAGAAAAGGTTGCCTAACATATTGGGAGAATATGCTCTGCACTGAAATTGAAGTATTTCACAGAAAAGAGTTTGCTCCTGTTATAACTACTGAATATATTGACTCAGTTCATATTATTTGAAATGCAAATAATTAACATAATTTATGCAGAAGTAATATTTTACTACCTGTATACTTGTAATAATAAATGAAGACTTTCTAATTTTTTAAGCCTAAATCGTTATTCATCTTAAATTGACGTTTATCTGGCAGTACGTTTAGTATTTGGCCAGCTGATGATGGTATGAAAAAAGAGTTTTCCAAACATCTCTGGCAGACGTTAGAATACTGGAGGTCATATTATGTCCCTTAATTAAAGGATTGGTACTGATGGTCATAAAATTGAAAGTTCATAAACAAATTTAGGGCGAAAAAAGTTTTAATGTACCTAAATAATCTGAGTCAAATTCATAACACATTTATTTAAACCTGTGTGGCATGCCCAGTCTTGTGGTTTACCCATCACCCCTGCCCCCAAAAATCATTAATTGTAATGTTGTAAAAGCTTATCTAGCCTTGTCATGATTTACAAAAGGTTAACTGTATTCTACCTACGTATTTCTAACTTTAAAACAAATTTTTTTTTCGAAATTTTCTTAGTTAGAACGTACCAATGCACTCAACGCACCTGATTTTATTATCCACACAAGACAGGATATACCTATAGCCTTACTCAGTAGGATTATCATCTATCAGCAGCTGTAATAAAATCGGTTTCATTGAAAACAACAAAGTATTTGAAATTTGTTGACGTGAGAGTTTGCAATGCATTTATAAGTCTCCAAAGTAGAATACAGGTTTTACCTCTATTCTAGCAAATTTTCCAACTGGGCAATACAAATTCATTCAATGGAGCACAACAGTTCAGCTGTAAATATTATATTTAAGATGAGAGACCATTAATACCCTGCTAAACGAACAGGCGTTTTGAATTTGCATTTTTATTGTGCCACAACACTTATTTCTTTCATTTTCTATTGCTCTTTATATCGATTATGATCAAAGGGCCTGGAGACCAGTTTACTAAATAAAGAATACAAGTTTTTCTCTACGTCAGTAAATTTCGAAAAACAAGTAATAGCTTGTAGAGTGTAGATTTTATAGACTTATTTTGAAACTAACTGGACAAGAGGTTATGTTTTAATAAAGGCAGCAGCAGGAACGACAAGTTGAAATGTTATTACAGAAAGCCCAATAACAAATTAGAGCCACCACTGCTACACTAAACCCAAGGGTGATAGTTTGACCGATATCTTTACTAGCTCATCGAATTCCTTACTGGTCCATCGAAGGAAAAAATTATAGATCCGACGACTAGTACGGAGAAGCGTTACTATTGAAGTTATGAAAATCTACTTAATGGTTTTATGAGGATTGACGTGGATCAGAAATATTAGTTTGACTCTACTCAGACGATATCTCCTTGTCAGACTGCTGATTTAACTGTCAACTGTCAAAAAGGAGAAACAATAAAGTCTGGTCAGAACTGTCTACTCAATTTGTCGAGAAGAACGGGATTTGCAGTAGTGGCCAAGTGGTTAAGTTAAACAAATTAGCGTGCAAAAGGTTCGCTGTTCGAATTCTTGCCATTGTTTCTCCGTATAAGCGGTATACTACTGAGTTTGTACGTGTTGGAGGAAGTAGCACTGAGAAAGGAAAGAAATCAAGATATTAAAAAAATTAAAAAGATTAAAAAGTACTAAGAAAAAAAAGCAAGATAAGTAACCATCTGAGTAAGCGCGTGCGTGTGTGTGCGTTTGTGTGTGAAAGAACATGCTCAGAAAGTGAGGTATTACTGCAATTGCGTTATATGCAGTTGAGCGGCTTCTAACTCGCGATCTCGAAACTAGAAATGGAAAAAACCTAAACAATTTAACGGCTGAATTTCAATACTTTCAAAATTTCATTTAAACCCATTAGATTTTAGTTGATCCACATGGTGAGAAAGAGTGGTATGCAGAGTGGCTTCAAGCCTTACTCAAGGTAAAAGACCTGTAAAAACCCTCTAAAATTCAGCATTCCTTGATTACTTTCACCCAATTTTCTTAATCATTCATTATTGTAGGTAAATCTTGTGCTTTACAACAGGTATCATCAAGTATTTGAGTATGATTGACTACTTGTTATTACAAGATTAATCATTTGGTGATCGGATGTTTCATCAACGTGATCAATTAAAGCTATTTACTGAATTTCAAATACGGCACAAGTAAATTTTGAAAAATTTGATTTAGTTTTTTCAACATAATTGTATTATCCCTAAAAGTAGAGAAGAAGGTCTTTTTTGATAAACTTGCATCCAAGCAGGAAAACCTTTTTACACTTAGCTTCAAACAACGTTATTTGTTGTTCTTACAGCTCAAGAGATTTGTTGTGTTCTTTTTAAAGCTGACATATTAAATTGAAGACTTCTTTTGTTTGTTGTCCAAGCCATAGCCTGTTAATACTCTAAAATCCAATTTATTCGAGACATTGTGAAAAGCCTATGACTTAGGGAGAGAAAAACCAATTTAGAGAAAAACCCAAATGTCTGAGCACAGTCTTCATCTTGGGCCACTAATAGGCGGCGCAGGTGAGCCAAGGGAGAGGGCAAAACGTTAAAGGACCCATAGCATAATGGGTGATACATTTGCACTGTAACAAAGGTATTCTGTATTCGATGCACGAGGGGGCTAAAAGACTTTGACACATTACAAAAGAAAATGTCTTTGGTTGAAGTCAGGAAGGGCCTACGGCCAAGGCATTCCTCTCACATTCACAACAAAGTCCCTCTGAAAGCATCGTCTGAGCCTAGTTACATGGTAAAATGACGTTAATAAAAACAACAACAAACTTTTTAATGGTGATATTTCAGTTTATGTTTTAGTTTTGTGCAGTTTTGAAATGTTGAAATTCAATGCGATAAAAATATTTTTGGATTCATCTACTAGTTAAATTATTTTCTTAACTCGTCGAAATAGGTATTCCATTAATTAGCATAAGGGTTGTTAAAAATTCTTTAGGGAGTTTAGATGTAAGTTTCAATTTTTAAGAAATATAATGACTAAGCTTGAACTTTTTCAATGCTTCTTAATAAATTTTCTGTTGTTCAGAGATCTAATTGGTTAAAATACGGTACTTCTATGTTATTTACAGTTATAAAGTTCAAATTCTGTGTTTGTTTGTGTGTGTGTGTTTGTTCATATTTATTGTCAGGGTACATTGAATGCCTAGGATCAAAATAGGTTATATTATTTATGATATGACTATTGCGGCAGCCATCAGTGATTTGAAAACTGTATTTTTTGACCCTTTATCCAAGATAAGGTCATAAAATTGCAAAGTGAAATTGATCGAAAACACTGATTCTAAAAATGCTGTTTTTGTGTTTTACAATCCTGTGCAGAATTTTTTTTTTCATTTTTATCTTCTTTGTTAAAGGCCCAATGGCAAAGGTAAAAACATCCTTTTTTTCAAAATGAATTTAAATAGGAAATGTAGCAAGCTTACATTTTGTGTCAGGGCACTTTGCAGGTCTGCACTAAACCGAGGCAAGGTTTTTGTAATATGAGTGATTGAGGGTTTATATGAGGTGAAAAGTGAATCAGTTTGGTCCTTTATCAATGACCTTTGACCAGAAAAATGAATTTAACTTGGCAATGGAGAAAACTCATATTTGATTTCAGTTTACATTTTTGGCCTTGTGCTAAACAAAGACTAAATAACATTTTGATATCATAGTCAAAGGAGCGACCAAAAATGGAATTTTCCATTACACCACTGAGGGTACACAAAAGCTAGTTGAATGGCTTAGTGTTGTCTGGTTTTGATTACAGAGACCTACAATCTAAAAATGAATTTAACAAAAATTGTTGGAATTATCAAGTCAGTTTTCGATTTCACCTTCTGTAATTATTGTGAGAGAATTATTTTAATGTCACTTTGATCATCATTTAAACTGGTGCCCTTCGCAGCACCTGGTATCTCTGCTAGTTTCAAATGAATAATAGCTGATTCGTTTCTTTCATTCCAACACGTATATATTCTGACAAAACAAGAATGTACCTCCAATTATGCAACACTGCTTACGTCTACAGTGTAGGATCAGCTCAAGGCAAAAAGCATTAAGGATGTTACTGAAGGGGCCTTTGATAAGATTTCCTTACTTAAATTCTCTAGACTCTATGAAAAGAAAGACAAGACTCTATTCACAACATCTGAAGGGAGTAGTTGCTTCAGTTGCACTAGTCTGGATCGGTGCTTACAATGTGGAAATATAGCACAGTGTTGCCGATGTACTGTATAATCTGCCGCATGGTCTTTTTCTGTGCAAGGATTCCTGAAAAAGGAGCTTGCGTACAAGCTATTCTTTGCTTTTCCCACAATACCCACTAAACTTTACTCTCTCTGCAACCATTACTTTTGGTTATTTTTGGGAGTTCACTGCACATCTCATTGTTTATCAAGTGTTGTTGCCTCGACACACCTTTTACCAATCACAACATATACCATTTTCAAAAAATATTTTTATTGTGCTTCGTCAAAGAAACTTTTTTCTTTCTCTAGTGCTGGAAGCCTTATTCCTGGAAAAGTGAAATATATATTGTTTATGTGATCGCTGTGCCGTAGGAAATGAAATGTTTCTTTAATTTTTTTTGTTGTTATATCGGTTTCCTTGTCTATAGTCTTTTTTTAACCAGTCAAACATGCTACCTTGTAAGCTTTTTCTGAGCTCGGAAAAAGATAACGACTGAAGGCATGATAAAGCTCTTATATCTATAGCTTCCTCTGAGTCAATAAAGTTCAGAATTTTAAAGATGTTACCTTGTATCCAGCAGTGTTAGACTATTTCACAAATCTTAGTTTCAGCTACTTAAACAGCTCTTTTATGCTACATTTTTCTTCGAAATAGGGCCCAAGTCATTTTTAGTATCCTGACATTGGAAGGAATATCTCCAGAAACGTAGCTCACATAAAGCTTACGACCTACAACATTCTAAATCTCCTGTCTATGGCTTCCACGAGGACCATTAAGTAAAAAATTTTCAAAACATACAATTTGTGAGCTGCAAGAACTTAAGTGTCTATAAAACATTATTGTATTTTGATAAACTGTCGTTTTTTTGCGTAAGGTATTACAATTTGTTTGAATCTATATCAGTTGTGGCAATTATTTCTCATCCTCCTACATACGTTTGGATAACTTAAGTATTTCATTATATTATTTAAATTTAAAAATTTCTTTAAAAAGGTCAAAAGATAGAGCTTTGTGGACACTATTATTTATTTCAATTCGATTATTAGGTATAACGGGTGTTTTTATCTAATAAAGATTTTATTTAAAAAAACATATTATATTAAGTTTGTTGTTCTCTGTTATAACTGAAAGGTAGGAGGAACGTTTAAGTATAAGAGGATATAGTGGAAAGAAAAAGTGGCAGAATGTGTTGCAACCATATTTTTTTGGCTTAAGTTGCAATGCTCAGGCAGTGAAAGATTACCTTGATTTCTTCTGGCTCTGCTAGATTCCAGCCTAAAGCAAGTTGTTGTTTTTCACGACAAATTATAAACATTGAAATTTCTCATGAAAAAAAGATTTAAAATGAGATTTTTGGAAGCATAAAATAAAAACTGGTTACTTTTTTATCAAGGATGAAATAGCCAACGTCGTTTTAAGCAAAATGAACATTTTTAGAAAAAGTACGTTGATCCCAAACCCTTAAGCAATCACATTCGTAAGATCCCAGATAAATCCAAATCTACCAGAAAAAATAAGTTGATCCCAAACCCTTAAGCAATCACATTCGTAAGATCCCAGATAAATCCAAATCTACCAGAAAAAGTAAGTTGATCCCAAACCCTTAAGCAATCACATTCGTAAGATCCCAGATAAATCCAAATCTACCAGAAAAAATAAGTTGATCCCAAACCCTTAAGCAATCACATTCGTAAGATCCCAGATAAATCCAAATCTACCAGAAAAAGTAAGTTGATCCCAAACCCTTAAGCAATCACATTCGTAAGATCCCAGATAAATCCAAATCTACCAGAAAAAGTAAGTTGATCCCAAACCCTTAAGCAATCACATTCGTAAGATCCCAGATAAATCCAAATCTACCAGAAAAAGTAAGTTGATCCCAAACCCTTAAGCAATCACATTCGTAAGATCCCAGATAAATCCAAATCTACCAGAAAAAGTAAGTTGATCCCAAACCCTTAAGCAATCACATTCGTAAGATCCCAGATAAATCCAAATCTACCAGAAAAAGTAAGTTGATCCCAAACCCTTAAGCAATCACATTCGTAAGATCCCAGATAAATCCAAATCTACCAGAAAAAGTAAGTTGATCCCAAACCCTTAAGCAATCACATTCGTAAGATCCCAGATAAATCCAAATCTACCAGAAAAAGTAAGTTGATCCCAAACCCTTAAGCAATCACATTCGTAAGATCCCAGATAAATCCAAATCTACCAGAAAAAGTAAGTTGATCCCAAACCCTTAAGAAATCACATTCGTAAGATCCCAGATAAATCCAAATCTACCAGAAAAAGTAAGTTGATCCCAAACCCTTAAGCAATCACATTCGTAAGATCCCAGATAAATCCAAATCTACTAGATAATTAGTATTGTTAGGTAGGTCACCAACTGAGGATTGGTAGGTAGTAAAGAGTTAAAACAAGTAAGTCCCTCATTACGCAAATTGGCTTACGTAGTTAGGATAATGATCTCATGTTATATATTCAGCCTTGATTTAACGAAGGCAAAAAGAAAAATATTATAATTAACATTCCTATATTTTTAGAAACATGAGGACACTCGATTGAAATAGATGATAGTAGCATTACCGTTGAACTGCAATAAAGTATTAATTAGGAAAGAAAAGAGTACTTCATTAAACTAAAGTCTTTTGTCATCAAGTTCATTAGGCTGTTCTAATTTATCTCTAAAAGGACTAATCAGTAATCTAAAATTATGCTATAGTAGTATTACATAAAAGCTTTGTCACCATTAATTCCTTTTTGAAAAAAGACGTCAGTCTTTAGAATATGGTAAATAGCTTGTCTCATACAATTTTTCGGGTTTTTTTAAAATCAACATACTTTTATCTGTGTGCACCTTATCTGTCTTTAAATACTGTAAAACAATAATTGGAAGCAACAGAGACATGGCATTTAAAACTAAAGATACGATTACCCGTAGTTTATTTTTGGATATTCTAAATAGCCTTTACCTACCAAAAAAGTCAACAGTCAAAATAAAAAACCTAATTTATTCTTTACAATTACTACCTGTGCTAATTTCCCAATAAATTTTAATTGCCCCTTACCATGTAGATGAGATTATAATTATATAATATATATAATATATATAATATATATAATATATATAATATATATAATATATATAATATATATAATATATATAATATATATAATATATATAATATATATATAATATATGTATAATATTATATATATTATTATTATTATTGCAGCCAATGTCATCTTTGGCTCTGAGTGTTACTTTAATACTATATATATGTATATATATATGTATATATAAAATAAAAAGACAAGTCGTAATTTATTTACCTTTGTGTGCATTTGCATCACCTCATGTCTATCAATTTGTGTTAAAACTGCTATTATCTTAAGTTACTTTTATATAGTTCACACATTCAATTTTGATTTTGTGTATGGATGTTGATGAATAAATTCTATGATTTCTGCAGATAATTTTCCACTTAGCAAGTCTGTAAAGCAAGGCCTCTGGCACGTGTAGCACAGTAGCACACAAGTTTTTATCTATAGTTCATCTATTGATGATCTAAAATACGTGTCTTTGTTTACCTCTACCTTGTTTGCCTTTTACTTTTCTACGTGGAGCAAAGATCTTAAGCTCTGAAAGTGTAATTTTCTATCCAATGGATGTGAATTGCCTTCGTCTGATACGGGATATTAACGACCTTTTCACATTTACCATTTGAAGAGATTCTTGATTTTGGAACACTTGTCTCAAGAGGCTTTTTATCATCTCATTGCTAATGGTACAACATTCTCATCCACATATAAAATCTGAGATAATGTTTCGCTCAATAAAAAGTTAAATTATTTTCTCCTGTAAATATTCATGGAAAATCATGCTGATCTTAACCCTATTGAAGTTGCTTTTCCTCTGCAAGAATGCTCATTCATCATATTGCTTGGTTTATATTTTTCTCCACATCTTTCTTGGGGTACTTATATTCAATTTATTGATAAGTATGATTCAAATTGCGTTGGTTCTATCGGGGTAGCTAATGATTACCTTTGGACTCAGACCATTTTGGGTCATGTAGATCTCTCATCGGTTCTTGAATGGAATACTGTTGTCAAATCTGTACTGGTGCTCTCCCATCTCATCTTGACCTTTTTCATCTGGTTCAGAGACATTTTTGTGATTTGATAGGTGCTGCTCTTGCCGCCACTCTTCATTTTTTGTCACATCGACGAAATGTGGCATGTCTTGGTCTTTACATGGGAAATACTTTGATGAGTCTTTTTTGGGTGGTACAAGCTCAGTTTATTGCACGCTATGTGACTTTTTTGGAACTCTCTGGCTTCTAAGTGCTTTCCTCCATCATATGATTTGAATTTTTAAGTCTAAGGTCGACTCATTTCTTTCTTCACCTTTTATTCTTTGCTTTTTCTTTTAACAATTCCATACGATTTCTAACTCCATGCCTTGTATGATTCTTCATAATTAGAAAAAACCCCAAAAAGTACATCTTGAGAACTTTTTGATACAGCCCGTAATTGATGATGTGTACTTTTGTCATTCTAATTCTCTTTTTAACTTTAGTATTGCATCTGCTCTCGAAAGCTATTAACAAACCAAAGTACTTTTAAGGCATCTTGGACACGTTTTCGTCTTAGACACAGTCGTGCATTCTGTTTTTGACTACTTTTGAAGATAAAATTCAAAGCTGTAGTACAAAAGAAAAGTATACTCCTCCACTCCTCCACTCCTCCACTCCTCCACTCCTCCACTTGGATCGGTCTGCAGCTGCAGGGCGTGTTGCATTCCACGTGGTCAAGCCTGCATTGTTGAGCTCTATCTCAGCCATTCAGCGCCAAGTTGTTTTCGGCCGACCTCTTTGCCTTCTTACTTCTGGTGTCCATCCGAGGGCAACAGCACAGTCGTCTGACGAGTCCTCCCTTAACACGTGTCCTATCCTATATCACCGACGCCTCCTAATCCCTGTGCTAACCTTTTCCGTTGATGCGATCTGTAGCACTATTTTCTTATAGGTATGTTGCTACCAATGAACCTTGAAGATTCTTTTCAAGAGTTTAGTTTGAAGTTATCCAGCTTAGCTCTTTCACACCCATACAGCACCACGGAGAAGACGAGACTCCTGAACATTGAGGCTTTCGTCTTAGGACTGATGTCCCTGGCTTTCCATATGTCAGACAGTCCCTTCATTTCTACGCTTACCAGAGGAATTCTCTTTCTGATATCTGCTATCGTACATCCATCGTTGTAAACGGTGGCTTCTAGATATGTAAACCTGTCTACTTTTTCCACTTCGCTCTCTTTAACCTTCAACTTACTGTCACTCTTGTTGTTTGTTTTGATGACTTGGTATTTCTTTTCATTCAACTTGAGTCCCATTTTCACTGCATTGTCTTCCAGTTTGCTAGTTTGTGCTGTAGGTGTTGCCTTGTTGATGATAGGAGGACGATGTCATCCGCAAAGCCGAGGTCTTCCGGAATTTTAGTAAAATTCCAGTGGGTACCCGTTCTTTCGCCTTCTAGTCTTCTTCGCATCACGCAGTCGATTCCCAAGAGGAACGGAAATTCTGACATGCAGCACCCCTGCTTCACTCCAGATTTCACTGCGAACCAATCCGTTGTCTCATTTTCGTCGATTGCACAGCACTGAAAGTCTATGCGCAGTGCTTTGACCATCTCTATACGCTTTTTGGGAATTCCGTTTATCTAATATGTCATTATCCTCCAAAGACTATTACGATGGATTACTGAAAAGTCTTATGCTTGCGTTATTTGCAAATAAACAGACAATGTAACTATGGCTTTTTATTCTTTTAAGGCTATGATGACAATAAAATCTGTCAAGCACGAAAAAACAAACGTCAATGATCTTACCAAAAAATCTGTATAACAAGTTTTTCGTAACACCAAAGTTCGAATTAAATTAGATAAAATGGAAGAATGCCATGCATAATTTGTGGAACACATGCAAGAATTAGACAACTACAATCAAACACAATTTCATGTAAACCTCTTTCTATCAATCAACTATAGCAATAAGTGCATTTTAAAGCACAAGTTCTCTTAGCAGGCCAATTTCCATTCTTGTTCACTAAGCGAAAAAGAACTGATTTATAAAGCTTGATGATGGATATCTGCTTGACAGAATGCATAAAATACATTTGATTTTGTACTTCTTCGCTGCAATTCATTTTCCTTTCTATCTTAAACAAAATAAAGAGATTTAGTATTGTTCATAGAAAGCTGCTTTTTGACTTCTTCAAGAAGGTTCATTGTCCAGCCAAATTCTTCAAAATAGGTAACAAACTGTACAAAGGCCTATAGTTGTATAATAGTGACATAAATCAGGAATGTTCACGACCTGAAACTCTTTAAAGAACAGGTGCAACTGTTTTCATTTGGTAGCTTACATTGGTAGGGTAAGAATCAATGGTATCAAGATAATTATAATGCTGTAGAGAGAAATAAAAGACCGTGACTCTTTGACTGTAGGCTTTTTTCTTATATAAAGTTTGTATTGTTTTTAAGATGCAGGACACTTTGATATTGGCGAAAGTGTCTTAAAAACGAAGGTTAGAGATATATTTTTTCCTATTCATTATCATTTTTGTAGTATGGTTTTTATGTTCCTTTCAAGCAAGTCAGGTACTGTGTTCCCAAAGCCAAACATTTTAAGGATTTTCTGTCTCTTCTGTGTTGCATTTGTAGCAAACCACAATGCAGTAAAAATCGCAAAAAATATCAGAAATCAATTCAACTCTAGCTGACCAAAATGACTCGAAAAAAAAGTAGAATCCAAAAGCATTCCAAAGTCTAAGAGATTAAAAGTACGTTTGTAGAAGAACAAAAGAGTTTAAATTTTCCACTAAAAAGTAGTTTTTATTAAATGTATAAATATAAATGATTATCTACTACTAAGAATACCGCTTCTACTTGATCCTCTGTTTTAATAACATGACATTAGAGCTACATGCTCATTTTTGTCAAGTAGCATTGAAAAAACACACCCATACTTGTACTTTTTTCTTAATCCGATCAAGTGTAGGAGTTTGAACAAATATATTATAGGTGTGGCAATTTTTCCTTCGCGATAAGCCAGCAATTCGGATTTTTCTGATCACAGACAAAATACTTAGTTAGGGCTTTATTTTCTGTCAATAAGTTTTATTTTAATGACAAGAATTCACTTTAATATTGCTATATGTATAGAGTATAAAACTAAAGTAGCACGCAAGTCTGATAATATGTCACACTAACAGTAAACACCTAACAAAGAACAATAGAATTCAGCAATGAATGAATGTAATGCCAATGTTTCAGATTTTGAATGCCATTTGTGTTACAAAGTTATATTCTCATTCCCAATTAAGATTTTAGTAACCTGATTTCTGACAATTGTGCACTCATTGCAAAGGTAGTATTTCTTAGTGACACACTCACACACACAAACACACACACACACATATATATATATATATATATATATTATATACTGACTATAGCAATCAAGGTTGGACTACCCCTTTGTAATGCGGGTGAGTAGAAATAAAACAGAGAGACAAAAATTTTTGGCCACTCGTCCGATCAATAAACTCAACAAAAAGGAAGCAGTTACAAATCTACGTATCACATTTATAGGATATTGGCAACCAATAAAATTCGTAATTACCATATATGCACATAAGACGGTGGTAACAGAAATAAAATCCAAACAGTTCAGTGGGTAATGTCTATTACTTGGGATCATCTCAACCCCTCTGGTGTCGAGCCCCAGTGGTGAAGTCATTGATTACTCAATTGTTGCTGAATGCGCTGAGATCGTCTAGGTAGTTAATTAATTGAGGCTTGTTACAGATCTTTACCTTTGTCTGGAATCTCTGAAGTTTTCGTTTTGAGGAAACGACGGTTCCGTCGATACCTTGCTTCATTCACCAGAACATCGTATGAACGACCATCGGGATATCCATTAAGACCAATGCCTGTAAGACTCCAGCGCTTAGTACGATGATGTTGCACATAAACATCTTGGCCCTGCATAAGGGTTGGCAATTGTCGTGTGTGTGGATTATATCTAGACTTACTGCAATTTATGGTGGCTTGACGATGGACATTTGCTTTCTCTATGTCTGGTGATCTCTGGAGAGCTATGGTTTGTATATGGGTGCGAAGTACTCTATTGAACATTCTGAAAACAGGTGATAATCCATTCTCACGGGGTGTGTTTCGTAATGCTAGAAGAGTTTTCAAAAAGTTAGGTGAAGAACAACAATCTGTTGACTTGTTTTTCTACAGCATTTCTTTCAATGCGCGGACTGTACGTCCAGCAAGGCCATTCGATTGAGGATAGTGTGAAGATGAGGGTTTCCATTCGATGCCCCATGGTATCATAAATTCACTGAACTTAGCGGATGAAAACTGTGGCCCATTGTCAGATCTAATAATCTGCGAAAAGCTGAAGGTGGAGAAGATTTGTAGGCAGGCATGCACTTATCAGCTGATGGGCGTCTGGACAGTCCGCAATTGCATGATGAAAGGGTATACAGTATATCTCTCGATTACTACGAGGTACGTGTGTCCTGTGAAAGTAAAGGAGTCCATATGTATCTCTTCCATTGGAAGTCGAGCATCTGGTTCTGCTTGTTGTGATGGACGGCAGTGTTGGCACTAAGGTCAGTTGTCAACAATGTTCTTGATGTCATTGGTGATACCAGGCCAGCAAACTGATTGCCTAGCAAGTCGTTTGGTGGCTTCGATGCCTTGATGGGAAAAGTAAAGTTCCTAAAGGACATGCTTACGAGCTGGGGCTGGAACCAGCCTAATCCATGTGTTCTGGATGCATCTGTATACAGTGTAAGAGATAGGCTAGGATCAAAGTTGTAAACCACAGGTGGAGACAATAAAATCTTATTAACCTGCTCAAATGCATTTTGGTGGTCTTGACTCCATGCAAAGTTCTTTTTGATTTTAAGGAGGTCACGCAAAGGTGTTGCAGCAGCAGACAATTTATTGGAAAAGTGTCCAAGTTGGTTGACAAGGCCTAGAAAACTTCGAAGTTCTGTTAGCGTTGTCGGTGTTGGAAACTTTGCAATACCATCAACTGGGTCTGGGTCAGCACTGTACCCATCAGGGTAAAGGCAGTATCTAGCTTAGGTTGTAATAGGGATGAAGAGATAGAACTATCTGATTTTACCTTTTATTTATTTAAAACTGTGAAATTTTAGGTTTTTCTTCCTTAATCGATCTTCAACTAAGGATTTAAATTCGTCCAAGAATTTACCTTAAAGGCTGTTTCATTCCATCTAGCCCATAGCTTTAGGCTAGAATCTAGTTTAATACAAGTATAATTTTGTTAATGTGTGCAAGATCTAACAAAAAAGATACAAAAAGAAGCTTATGGAAATGTTCTCCCTATATCAATTCTGGTCGAGAATGGCGCTAAAGATATGCTAGATATGGTTATCATGGAAAATATGAAAATATTAATGATCCTTTTCTGTGAAAACAGGCTATTGGTTTCTATGGTGTTGAGCTTTCATGGGTTAACTAAGCCGATCAAATTACACGATATATGAGCCTACCAGTGAAATAAAATGCCAGCAAGGGAGNAATCTAGTTTAATACAAGTATAATTTTGTTAATGTGTGCAAGATCTAACAAAAAAGATACAAAAAGAAGCTTATGGAAATGTTCTCCCTATATCAATTCTGGTCGAGAATGGCGCTAAAGATATGCTAGATATGGTTATCATGGAAAATATGAAAATATTAATGATCCTTTTCTGTGAAAACAGGCTATTGGTTTCTATGGTGTTGAGCTTTCATGGGTTAACTAAGCCGATCAAATTACACGATATATGAGCCTACCAGTGAAATAAAATGCCAGCAAGGGAGGACCTAACTGTCTAAAGAAAGTGGAGTGAGTCAGGGTACCTCGCCTGACCTGAAAAGGTATTGAGAATCTGTTACTTTAACTGAAAGTAATGAGTAATCTTTCTGAAGAACTAAAGGAAGATTTTTAAAAGCATTAGTTTTATACTATTTCCAGTTTTTATCCGTGTCTAATCTACTTATTAAATTTTTTCTTTCTTGGTATTCCCAGCCTGTTATCTTTATCATTCAATTTAAACCTATATTGACAAATACAATCAACCGTGCTAGCTACTATTGCGTGTTCTTGCAATTAGTTGATATCACTTGCTTTACTTCGACCACCTTATCCAGCAGAATTACTAATTTCTTATTTACATATTTCTTTAAAAAATCTGCCTCGACATCTGCAAAAATTTATAAATCGGTTAGTCTTACCATCACGCTTGATTTTCTTGCTCTACTGAATTTAGCGAAATTGGAAAAACACATAGTTATGACTCACTTAGCTTGGTTAACTGTCAAACCTTATACTTCATCCTAAACTTTGTAACCAGCTACCCAATCTTTAACCAGGTTTTAAAGCAGCTTTGTGTCAATTCCGTCTAATTTTACCGTCTGCAATATCTCTTCTGACTGTTTGTATTTCACTTTTGTCGAATATTCTTGCCAATAAAAAATGTATTGTCATCACTCTCTCCACTAAAAAGCTTCTTCATAGAGCATTCTCAAATGGAAATAATCTCTCTTTTTCCCAGCATTTTCTCCAAAACCAAATTTTCCTTTTTCGTTTTCTTCTTGTAGTGATTTCTTTGATCTTGTCACAATATTTTGTAGTACAACCTTGTTCATTGGATTTATTAACCGAAGCGTTTGCATTGTTTACGTTTGATTGCCCCTAGGTTCTGCGGAATATTTCAATATCTCTTCTGACTGTTTGTATTTCACTTTTGTCGAATATTATTGCAAATAAAAAATGTATTGTCATCACTCTCTCCACTAAAAAGCTTCTTCAGAGAGCATTCTCAAATGGAAATTATCTCTCTTTTTCCCAGCATTTTCTCCTAAACCAAATTTTCCTTTTTCGTTTTCTTGTTGTAGTGATTACTTTTTTTTTAGTAGTACCTTGTTCATTGGATTTATTAACCGAAGCGTTTGCATTGTTTACGTTTGATTGCCCCTAGGTTCTGCGGAATATCTCAATATCTCTTCTGACTGTTTGTATTTCACTTTTGTCGAATACTCTTGCCAATAAAGACTGTATTGTCATCACTCTCTCCCCTAAAAAGCTTAATCATAGAGCATTCTCACATGGACATTATCTCTCTTTTTCCCAGCGTTTTCTCCAAAACACACTTTTCCTTTTTCGTTTTCNAATATAATATAATATAATATAATATAATATAATATAATATAATATAATATAATATAATATAATATAATATAATATAATATAATATAATATAATATAATATAATATAATATAATATAATATAATATAATATAATATAATATAATATAATATAATATAATATAATATAATATAATATAATATAATATAATATAATATAATATAATATAATATAATATAATATAATATAATATAATATAATATAATATAATATAATATAATATAATATAATATAATATAATATAATATAATATAATATAATATAATATAATATAATATAATATAATATAATATAATATAATATAATATAATATAATATAATATAATATAATATAATATAATATAATATAATATAATATAATATAATATAATATAATATAATATAATATAATATAATATAATATAATATAATATAATATAATATAATATAATATAATATAATATAATATAATATAATATAATATAATATAATATAATATAATATAATATAATATAATATAATATAATATAATATAATATAATATAATATAATATAATATAATATAATATAATATAATATAATATAATATAATATAATATAATATAATATAATATAATATAATATAATATAATATAATATAATATAATATAATATAATATAATATAATATAATATAATATAATATAATATAATATAATATAATATAATATAATATAATATAATATAATATAATATAATATAATATAATATAATATAATATAATATAATATAATATAATATAATATAATATAATATAATATAATATAATATAATATAATATAATATAATATAATATAATATAATATAATATAATATAATATAATATAATATAATATAATATAATATAATATAATATAATATAATATAATATAATATAATATAATATAATATAATATAATATAATATAATATAATATAATATAATATAATATAATATAATATAATATAATATAATATAATATAATATAATATAATATAATATAATATAATATAATATAATATAATATAATATAATATAATATAATATAATATAATATAATATAATATAATATAATATAATATAATATAATATAATATAATATAATATAATATAATATAATATAATATAATATAATATAATATAATATAATATAATATAATATAATATAATATAATATAATATAATATAATATAATATAATATAATATAATATAATATAATATAATATAATATAATATAATATAATATAATATAATATAATATAATATAATATAATATAATATAATATAATATAATATAATATAATATAATATAATATAATATAATATAATATAATATAATATAATATAATATAATATAATATAATATAATATAATATAATATAATATAATATAATATAATATAATATAATATAATATAATATAATATAATATAATATAATATAATATAATATAATATAATATAATATAATATAATATAATATAATATAATATAATATAATATAATATAATATAATATAATATAATATAATATAATATAATATAATATAATATAATATAATATAATATAATATAATATAATATAATATAATATAATATAATATAATATAATATAATATAATATAATATAATATAATATAATATAATATAATATAATATAATATAATATAATATAATATAATATAATATAATATAATATAATATAATATAATATAATATAATATAATATAATATAATATAATATAATATAATATAATATAATATAATATAATATAATATAATATAATATAATATAATATAATATAATATAATATAATATAATATAATATAATATAATATAATATAATATAATATAATATAATATAATATAATATAATATAATATAATATAATATAATATAATATAATATAATATAATATAATATAATATAATATAATATAATATAATATAATATAATATAATATAATATAATATAATATAATATAATATAATATAATATAATATAATATAATATAATATAATATAATATAATATAATATAATATAATATAATATAATATAATATAATATAATATAATATAATATAATATAATATAATATAATATAATATAATATAATATAATATAATATAATATAATATAATATAATATAATATAATATAATATAATATAATATAATATAATATAATATAATATAATATAATATAATATAATATAATATAATATAATATAATATAATATAATATAATATAATATAATATAATATAATATAATATAATATAATATAATATAATATAATATAATATAATATAATATAATATAATATAATATAATATAATATAATATAATATAATATAATATAATATAATATAATATAATATAATATAATATAATATAATATAATATAATATAATATAATATAATATAATATAATATAATATAATATAATATAATATAATATAATATAATATAATATAATATAATATAATATAATATAATATAATATAATATAATATAATATAATATAATATAATATAATATAATATAATATAATATAATATAATATAATATAATATAATATAATATAATATAATATAATATAATATAATATAATATAATATAATATAATATAATATAATATAATATAATATAATATAATATAATATAATATAATATAATATAATATAATATAATATAATATAATATAATATAATATAATATAATATAATATAATATAATATAATATAATATAATATAATATAATATAATATAATATAATATAATATAATATAATATAATATAATATAATATAATATAATATAATATAATATAATATAATATAATATGATGTGGAGCCACAAGTTATCTTCATGGTAAGTATGACTTTTAACTTGATTTGTGCTGAACAAAAATTACTCTTAAATTATGATAACACTGATATACTCACTAAATACATCAAGCAGCATCTACCACAGAAGAGGGAAAAATAATATAGTTGGAAAGACAACGATAAGCAAAAGATATTATTGTATTCGAGAAATGTGCCACTTAGTGAGAATATTCGAGTACTGTTATTGAAAGTTGCTTTTAATTAAAGATGTTTAATTATAAATGCTACAGACTTCAAGTAGTAACTGACAAGAAAAAAATTATCTTCTGAAATGCGTCAAAAAATTTTTCTGGCAAAACAGTCATAATAACTTTGCATAACAAGCCCACTAAAATTATATTATAAATAATATTAATATAATCTAAAATTGTTAGATAGTTTTTATACCAGGTTAACGTACTATGAAATGCCTCGGTCACATTAGGTATTTTTTAGTAAATAAACTGGCAGAGGAAAACGATTGCTACTAAATCTATCAACAAGTTAAAATTTCTAAAATAAGTAGCACATTTTCAGGTCAAACAATGACAGTATACAGGACGCACATTGATAACAGCATAACCTTTTGTTGAAGTGCTTTATCCTGTATAAAGATTCATTATAAATAAAGAAATAAAGAAATATACAGAGTGCTCCCTGATGATTTTGATTTTATTAAAAGGTTTATTCTTCTTTTCTTTCGACTTCACTCTTAATCAGGGTTCATACCACTTAATCTTCGTCATCCAACAGCTAGTACTTGATCCTCGCCTATCTTTATTTCTGAATTTATTGCTTTTTATTGCTATTTTGTATGAACATATCTACTTCCTTGTTCATAAACAAAAAAACAAATAAAGGAAGTGATGATAACCAAATAAGGTTTTTATTTTTGTTGAGAAAAGTGAAACAAGGCACAAACTAAATCTTGTCGTAGATGCATATCTAAACATGTAGACAGATCTAGGCATAATTTATATTAAAATATTTGTGTATAATTTATGTAAACATATCTACATATAGTTTATGTAAAGAGAGGCTTGAAAACATAAAAGGTGTTGGTCATTGCCCTCTATGTAACTTCCAATCATCGCATATCGGCAATTTCCCCCACTTTTAATTTTACTGTGTAAGAGGTGTTAGTTGAAATAGAAATTGACATGTATTAATTAGATAAATAGAAGGAAATTATCATGTGCATCAGGAGATCAAATTGCATATCGCGCCATGCTACTTGAAAATATATTTGAATTATTTTATTTTGTTATGACTAACCTGCATTTCCACTTAAATGCTAGATAGTAAATGGCGCCAGCATATTGCCATTGATGATATATGTAGAAAAACACTAAGTGCTTTATGCACTAAAGTGTTTTCTTAGACAGCACTTAGTTTATTTCCTTGAAATTTGAAATCCTGATTTCCCAAAATATTCCTTTTCAATTGTACCCCTACCAGGACTAATGAAAAGATGAGATATGGCGTACCTTATATGATAGATAAATTATATCTTAGAGAGATCTATAGTAGTAACCAGTCAAAAAAGGCGAGTTCATATCAATTACCAAGTATTAAGGAAGTTTAATGACAAATCGTTAAGGTACTTTTTCCTTCATAAGGATGCAGTGGAATTCAAGAGCAGTTCCAATTGTGTTTTCTAGAGTCCCAACTCCAATTGATTAACTGCTATCTATTCTGTTTGAGTAAGTAGGTGTCAAATTATTTTCAAATATTTGAACAATTTGAAAAACCAATTGTACGAAGTAATTCTTATATATTTTTTTGCCATTATTCGAAAAAATGAGATTTTTTTAGCTTCAAAGACCAATCGTCATTCTCTCCGCAGCTCAAATGTATATTCAACGATTAATAATTAATAACAATACTACCTTTATGACTCATGACAGGAATCTAGACAAGAAGTATATTAGCCAGTGAAAGGCCTAATTGCAAAGAAATCTCCGAGAGAAAAAAACCACCTTTCAATTGAATCATATAGCAGCTGCCTGTGAAAATCATATTTTCTCCTTCCAATCCAGCTCAATCAAGACTAAATTTTCCACTTTGTATTGCTACGTGTCTTCAAATTGTGTCTTCGTTAATTCAACTATTAAAATTTTTAAACTTTACTTTCATGGAGCCATTACGTTTAACTTTTTGAATTGTCACTACCGAAAGCCCGGCATTATAATTAAAAATCAGAAAAGATGTCAAAATGATAGATTGGAAGAGAAAAACACAACTTTAGTCGCCATCTAGTTTATTTCATCAGAAAACTTCACAAAAAAAGACTTGAAAACTCAGACAGAAAAGGGTTTTTTGTGATGTAAAAATAGATTACTTTCAGGATAAAACTTAAAAAATATGACAGACACCGAACTTTTCTCTACCGAAGCAGTTTGGGACCTGCAACGGTAGAGAAAAAAAAATCAGAATATTCAATTTTTTTAGAGTTAAATGCATTTTGTTTGAGTAGTAAAACTATAAATAAAACATATTCTTTATAGAATTTGCAAGGCTTTTGGCAGATTGCATCCTGATTCATTGCTTCATTGAGCGATTGCAATTGCATACAACTGGTTATCATATTGTTGAACTATAAATCATCAGTAACTGGTCATCCACGATATTTAAATGACCATTCAATATGGATCGCAAATAATAAAGCTACCTATTCAAATAATCGGGTTGTCTATTGAATTAAGTAAAAGCTACAAATTGTGCTTCAGCTGTGCAGCCTGCTATTCAGCCAATCACAAAGAACAAATCAGACGTACTAGTTAAGAAATTGCCTTTGATTAGAATTTTGTTGTTCTTCTTCCTCCTCGATCGCCCACCCAGAACCTCCATTAGCCCTGACGAATGCATATATGCCAAGCAATCATACAGAGCTTCCCGTGAGTCCATAGAATTTGTCACTCTGTTTTTCCGTTTCCGTAAAAATAGTTTGCTGTCACACAGAGTAGTTCGATAAAACATCATGGGGCCATTTCTCATGATGATCTATTTTTCTATCCATCGATCCATCTATTTGTTTAGCTATCTATGTTATTTATTGATGGATTGATTCATGAATTTTTTTACGTTCTACTGAATGTTAAAGAATTACTGTGACGTGCATAACTAAAAGTCACTTTTAGAATCATTCCTAAACGATGCAGCATACATTTTCTTCCCGGAATTTCCCCATGTAGGTGACGAAATTCATTGGATTTTATTAAAGCCTCCGGCATTTCTTTTTTATGGTGTTGTGAACTAGATAAAAAAGAAAATGAAAGTGAAAATAGGAAAACGCATGTAAAAGAAAGATAAAGCTCCAGTTGGGTATGGAGTTTTGCCTGGAGTTGAAGCAGAGCCCCAAGCTACAATTATGAACGAGATGTATTCGAAGACTTGACCACTCTGGCAGGATCCCACAATAACTTTTTAACCTGTGTTTCCTCCGGCAACATGGCCAGAGAGTTATGTCTCAGAAGTTCTGTGCTGCACTGATGAGCCCACAAAGGGCGAAACAGTACTGTCTGCAGATTGAGTATATATATATATATATATATATATATATATTAAACAGAGAAATTATTAAACAGAGTAAAATTTTGTTGACTAGAACTTTCCCTCAAATATTTAGCAGCTACAAATGTTTGACTTCTACTGGAGAAAAAAATATTCATGACCATCGTTTTCACAATTTTCCAATTTTAAACGTATCATAAAAAGTAAATCTGTACCTTTGCTCATATGTGTTTGATGAGTTGTCATGCTATTAAAAATTATAATTATATTTGAAAAATTAAAATCAGTTAGTAGCTGCATCAAAATTTTAATAACAAAACCACTCTGCAGCTACCCATTCCTTGTATTGATAATTTAAGTCTGTTAAGGTGAGGAAACAAAGCGCCTCCAAACTAGAAATAATGGTGGGCGTCCATGAAGGCAACCTCCACGTGGTGATGCCTGGATGCTGATTAGCTAGGTTTTTCTGACTAGTTAGTAACGAATAGCCTTCGATTCAAGCTGTTCTTCCGTACCATTGAAGAAATCGATCTCGTCGTCCATGTGATTTCGAATCTTGTTCGTCGTCGATTTGAAGAAATTTTTTGAAAATCCAACCAGGAAATGTGCGTCTTCTACGCCCCTGTAGTTGAGAGAGATATTCCCGGTGTAGCCTACTCACTTGGTCTCCAGCAGCTTACACACACACACACACACACACAGAAATAATGGTACAAAATTGGCCCTTCTCAAAGTAAAATCCTGAGGTACAGGAGCATCTTCCTATATTTAAGCTGTGAGACTTTTAAAAAACTAAAATTAATTTTTAAAAATTGTTGAAAGTTCGTTCTCGTGCTCAGTAAATTTCATGTTCAATTTTTTACACTTTGGTTTACCTTCCCATTATTTTCAGTTTGCATCTATATATTTAATATCAATATCACTCCAACAAAGTTTTCGTACCCAATTTCAAATTTTGGATGCAATTTTAGATACTTTTCAGAGGTTCAATTGGGATCTATTCTTTTCTTTGTCATTTCGGAGTTTCACTATTATTCGTTTAGGGTTTTTAAATTTTAGCTTAACCTTGCTTTTACTGATTATACTTTTTGATACAACAAAATATTTTAAACACAGGAGCACATAGACAACAGTATACGTATTATATATATTTACTACTGATGTGCTATCCTGTATAAATTTCGTATTTAATAATAATGATAATAATTGATATTTAATTTTCTGGCAAGTTCTAGCATGGTCAAGACAGATGATAAATCTGTCTTGTTATATTTGCTAAATTCTTCTTATTTAAACAAGATATTGAGATACGGTTGGACAATGTAAAGGGGTGGATGAGCAAGGCCATGCCAAACCTTTTGACACAAGGTAATGACAAACCAGCGTGAAGGAGTTTACTTAAGCCCATAGCCCACGGATGAGCATGGGCCATCGACGAAAGTTCGCCACCGCACTCTGTTTTGGGCTTCTCTTGCTACTTCAGTCCAGTTTGTTCCCTGCCGTCTCATTTCTGCCTCCAGCTGTTATGCGGTCGCCCTCTCTTCCTTTTCCCCTGTGGGTTCCAGGTTAAGACCTGTCGTGTGATGCTGGATGATGGTTTTCTCAAGGTGTGCCCTATCCAGCCCCACTTCTTTTAAGGATTTTCATTTCTCTTGCTACCTGAAAAGATCTTCCTGTTTCGTACATAGTCCTGACGTTCCAAGTTGCTATTTCAACTTTTGCCTTTGGTGTTAGAAGGGGAATCGGCCTCACAGCTTCCTCCTGGCTTTCACTGCGATGCGTCATGTGTCTCTGAGATCGAGTCCCTAGCGTGAAGGAGTACCTTTGGTTAATCTGTTTCACGTCCCCAACAACTGCGTCAAGTCAAGGAACTGAGATATTGAGCTTTGTAGTTCAATGCTGAAGCTCGCTTGCTTTTTGTTTGATTTTAAGTAAATAGTAGATATTAATAAATCTTCCCGTTTCTATTCAAGACTTTTATTGTTTGGGTAGTATCTGATGTCATTCAGGCTTAGTTTTTCTTTAGGCAATCCCAATGGACATCTTGCCAAAGGAATTCACCTGAACGTAATCCTATAATGAGGAGATTCTTCGATTTAAAAATTCTTTTTTTGCTGAAGTTGTGTTAACTTACCTTCTATGCAATGAATTGAAGAAGATGATAAATTATCCAGATAGAAATACAATGGAAAAAGATATTCAAATGTTAGTTCATTGGCATGACTCTTATCTGGAACCATCTCCGTAGAAATGTCAATTTTTTAGTTGTTGTCATTACATAAATTTTGGTCAGTTACACAAGAGAAATAACATTTGAAAAACACTGTTGTTACTTAGTTACATTGAGTATTTTAAATGAGTTTAAGTACATTTGTACAATTAATTATTATAATTATTATCTTCATTTTGCATTTTGCACAGGCTGTTCTTTTTGCCGAATAACATCTCTTGGGCGAACCACAACTAGCAGCCAATGGCTAAGAGGTTTCTTTCACCCTACATCTCCAATACTTTTCGAAATATCCTGGCTGTTCCCAACAAGGCTGTTTTTTGTAGCAACACCTACTTCAATATCTAGTTTTTCCATTATTATTATTATTATTATTATTATTATTATTATTATTATTATTATTATTTGTACAATTAATTATTATTATTATTATTAATATTATTATTATTATTATTAATATTTTTTGTACAATTAATTATTCTTCCTTATAGTCTTTTGAACTGTTATACCTTACATTCCCTTTTGAATAGCTTTTTGCGTCAAACTACAATCCAATGGTTTGTTTGGATTAATGAAAACAGCACTGACTATGGTGGTATCCAATATGACAGTCAATGCCAGTCAGGTTTGCAGTTCTGGTAAAAAGTAAAATAAAAATCAAAGAAACTGATCTCAAAGTATCATTACTACAATACTTGTAGTACTAACACTTTAACTTGACACTTGTTGTTTCAAAGGTAGAAATGACACTGAACTGAACTATAGAAATAATTTTAATATTGCATTGGCAAGGTACTCTGTTTTTTTTTATGACTATGATCTATATTTGTGTCTAGCTTTTGGTTCTGGTGAAGTTTTTCATTGCTGCTTGAAAGAGAATAAATCCCCTTTGGAGTATATCAAAAAAAAATCAATTTATGCTTCGTTTGTTTCTCTACAAACATAAAGCTACAGATTTATCTCTCGCAAACTTATTTTCTTAATCTTTATATTACTACCAGAAGCAAATCTTCTTGGAGTACCTGTATAGAACAAGATTTTTTTTTGCAATCGACACCCGATCTTCATTCTCCTCCTGAAAACTGCAGTTGAACAGTGGTTAATAAGTGGTCAAAAAACATTGTTTCACTACAGTATTGCTGGTGCAAGCATAAGTAATTAGAATATACAAAAATTCCTCAATGTTCTTGTGTTTGTGTTTGGAATATCCTAGCACAAGATGCCAATTTGAAAAGATAAGTCACAAATCCCTCCTCACAAGGAATTCTCAAAATATACGAAATATGACAGAAGTTGAAAAGATTGATAGAGCCAGCTGGCGAATTGTTATCAAGAAAAAAACAGAATGTCATTCACAGTTTTATAAGCTCTTCGAAAACGACTACTACGCCACTTCAATTCTACATTTTTAATTATAAGCCAGTCAGAGAATCTTTGGACTATCATTTGTTTGAAATAAAATGATTGATGATCGTTGATAAGCCTAAAGCAAAGCGCTTGAAACTTGTTCATCGATAATTTTTATAATACATCTTTGACAAATTTATTTTTGTTGTGTCGCTCTCGCTAAGGGCAAAGCTAATCTTCTTAATCAATTAGTACCTCTATTATTACTTTGAATTATCGCATATATTAAAATCTTCTGTTGATTCGTATCTCTTTCACCTGGGTATATTCAGGCAAAATTTTTTCTACATGATAGAAAGCTTTGGTTTAGAAAAGATGTTCACTGAAATTTGTATCTACACAAAACACATCGTAAAAAACAGTATAATTAAGCCCTTTTCGCAACTTTTAAACCCCAAATTAACTTTATCTTCTGACACAACAGCCAAAGCGCACTCAATATTTCAAAAAATATTTGTGATTTCAAAAAGCTGTCAATGGCAGTATTTTTTTTATTTGATTTTTCTTTTAGCTGAAAATGTGTACTAAAAATACTACTATAATGTAAATCATTCTCCGAGGCAAAAGGTATGACGTCAACACCGTAATTTTCCGATATGACTACAGACGATACCTCTCAAGGTAGAATTTCTTTCATTCAACTACAAATGATTTGATCACGTGGGTTAAAGAGTACGGGATGGGCGACAAAGAAGTCCTGGGTTCCAGTAAAAGGAATTTGTACATGCTCAGTACAGTGGATAAAGTATATTATGCAATATCTTATCCTACTTTTCTGTGCTGTATCACGCAATCATGTGTTGTGCTATGTTACCATACACATTTTATTTTTTCAAATCTATAAGTAGCGCCAAGACTGATTCGGACCAGCATCTTATGGCTTTTGTATCCAATTATTTCACCAAATGCGCTGCCTACGCTTTGCCCATAGTAAAACCACTGTCACTATCTAGTCCTCTACCTGCTAAAAAGACACTTACAGAGAGAATTTAATTTAAATGCCTTTCAATATTGTTAAGATTCTTCCACAATATAAAAAATAGTGATATTTAAATGTAGTGCACTATATTAGCCCTAGCGGTATAAAGACGATATTGAGATCAACAGATAAAAATAAGTAAGATTAAGACCATTTCAATTATTAAGGAGTATTTCTGTTTTGCCAGCTGACAATTGTGATGCCTGAGACATTTAATTTAGAAATATTTAATTTTTATTGTCTTGTGTTAAACAAAAAGATCGAGAACCACGACTTGTAATTCATTAGCTACCCCAAAATTTTATCACAATATTTTCTGTATTTCAAGCCTCCTATCTGTTGTTCTCCTTCTAATCACAATTTTTGCAAATAAAACCTTTTCTTTCAAATTGTTAAATGGGGTTAGTATTACACTTGTGTATTTTGTTTGGTAGAAACCCTATTATTATTGTAATCTACCAATAATATTTCAAGCATTCTTCTATGATAAATAAATACCTAACCCTTTTGATGCTATTCATGTATTCATGATGCATTTTTATACCCCCTTGACCATATGCCACGAATTTGCTTTGTCTGCAAGTTTAGGAAGAAATGGTAAACTTGCACACCCTTAAGGCATTACTATTTTAATTTTTTTTACAAAAAATTGTCATACTCAGTATACCTTATTTATTTCTAATTAGTATGGGAATATTATCTCCCATCAAAAACCTTTTCTGGTTGCAGATAAAGGAATGGCCTTTCGATAAAGAGGTTAGCAGCGAATAATAAAAAAGGTGCTAAGAATCTACTCGTACAGGGTTTTTCAAAGACAGGGGGTTTGCAGGATATTGGGCCAGTAGATAAAGCAATGATGAAGTAACTAATTTATTTCCGTTTCTTAGTGGTAAGGCGATTCATTCCAATTACTGTAGCGTGTTTCGGCCAAGACGAACGGCTATAGTACAGAGTACTGCACGCAGGGTAGCCATCGTAAGCCATTGAAAGTTTATACCCAACAAGCTCAATTTGATAAAAATGATGATGATTTTACTTTATTTTCTATATAGAAGCGGATCACCAACTCTATCAACAATTTTTCATGCCATAATCTTATCGATTGCTCTTCACAATACCGCAAACCATGGATGTGCTTTCTTTGAAAATTCTTGGTTTTTCAATTTGAGCTTTAAAAGGCATTCTTCATTACAGAGTTATGTAAAAACCGAGATTTTTCTCCCTTTCCACATATGGTCTTCTGTTTTTTTGAATTTTTTTTCCAACTATAATTGTCATGCGTTTCAGTGAATCAGCTATAGAAGGCAATTGTTTCTCTAGGTTATCATAAGAGTGGCTTTAATTTAGTTTAATTTTATTTTATTTAACTTAATTTGATTTAATTAAAAGCTGTTTTCAGTTACTTCACTTCTCCAAGAAGAAACTTCCTTTAAGACCCATGATATAATTTCGTTGATAATGTCAAAATAAGTCTCCATATGTTTTACTATGAGGCTTATTACAAATACAATGCGAAATGTTTCAGCTTTTGTCACCAACAGATTGTACAGAGCACTTTTGTACTGATTCATTTTATTTACGTTATTATTATGGTGATGTTCTGAAAAACTGTTTCTTTTTCAGTTTAACATCTAACTTGATGCAGTTATTATAAGTTTGCAGGTTGTGCTTTTTAAACCAAGAGAAATGACAGAATTGCTCATGTCTACTAATTAGAAGTAAATTTACAGGCAAACGATTTATTTTGTGCTAAAAATTACCTTTAATAAGAAGTCCTCGCTATTATCTGTTCGCCTTTTTGATGAGCTTTCAGAAGAATTTGACAAGGAATCGGATTGTGCAAAGAGAAGTCTCCCCTGACCGGATGTGCATGTTGTTAAGATTTGAAAGTTCTGTTTTCTGTATGGGATAATAAGAGCTTGCAAGCCTATCAATTAAAAGAAATCGATGCGATAGTACGAGAGTTTAATTAATTACTTTTTTAGAGAATCTTCTGTTCTTTTGAAAGCTATTGTGATAATGGCCCAGTTATATATATATATATATATATATATATATATATATATGTATATATGGCCATATATGTATATATATGTATATATATATGTATATATGGCCATATATGTATACATATATATACATATATGGCCTTGTGAATAGCAAGAACTAACCAGAAAAATGCTAACTATATATCCATAAACATATGTATAAATTCTTAACAACAAAAGATAGAAAGAAACAGAATTCAGATGGTCCTAAACTGAAAATAGAATATAAATACATGTTACTGAGGATAGAATGACAAACAAAGTTGTTTTTTAGGCAAATAATGACTTTCTGCATATTTCAATTTCCCATTAGGTTTTTTAATCCTGAATACGTCACTGAGGGAGTTAGTAAATAAGGATTTTTCATGTAATGAATGCCTGGAGTGTCCAGTACTCACAGTTAAAGCATAATGGAACAGGCCACTTGCTTATAACATTGGCCTTGAGTAGTTCCTTATACCAATGTCATAACTTTTGAGGTGGAATTAAAGAAAGATTATTTAATGAGCAAAAGACCTCCCCCCACCTAACAACAGAGGGATGGTAAACACTTTTTTCTTTCAAGTTCGTTATTTAGTGCAATAATTGACGGGGGAACCATAACTTTTGGCAAGTTAAAAGTTGCTTTGAAAGCCGCGTTGGAAGAAACGGATCTAACATGAGGTAACATGAAGAAAGAGAAAACCATCACGTCTAATTAATAGAACAACCGAACATCGACTAATGTAGAAAAGTAAAATTTAATAAGCCCAAAGCCAATCATAAGAGGTCGTCAGACAAAGGAAATTATTGTTATTACTATTATTTTTGGATTAACTAACAATACAACTTCCATCATATATATCAAATTAGAAGATACTAATGAAAATGATAAAGTCAGCCATTATCATCCAATCCTGCTCACGGTAGCTTATGGGTAACAATCCGACCATTTTACTACCCGAAGCAAACTTGGATGGCTTGAGCTACCAATGTTTGTTAGCTTCACATAAGACACCTCACGTCAATAGTCCCGATAACACTTTTCTAATGATTTATTCACTTTCCCAAAGTACTGTCTTTTGGATTTCTCTCAATAATGCGTTATTTCTCATTATCAAACTCAAAGATTTTTTTTATGTCCCTTTTCAGTTCTTTCATTCCTCCACCGAGACACCCAACAACTATTGGAAACACTTTTACGTTATAATCTTTCCGTTTTTCAAGTATGTCAAAACGCATTTCTTAATCTTTTCTTCTGGTTTAAGACATCTGTTCATTTTGTTTGGGCATACCATATCGACTAGCAAAGTTGTTTTCTCCCGTCCCCCCCCCCCCTTTCTTAAGTAAGATCTGGTCTCCTCGCGGTGCAGTTCGTTCTCATTCGGTGTTCCCAATCCCAATACAGCTGCATGCTTTCATTCTCTAACACCTTTTTCCCATCTCTGGGTGTACCACTTTGTTCCTTCTGAAAGTAATCCTTTCTCCATTGCCCATTTGTCTGCCAAAACTTTGAGTGCATTGTTGTGTCATTTGACGTATTCTGATCCTGCAAGCTTTTTACATCCAGACAGGAGATGCTGTATTGTCTCTCGCTGTTCTCCACACAGCCTACATTAATCGGTATCCACGAGTCCTCTTATTTTCTTCCATGCTCTTGATTCCACCATCTACTCCTGTAAAGTGAATATTGATGCCGTTTTTCTTGAATCTGTATTGCACTTTAAACATACGTAATCTTCCTTCTTATATCTCAATGTAATCTCGCTCTGCAGTGGTTTCTTTGCTAACCTTCTTTTGCGGTTTCTTTTTTGTCCTGAATCTAACTGCTTCTTCAGCTTTTTCCATGCCTCCTTCCAATCATCAAATCTCTCTTTACAAATTGTTACATGTCCTTCGTCAAATGTTACATCTACAGCCATCCTTTTCGCTGCTGCGTTCGCATCTCTCTTTAATAAGGAATGCTCTTTATTCATTTCATGTTTCCACGCTACCCTGGTCCACGTGTCAGTCGATGTTGCCATATAACATGCTACTCTTGTTTTGATCTCCTCATATACGTCTTGGAAACGTTGAAGTCCTCTTCCACCATCACACCTTNGGTTTCTTTGCTAACCTTCTTTTGCGGTTTCTTTTTTGTCCTGAATCTAACTGCTTCTTCAGCTTTTTCCATGCCTCCTTCCAATCATCAAATCTCTCTTTACAAATTGTTACATGTCCTTCGTCAAATGTTACATCTACAGCCATCCTTTTCGCTGCTGCGTTCGCATCTCTCTTTAATAAGGAATGCTCTTTATTCATTTCATGTTTCCACGCTACCCTGGTCCACGTGTCAGTCGATGTTGCCATATAACATGCTACTCTTGTTTTGATCTCCTCATATACGTCTTGGAAACGTTGAAGTCCTCTTCCACCATCACACCTTTTTGCGTATGATCTCTCATAACTTGTTTGTCTTCTATGGAAACCTTCTCTCCGCAGAATAATTTTCACAATTTTATCTAGTTCGTCTATTTCTCCTTTTCCAAGGTGAACTACATTCATCACGTACCCTGCCACTGGTATTACATGGCAATTTATAGCTTTCATCAAGTTTTGATTATTTAGGTTAAGTCCTACCAGGTGGTTCATCTTCTTTCGGATTTCTTTCTTCACTCTCTCACATTACTCCTTTTACATCGATTTTATCCGTTTGTTCACACCCCAGAAATTTGTAAATTTCGTTTTTGTCTGGGTCAAATACGTTCATCGTTTCTTTTAACACTGTCAACCCATTTCCTTTGACTATTTCCGCACATTTGTTTACTCCATAGTCAGCTCCAGTGTCCATACTCGCTTTTACTATTATCTCGTTGACAATCTCAAGATTTTGGTAGGTTTTTGGTAGATCTTCAAATCATCAATAAAAAGACTATGTGTTCTTTTTACTCTTTCGCCATCTTTGTTTCCCATTTTTCCTCTTTCCGTTTCTTTTCGTTCCGCATCTCTCTTCTAATGTCCTTGCTATCGCGTAGACTGCATCTAGCACTTTACAGATATCAACATTGTTGGTGAGATGTTTTTCTAACACCTTGTTTACAGTGTCAATTTCCTTTCTTGGAAGCCCTTTTTTTAACTTTACTAGTCTTTCTCTGTTTGCAAAACTCTTTTTCGTTGTTAGCGTCAGTGAGGCTAGGACATCTTCAAATCTCATTTTCAAAATCATAGTCTCTTCTTCTTCGTTATTTTCGTTTTCATTTTCGTTTACTGAACTTTCACCATTTTGACCGAATTCACTGTCGTTTTCTTCTGGCTCAGCATAAATAATCATGTTGTCATTCTCTTCGTTCCTATCTGGTTCAACATTTCTCAGGGCGATATCTTGTGGCTCCACGTTTTCTCCATCTCTGACCTCTATGAGATTAAGTAGAGATTTGTCTTTCTGAAATCTGCCTGCATTGTCCCTCAACGTTTTGGCATTCATCTGATTATCACCATAGATTTCATTCTACGCTTCCTTCTTTCTTTCCATGAATCCTCTTCCTTTCTTTTTTTCGCGTTCTTCTATTCTCAATAGATTTACCTTCATCTAATTTGTCCATTTTCTGCTGACATTCGGTACATTCAATTGTACTAATCTCCTTCCACTTCCTTCAGACACACCATTCTTTGGTATTTCTTTCTTAAATCTAGTTGCATTATCACGGAGATTTTGTTTCGAAACATGACTTTTGTCAGGGAATGTTTCGTCTCATTATTTTTTCAGTCTCAGCAAAAATCCAGTACCTCTAGTACTCTTTTCATCTGCGACTCGTACTAACCACTTCTTCTCATCATCAGTATGTGTTGACAAGTGGTGTCTTGTCTGGGCCTCTCCATTTGGGACAATTCTGTTTCCAGCCACTTTTTCTCCCTGGAGTGCTCCTTCTTCGGTGTTATTAATGTCATTTGGTTGAAATTGATTTTGATCTATACCTCCCATAAAACGTTTTTAAAATAAGCACGTGTAACAAGTCGATCTAGAGTTTCACGACTCTCTAGACAAGGCATTTGATTTTGGCAGTGTCGCCCCTTCTACCAAGTTCCGCGATCGGTGATCTCATAACGCAGCGGCCATTCACCCATAGCGGCACGGTACCTTCGGGTTGCGAGTATAATTGATCGTGTAACCTCCACTAGATGATTTGCCACTCAAGGCTAAAGATTATCATCTACCCATAATTGTTTGTGTAGTTTCCACTAGACGGGTTGTCTTCCCAGACAAAAGAGCTCCGTCTTCCCTGAAAACTACTGGTAACGTTAACGAGCTTGTTCTACCCGGAGCACTGGTTATTTAAAGGCGCCAAGTACTCGCCTTTCGCCCCTTCTCCTGTTAGTTTCAAATAGTTCTGCCACGTGAGGGCCAGGAGTTGGACTTGGACTGCCAGAGGCTGTATTTTACGCTTGCCATTGAGATATTTTGTGGGTATTGGACGCTCAACTTCCTCAACCATCTCGGCATTAGCAGTCCTTCAGAATATTATTAGTATTATTATTATTATTATTATTATTATTATTATTATCATTATGTTTTACATATTTTCTCACAAAACTTTAGTCCTCGTTTGCTTCGGTTGTTATTGGTGTGATCCTGAATAGCTACTTGCCATCAAAGGACTCACAAGCCTTAACCTGTAACAGTAATGCCCTAAGACCAATCGTAAGATTCGGTCTGTATCTAACATTCACCGTTATTCTGATTTGTTTAACAAAGTTTCTCAAGACATTTTCCAATCCACCCACGACTAAAGGAAAAATTCCAACCTTCTTCATTTTCCACAGTCGAGTAATATCAGCTCTTAAAGGTCTGTACTTACCAACTTTCTCCAATTCTTTTTCTAGCACCCTCATATCGTCAGGCAATAACTTCTCTGTCACATTGTAAAACAAAATCCCAAATTATTTTACATGAGCTTTTAGCTTATGGCTTAAGCTGGATGGCCTTACATGGATGGAATCTTAACTCGTTACGTCAGTTGATAGGTAGTTCTAATAGCAGGCACAGTACGTGGAAGGCCCCCTAACTCCTGCTGGTCAGACACAAAAGAGACTTCTAACAAACACTTTGGTTCCTGTACTGCAGGAAAAGCTAGTCACTGTATATGACTTGATTGAAGAGATCCAGCTTGGGTGGAAAATTAATTTTTTACATCACCTGATCATCATATCTAATAGAAGGGTCCTCGTGTCAGAGAGGGAGGGGAAGCCAATGTGTACAAATTCTATCGAGACGTAGACCCCGAAACAAAGCAGATTGTCCTGATAATCCCATAATACTGTTAACCTTACCACTATGTGGGAACTACCAGTTGGTTGGACTCGAAAGAGATGTCTCAACAAGATGGCGCTTTCTCACTTACTACAAACTTTTGTACGCCTTCTGTTGTACATAGTAATAATTTCACTGACAGAAAAATCGGATTTGGGTTTCCCCACTGACAATATTAATCATCGAATATATTTAAGTTCCCTGATCCGACAGTGCTAACAATGTTAATAGCCTTAGGACAGCTTAAAATAAAAACAATCATCAGACTGACAAACATTATTTATAATACTAGAAAACGTCCAGGTGACTTGAAAAAGTCTATATTCATAACAATACCGAAGAAGGCAGGCACGACCGAATGTGAACAACATAGAACCATAAGTCTAATGAATCATCTCACGAAAGTTCTTTTGCGCTTATTAATGAAGAGAATGAGAAATAATCTTAATCTAGAAATATCATACGCTCAGTCTGGGTATTTGATAAATAAAGGTACACGAAATGCAATTTTCTCACCCAGAATGCTTAGGATCTTTTTCTGTGCTTTATTGATTCCTCAAAGCATTTGACAAAGTGAGAGGATTTGTTTGATATCATTTCCAATCTCAACATAGATGGCAAAGATATGAAAATTCTAGTAAATCCTTACTGGGAGCAAGTTGCAGCAGTTCGGACCGATCAGAAACGCAACGCTTACAAACCAATCGAGGTGTAAGAAAAGGATGTATAGTATCACCCGATCTTTTTATTATCTATAGTGAAATATGGATTGCCTATATGAGCTACAGAGCTCCATCAGGCCGGGTTTGAAATAAGAGATTCTCATCTCGTACATTGGCTGTCAAGCAAAGATAATGATTCCAGTCTGTCCATCCAGTTATACCGCCGGACACACAGTGGTGCCGAGACAAAGCAAATTTACTGCTGCAGTAAAGGAAAGAATTTTAGTTCTGCTAATTACTTTTCCTGAGTCAGCGATCCTCTACCACATACTGAAACCCAAAGACTGTTGAAAACTAAAGTCCAACTGTCTGGGAAAGATGCCTTGACGATGTTTTCACAATTATTAAAGATCATCTGCACGGTTTCTTTGTGCAGATCAAGAGTCTTCACTCAAACATTGTGTTCTCCATGGAAAAAGAAAAAGAAAGACAATTGTCCTTTCTTGATGTCTTAGCGAGGAGACAAGTAGTCTGCATCATTCCTTATACTATCTGCAAGAAACCAACTCTCACAAACCAATTCATTAATAACACATCATATCACCCAGTTTCAGTTTGTCATATTCTTATCACCACTCTGTTTTGAAGAGCAACAGGGATCATTTCATACCAATACGACCTCAGAAAAGAAGAAAGACGCCTTCAAAAGGTTCTCCTATTTAATGGATACCATACTACGGATATACTAAAACAAGATAAATAAAAAAAATTATCCATTACCAACAGTACAGCAATCACATCAGCAGTATACCTTACACTCGTCCGGAAATATGGTTTTCAGCATTACAGAAAAGAAACACAACAAACACAAGATAAGTATTGCACAATTCCAAAAACTACTTGATCCCTGTCACCAAGCTTGTCCGCAATATCAAAGTACAAAATAGCTATGCCTAATTACTTCAGTATTTGACGATAGGAAAGGTATCTCTCTAAACGTAACTTTAAAAAAACTTACGACGCACGACATAATAAATATCCTATATCTATTACAATGTTGTTCTTGTGTACTCGTTTATTTCTTAATAAATTTTCGATCTTTACTTGGTTGCTACACTAAAGCATTGATTTGTATCAATAGGAAATATGTAGCCACCTATGACCATTTTTACTTACTCAAATGCATTTTTTCTAAACTGTTTTGATATTTCCCCCTGTAAGGTTTTGTCTTGTGTATTTTTGTAATTCAGTTAGACCCTAACATGATGAGTTGAAATAACTCTCTTGTCAACTTTGAATTCACGTACCAGCAGAACAATGAAGTGGTTAGTTATCCAGTTGGGGAGGGCAAATATAAAAGTGCGTCTTATCATTTTAAGTATCTTGGCGTTTTTAATGCAGTTTGGTTTCCATTGATTATAAACGTACTTTAGCAAATTGTCAAGTCATTTTAAAAGTTTATCGTTTAGTCAAAAGCAGTTGAAAGAGCTTAGGGTGAGAAATGCAAAAGTAAAACCTGAAGAAGCTATTCTAATACCAGATATTAATGACTATGGAACTCCATTATCACAGGTGCTTTCGAATGACCTTTTCTGTTCAGATAAGTGGACAGAGTCAAAATTCTGTCAATCTCATGGTTGATTGAAGCATCCTATTGATCATACTCAATAACTTAAATGATATATTTCTGACTTTGTGGTTTTAAGGCGGATCCTTTATGCAATAAAGGCCAAATATTTGTTTATTGCGACGAAATAAAATGATTAATAATCACGTTGTACGTGCAATTTATCATGCTTCCTATAACACACACACACACACACACACACACACACACGCACACACTTGGCTGGACCAGGAATGGTGCTCAATAAGCAGATGGGAATTAATATATTGTCTTATAGAAAAACTGAAGTCAAGATATTACTATATTTGTTGCTGCAGCTATGCTGTTACTCAGAATTTCACGTTATGTCAGCATCGTTTGACAGATTTTTTCCGGAAGCCTGCCCGATGATCAGATCTCATAAATAAACACTTGCGCAAACACACAGATGTGTATATATATATATATATATATATATATATATATATATNGTTTATTGCGACGAAATAAAATGATTAATAATCACGTTGTACGTGCAATTTATCATGCTTCCTTTAACACACACACACACACACACACACACACGCACACACTTGGCTGGACCAGGAATGGTGCTCAATAAGCAGATGGGAATTGATATATTGTCTTATAGAAAAACTGAAGTCAAGATATTACTATATTTGTTGCTGCAGCTATGCTGTTACTCAGAATTTCACGTTATGTCAGCATCGTTTGACAGATTTTTTCCGGAAGCCTGCCCGATGATCAGATCTCATAAATAAACACTTGCGCAAACACACAGATGTGTATATATATATATATCAAATAGGCCTATAAACTTCTGTGTTCATAAGGCTATCTGTTTGTATGTCAATAGTGTTATATATCCGTTTATTTCAAATTCGCTCTTACCGAAGCAACAAAGAAAAAATAGATTGTTTTCATTTCTTCCACAATATTTGTTATATGGTTGTACTCATATGTATATACACGAGTAAAAATTAATGCCAACCATCAAAGGAGTACACCTAATCCAGTCCAATAGCTATTACTCAAAGTCATGGGATGAAGGTATTACAGTTGACAGTACAAGCATTCAGCTTAAATTAAACGAACGCAAAATGCCATGCTAATTAAGTGTCGTGGACCATGGTTGAGGTTGGTAAACCAGAGATTCTTTTTATCTTCTACCTCGTGTATTGTAGTGTAGTGTAAAATAATGTAGTGTAGCCCTATAAATGTGTATGTTGGTGGCGGTGGTGGTGGAAGCGGCGGCGGCGGGGTTGGGTGTTGGGTGTGGTGTGGTGGGTGGGGGTAAAGGCAAACCCGTTCATGTTATTTATTACCAGCGCTCTACGTGAAATAACAGATAACCACAACTTTTTAATTTTTTCATAGAATTCAGTAATATAGATTTTTATTTGATGTACTTGTTTTGGTAATATACTCTTATGTTTTTTTTATAAAATAAATAAAATTGCTTTTGCATTACTTGTGATTTGTTATTTATATTGATACTGGTACAGCTCGTAGTCTTCATATTCTCTCTGTATAATTTAGTTTCCAAGTAATGTACATTAATACCAAAGATTTGAATGCCTTCACTTGAAACTGAGCCGAAGTTTCATTCTTATATTTTTAAAGTGAGAGTAATAGGAAAAGACCTTAAAAAAGACTTTTCTGATTCTTTCTCCTTTGTCTTAGCAGACGCAATGGTATCAAATCCTAAAAACGCTGTTAAACAGACGGACCACCAAGATATTCATTTGTAAAAAATCATGAATCAAGGTCATGAATCTCATTAATCATGGTCATGATACGATCATATTAGTTACTATTATCAACTTAACGACATCTAAAGCACAGTTATAATTTCCTTTATCAACTCAAATGCCATAACAGAAGATCCACTGCTGTGTTCTTGATGCTCAGTAAACATTTATATTTCGTCGATGAAAACCAGACCAGTCAAGGAGATTCTTGTGGAATCATGATATAAATTCTGAAAAGCAGAAAAATAAATTCAAGACACCTTTTTTGAGTTTATGCTCTGGGGTTTTACCGATATTTTGAACACTACTAAAACCATGATAACAGAAATATGTGAATTATCGTTTTTAAGTTATTTGAGTATCAATTAATATATTTTCATAATTGTTATAACATTAGCAATAAAAAATATAGGGGAAAACATAAAACCCAATGTGGAAACAATACAAGCTATGCTATTTATTTTTCTATTTAAATATATGGCAGGATCAGTATATTTTTTACGGTCACTGATCAATTATTCAGCTTTGTCATTTACATTTCCTTTTTGTCTTGGTTACATTCTCTATTCCCAAAATAACGCACATCTTTTTCTTTATTTTAATCGAATTCCCCAATTTGTATCCAGAGTAGATGCCAATAAAATAATTTCAATTTCTGTTCTTTCTTTACTTCATGTTTTGCTAGATCTTTATTGATATGTTCATATATTAAAAAATTTCTTTCACTTGGGTTTATGACCAATCATATTTTGCGATCCACTACAAAATTTCACATTATAATTGCGGGACTCCCCATACCAAAGGGCTATTTTATTTAGATTATGAGCATTATATTTGACTAGAAGAGCTATTGCACGCGTGTTAAAGGCGCCAGAATCTCAATTATAGAAAAAATAAGGGTTTTCATTTTTCTTGTTTTAAAGCTATATTTCATCTTTGTACTTCTCCTTTTCATTTCAATTTATCTTCTTCTTTTTTCTTCTCTTACATTTTTCTTGTCTCTTTTATTTTCCCTCTTCCTTGTTTCATCCTGCTGGTCCTCTTCTTGCTGTCAAGGAGTAAACAGTGTGCTGTTTCTCTTTCTTTGTCATTTCGTATTTTTGTCTCTATCTTTTTCTTGTCACGTTATTTTTATTCCTTATTTTCATTTTTTCACCTATTCCTTTCTCCTTTTCCCAATTTGTCGTGTTTGTTTTGTGTGATCCACCTCTTTTGTGTCTACTATGTCCTATACATTTAGTAATTTTTGATTGACTAGTCCCTAAGTTATGACTTGACGATTACGTTTGCTGATTGTTTTTCTGTCTTCAGGTCTCATTCCTGACGAAGACAAAGTCTAATTTACAGATCTTAAAACAAAGATGGAAAACAGATTTTATTTTTTTAGTGCTGGATGGCATCTGTTGTACTTCAGCGTCCACGTTTTGTTTTATTTACCTTCTTCTCCAGTTTGATGGAAATGGACGAAAAATTTGTGTGGCTCGCTTCTTACGAATATCTTTTGATGTCCATAATACTTGATATCTTTTCTACTATGCAACACTGACCCATCTGTTGTCATACTTGGCAAAGCAAAGAAACTATTTCTTTTAGAGCCAAAAATGCTTTTTTTATTTAACATCTTTGCTACTATCATTCTTTCTACAAAATATAAGTCTTCTTTCTTACCATTTTATCTTTCGATAACCTTTTTTTTCATTCCTAAGTTAATGTTTCTTTCTTCGGTTAGAGGTACCTATTCCATAGGTACTTCTTTAGTTCCACCTTACGCTTCAACCTCATTTTCTTACCGTGTCTCTTTGTTGACGCAGTAGATCACTGTATTATTTAATTTTTGAGAAATGAAAGAGGATGATACGGCCAATAACATTTTTAAGAATATCATCAAATGACACCAGTTCAGAGTTTCCTGCTGATCTCATCTGTGATGTGATCCGCAGGACGTCGCAGAGGATCTCGCCAAGTAATAACATAAGAAATGCTGAATTGTTTTTGCATGTATTGGTTGATGCAGCATCCTATGTAGGCCTTTATTGCAAATACCTTCAGGCTGAATTCATATTTTAAAATTCATACATACATACATACATACATACATAAATACATAAATACATACATACATACATACAAATATACATAAATACATACATACATACATACATACATACATACATACATAAGTTCTTAACCCAATAGCCCTTACGGGACTCTTGTGCACTGACCAGCAAAAAAGTCAATTTGACAACTAAAACTTTCTCTTAGTGCATTCCCGCAGACATGGCTCTTACTTCTTTCCCTTTTTTACTTCTTGCACTATCACATTTTTCAGCACTGTCTTATTACGGTTGCTTCTTCTAGTATATTTCTCGTCGACAAATATGAGCCTTTTTGTCAAGGTGTCGTTAGATACTCGTGCAACATGTGCAACCCATTTTCTGTCCTGGTTTCTTTTATACTCTGTCATTGAAATTGGTTTTGTGATGTTCAGTATCTTCTCATTGGTGTATTTCCAAGCCCAGTTTATTCTTTCCATGTCACTCTCACTTTTCTCTAACTCTCTTTTTTTGAAAAAATTCTTGCCATTCCGCCACCAACCATACGTCTCAAAAATTGAATATGTTCTCTTTGCATCTTGGTATACTGTTTTTGGATCAGTGTCCAGGTCTCACAGCAGTAACACAGCTTACTTCGGACATATGTAATCGTAAAATTTCATTCTAATCTCAAGTTTCAGATGATTCGCAGATTTTAATATTGCTTGACTTTGAGATTTGCTTATCTCTAGCATGGAATGGCTGCAATAAGTTGAAAAAGATCTGGCGATCGAATCTTTCCAGACAACTGAAGATATTCCTATCCTCAACAAGAGAAGAACCTGTTCTTATAAAAGGCTCGGAGATAAGGCCACCCAAAGCAGGGTTTCACAAAAGACTTGATAGATGCTACACAAACCTCTTGCCAAGAGCTCAAACCATCAGTTGGCGTGACCATGCTACACTAGCTGACATTTATGGCAATCTCTCACGTACAGGTACCCTTTATTAGAAACACTCGTATCACTGCAGAGCGTCTACCAACCATGGTGAGAGATTGTGTGTGTCGGCGTGAAAAAGTGCCTGGAATATCTCCCCAGGGCGATGAGTAAGTAAATGAATGGCACCTTTATATTAAAATGGACTGGGAACTACTTTATGGCTGAAAACAAAATTTACATAAAAGAAGAAATGAATTTACTGAAAGACAAAAAGAGCAATGGGAATTTTAATCAGCCCAGTCTTATTCCAGTCTGAATGAATCCATTAGAAAGTTGTCTGATGTCTTCTAAGTGGGCGTATACAATAGAATATAGAAATGCTTTAATGTTTACAGCTCACTAAACTTATTCAAAGAGATAACATGGAGAACAAAATTAACTTCTTTGAATGCAGTGGATATCAGATAAACTACCTCTTAAAATCCTTCAGGATGGCTAGAACGACTTTCGTGATTTACAGCACAGATTCATGACGCTAGCCTGATGCGTATGTGTGCAAGCATTAAATTACTAATGGCTTTAATTAGGTTTGTTGTGCACATGATTGATGCCACGTTTTTTAAGTGTGCTCGTTATGAAAAATGAGTGATGTAGTATGGCAATTACTAGAACAATTATAAACATAATTTAAGCGTTTGTGATGACTTTTGTCACCCTTGCTTTTCTTTGAAAATTACCTTTGTTCAATTTCAACTTGGTGGTAGCGAGATCAGGAAATAGCTCTAGAAATTGCCACAGCCATTTCCTGAAGGTTAATAGCAAAACTGGAATAAGGAAATTGTGCGACCACGCCTTTTATTTTGTTTGTTAAAAGGATCACTCTATATATTTTCATCTATTTTTTTATCACATTTAAAAAAGATCCTTAAAAACCAACTTGTGTCTTTCAAACAAACAAAGCAAGTAAAATGCATCTTTAACAGGACAGGTGACTCCGAGAAGAAAATCTTTTTTTCCACAACCTTATTTTCTTTCCTCTAACTATCAGACTTTAGATTTCTCATTCATAAAGCGATATATTTTTCTTTTCATGACCTGATCTCTTTTATTCTTAACAATATTTGATTTCCTTACTTTTGTATCTTCTTCTTAGTTTCATACACTAAGTGATTTGAATCCTTATTCTGGAATTTTCACCAAATTGCTAATCGCCAAAAATCCTTAATTTTTTTTGTTATCAAAGCAGATTTAGAATTTGAACCAAGATTTTCCGATTTCAAGAGTATTTCACTTTCAATGCTTTCGAAAATATTCTTTAATTTTTTTCGTTGAATTTATTTTTTCTGTTATAATACAATTTTTACTTCTTTGTGTCCTTATGCTGGGAGCTAGAGAGTTAGGATTTTATATATCCCAGCAGGCGTTGACTATGAGAGGAATGATTTTGAAATACGCTTTCTTGGTGCAAAATTCCCATAAAATAAAGTTATTGTGAGAGAAGTAAATAACAGGATATTTCAATATGTTTTAAAGCAGTATTCTTACTTGATTTGACCTTATCTATTATAATGAAACTTTCGTTTCTTCTCGTGGCCCTAAAGAAAATCTCACCAGAGAACTCAAAAGAAATTAGATGGGAGGGGTAAAATTTTGACTTTACCAGCTCAAGCAGTCATCGTCTCCCAATGAAAACTATTGTAAATTTGATAAATCTATTAAGGTTTTAATTTTAAAAACCACTAAATTTTTTGTTAGTCCCAATCCAACATTTAAGCTAATTGATATAATAAATTCAATAATTGATTTTATGACTTAAATAGTGCTCGTTACTCATTTTGGCTTTTGACCCAGAAGAAACTGTTCTTTGAAAAAGTGTTATCTAGAAGGGGCTGTTTATTAGGAAACAACTTAATTTGAGACAACCTAATTTCCTTAAGAAGTGAAATGCTGCTATAAGAAAATATAGGGCTTCACGTTACCGGGTTTTTCGGACTGTATACGAGAGGAGGGTACCTGTACATGAAGGGTGGTATACAACGAAGGTGAGAGGTTTGTCCTGATACCAATCAATTTATTCAGGAGGGCTAATCAGACGTAGCTTAGAAAGTTAAATTATCACTGACAAGGCAGTTTTTATTGACATAACTATGATGATTCAGTGTTAAATATGAAAGTAAAAAGGTACCTGAGGACGATAACAGCCAACGTTTTGTCTTTCGAGGAGAGAAGTGCAAGAAAGGCAAGATAACACAGCATACAATGAATGTTTTTCAATTTGCTTAATTCTTATTATGGTACGCACGATATACATGTTCAGCTCTCTTATTACATAAACTATAACAGGTAGTTAGTTATAATCTTTGTTTTTTTGTTTGAATGAAAATTGTAGCTCTTACTCCCCAATTAGAGTGCCTTTTTTTACTCGTCCTTGTCAAATCGGCTTAAAATCTGCCACAGATGAAGGAACTTCACTGTTTTGTAAATCAGAGCTCTTCACAAAAAAGGTACGTGGAGGGTTTAAGATTAAAGTATGATTTGGTTAAGAGCATATTTCTAATAGCAGATGGGGGTCAAGGCCGTATGTTCAGGTTCTTATCAAGTGTGGATCAATGGGTACTTTCACTTGTTATTCTTCATACATTTTCCAAAGAATCTCTTTCAAAACAATTCCAAAATCTATTTTGTCTAGTGACATGGTGTTTCCTGGGACGGGTCGGAAATGCTCGTTCTGATGCTGATTAAAACCCAGTTTGAAGCAACTGGAAGTTCACATTGATTTTTTTCACACACATTAGTAGTAACATGATTAAACTAGTTGTCTGACCGCAAACAACACCGCTTCTGTCCAAACATTTATTCGTCACAAAAAGAATTTTCTGCTAATTGACTTTTTTTTGTTGGGAGAAATTAGATTTTTTGACGGAGAAGGACCACAAATGCCACTCAGATAAGCATAGTATTGTTATCTACAGTACATCCCTTATAATACTCACCTAGGTTATCCGAGCATTAAAATGTATTATTAGAGAATTTTACCCGACACAATTTCGATTGACTGAAGTTGAAGAGGTTTTTCTTGCCTATAACTGACTCATTTGCTGAATGTCATTTAGTCTCAAATCAAGTTGTGGCACTTTCATAGCAGCTCTTTGGTTTCGAATATTTCTGGATCTGAAAATGAGTATATCCTGGGATGAATTGCTTTATTTGTCTCTTTAGAATCTTTAAAAATGATGATGAAATATTCTATTTGTCTTATTTAAGAAGCCGTGGATTAATTCTATTATTCTTGAAGTACAATTAGTTTGAGAAAACAAATCAAATTATTCCAATCACCTTGGGTTTACACACACCCAGTTTTATTTAAGAGCCTGAAATTATCAACCATTGGACATAGTTTTGGTAAACAACTCATTTCTAATTATCTTGAAGGCAATTTCCATTTCAATTTGGAGAAATTCTAATCTAAATAAAGATTAAATCAGTTCGTGTAATCGAAAATAAACTGTATCATATTTTTGAAGAAGGAGGAACACAGAACTTACACAAATGGATATTCACTGGCCAGGAATCGCCATTCCACATGCCAACTTAAAAAACCCAGAAATTTTAATTTAAACTTAGTTCATTCTTGTTCACATTTTACCTTCTCTATGTGATGATACGTTAATCTTTTTTCACTTTTAACATTTCAAAATTTACTTAGGCCAGAAATACAACGAGAGCTTTACACGTTTTGCTTTCCTTGATAAAACAAGGAGGTGGAGCAAAATCTTTAAAATAAAACTCAAAACGTTCAACGTAACTGAGGGAAAAACTGTATGATACTAACCACTTTACATTGACGTATATATATATATATATATATATATATATATTTATATATATATATGTATTGTGTTTTAGTTAGTAAATACACTGGTTTTTTTAATTTTGCTTTGAAAGAGATGTTCGCTGAATCGGAAGGACTCAGGCCTAAATTGAATCTTAGCTGTGTATAATTATCATGGGGTGTTTTCCCCCTGTTTACTGCACAAGAGGACTCTTTGTGACGATTCTCTGACTAAAGCACAAGACAGTTTATTTCTTTTGAACCCTGGACTCCTGCTGAATTAAAGTAAGGACCAATATAAAAACAGTAAATATCATAGAGCAATGAAAAATTGTTTGTATTCCGAACTGGATTCAATCAGCGCTTATGGCTATACTAGACACATGTTCTGGTACCTGACGTATCGAAGGTAACGTAAAGATACCAGCGGCACGGAATATGAAGTTGACGATTTAAATGCCTCATACGAGCATAGATTAATATGTATCTCACTTCTTAAATGTGGCCTGATGTGTAATATGTAGAGCACTTGTCAGAAATTTCTCAGGAATAAAACAAAAAGAAAAAATGGGTAATGAAATTCAAGTAAACACACAGTGAGTAACAAGCTCTCCAAATGGTCATTGCATCAATGAAGGCGTTAAAAAGGCACCGGAAGAGATGCCCCATACTCTCCGAAATCAAAATTAGATTTTTTATTTTTAAAGTCAAATGACCCGAGGATCATGTTAGTCACATATATTAAAAATATCTCTTTGAGATATATAATGTTAAAAACCACGTTTTTGCAAATCAGGACGTTCAACACTGATCTCTTGATTCATTGCCCATGAGCCATGGTTACCAGTAGTCCAAAATTTTTTTTACATTTCCTGGAACGAATTCCCCTGAATTAATTTTACGTCCCTTACTCATATTTGCGAATTGACTTCCCACTGCAGCGAAGTCTAAGTTTTCAGTTAAATCCCCATGCAGCAAGGTTGTTAAATCGTTCAGTAGTCATACTTGCAGGAAGCCACGTCTTTAATCAAGGTGTTGTGAAAAAAAGTCTTCCGAGGTGCAAGATGAAGAAGGATTTACAAGCAGCTTAAAATAAGCTTAACAATGATTATAATTTATGGTTTGATGGCATGAAACGCAATTGATTAAATATGTCATAAAATCTTTTGACACAGGCTGATTTCAACATTGTGTAGAAGGGAAATGCTCCTGTTTTGAACGCGACAGGATCAATCTCTATTTAATAAACCCTTTCAACATAATGAATCTCACTTGCATAATCATTTTGTCTCAAAATTGTTAACAACATTTCGTCCATCTTGAGAAATATGGTAAAAGTGGATTGATTAAAATGATCTTTGATGGTAGATCAAAAAAGATGGAAACATTCAAGATATTGCTGTCTAATCTTCTGAAGTCTTTAAACTGTATGAATTTTTGCTTCTTTCATATCCAGCTACCTGCATGTATTCCACAATAGATTTGTAAATGGCCCCCTTCCTCTATCGACCCGTATTGGTGACATTAAAGACCCGTATCGGATTGGTTTTTTTATGTCACCAAGCACTTTCTCCCCATTGGGGAAGTATGGAATATGATATCCATTACTAATCCCATTACGTCTTTCATGATCTTACAACAGTTTAGGGATGCTCTAATACCTAGATTTCGGAAACATTCCTGACAATGGCCAGACAATGCTTTTGGTTTTTCGGCTCAAATATTAACAAAAACGCCAGATTTCATTGCAATCATACTGCTTGTACAGTCGTTTGCTTGACCTCTTAGATTTTAGAATGGAAGCCACATTCGTACCAAACTGTGTTTTAGAGCCCTTAAAATGGACGCGGTTCAACCATCAGGAATGTTATGAAAAACAAAAAAAATCCTCATGAACATTCAAATCTTTTTCTCGTCTGGCATCAAAGAAAAAATTTATCAGATCGACCTGATTCAAGTTCCTTTAAGGGATTTTGCCTAGCCATAGGCTGTAACAAATCGTTTTGATGTATCATTTTGCGAATATTTTCGTTGACAAGAGTGCTATTTATTTTCACCGTAAAAATGGTTCAAAATATTTCCATCGTCCTTGCACACAAGTTTTAAAGGTTTTAATAATTTCTAAAAAAATGGAAACAAATGACAACGCTTATTTCTTTTCGCTCGAAAATAAATCTGAGGTGTCCCATTTATACAAAAGTTATGGGAATAAAGTGAAATTTATGCGTTGCCCAAATAACAGAAGTAATCACAAATCAGAAAAGAGACTTTCCATGTGACTTTATTGAAACTAGTAATTTAGGAATATCCTGAATCATTACACGACAACATGTGTTATTAATTAGCTTTTGAATAAATTCGGGGTTGCTCAGGGGAATATGTCACATAAACGTGTGTTTGCAATCTTCTAATTGCTCTGTTACTGTATCTGTTCCTGTATGTTGCGGCTAGTTTTGCAGACGTTGATAATACTGTAGCAATTGAAGAACTAAACGCTCAGGACGGGAGTAAGCTTAACAGAATCTGATTTTGTATGTCTAAGAGATGCTTTTTTTGTGGAAAATTTTGAGACCCAAACTTTAAATTTTTGACTTGCTTAACTTCTTATTTTAGTCTTATTTGCAATTAGTTACCACTACCCTTCAAAATGAAATTTGCTTAATTTGCATCCTAAAGGACAACATTCTCTAATATGAATAGTAAGAAGAAAATCTTTAACAAGATACAAAAATTAAAAATTTTGAGGGCAAAATCCGTCATTTTGGGAGCTGTATCCGAAGTTTTGAAATTTTAACAGGCAGTTGTGTCCCTTCAGCACTTAAAAACCACAAATTTGTTTTTAACCATTCTCTTGTACTAAACTTCACCCTTTAAAATCTGCTTAGGATTACTTCAACTCCTTTTTTACATCGACAACGGAACGAAACCAAACTCGAGGGGTAAACAACTTCCCACAAAAAAGCATACAAAATTTCCTTATTTTAGGGATATCTGTTAAAAAAGTAAAATAACTGACGAATGTGTATGGGATTTTTGGGGAGTAATTTACCCCTCTTCACAACTTGTTACATTACTTATTAATTACGAAAACAAATGGGTGACTGAATGAAACTGATGATTTGTTTTCGGCAATGACCTTTGATCTTTGATCAAAACAGCCTAGAGTTTCTCCGGGGTTTCCCCTGCAGATGGAACAAAAACTTTATGAGTCGCGCAATAAACGTGGTCATTACTCTGCTTTTATTGGAGACCATTTGTGTCTGCTCTACCAGAGAATTAAAATACAGCAACGTGAGCATTTTGGGGAAATGAAGACGGTGTTAATGGTTTTGCCTCACTGCCTTTGGGAGGAGGAGCAAAGATTACCCTCTGGGGCTCCTGCCCCTGTGAGCTTCCCACAGGACTTTCATTCCAGCTTCGGTATCGAGGGCTGAGGTGGGGACCTTTGGGGGCCAAGGAAACTTATTCATCCACTCTCCTGAAATTTGTACCTGGAGAACTGCAGGGGATGAAGCCCCAGTGGAAAACGGTGGTTGCCCCGAGCTGGTCTTCGTCAGTTGAGTGCGCCGGATTGATTGGTTTACCGTTTACATGTTTTCTTACAAGCATAAAGAAAGCATGAAAGAATAAATCTATCAAATATTACCGTATAATCTATGTGAGGTTCTAAGACCTCGAAGAAGGCCAGCCTCGGTTTGCTTTTAGATTTTTCTAAAATTTGGGGCATACTCCAAGCTCGGAATTGCTTTTATTAAAAAGAGAATAACGTTTTTACTCCATATGTATTTGATATTAATACAGTTTGGTTTTTTCTATATCCTCAACAAATTCAATATGAACAAAGACAAACGAGTAGTTACTGAAGAAGAGCTCCAAGTCATTGTTAGCAGAGTGATGCGTGACATCGCAATTCATGATTCTATGACACGCCCGACTTTTGAGGAGGCAGAAAAGAAGCAAGATCAAAGCAAACTGAAAAAGGAACTTGTCAGGCAGAGGCGGCAGGCCATTCAAGACACATCATTCAAATGCCCGGAGAAGACAATAGAGATATTACATGCTGGGACTAAAGATAGCAGAACCTATTAAAGAACTAGAAGTGGATGACCATCACACACTTGAAAGCCTTGCTTAGGGTGATAGGGCCTCCTCTAGCAACGAAATGCAGAGATTTGATGATCTACCTGATATACTGAGGGGAAGATATAGCTCGATCACAGAGCGTGAGATCACTGTGCATGGTTACTCAAGCAAAGGAAACAACTTCGTCAAAACACTTCAATACCTGATCAAGGGGGCGCGAGGACGTGCCAAACCAGTAGGCATTGACGAAGTGGTACAACGTCTGAAATTTGTTCAACAGAACTCTTTCCTACGAAGTTCAAATGATGATGACGAATTTGCAACTCATATTTTACAGTTGTCCCAGGAGGTTGACGACAAATAGTCAGGAAGGGGCCTGCTTAAATATGCCATGGATTTCGCTGAACAAGGAGATCCCCAAAAGAAAAAGAGAGTACCAGAACATTTGCAAAAAGAACAATTTGCACCATACTTCCATATTCAAAGTGTCGAGCAATACCTAATATTCCTTTAGACACTAATGAAGAATCACAATATCAAGATGGCAATAACATACATACAGCTACCAAGTATGGACCCCAGTGTCTTGCCCTGTTCCTTGCCAGATAACTACACAGTCTAGCTTGGTCGTACTTTGATCTTTGAAAATGGAGGCTATGAGTGTTTCCTACTCAAGACCAAGAAACCATTTACGTGGCACAACGTAAAAGCTGGGGTTAATGACATTTTACTACACCGATGGTAGCAACACAAAAGAGCGACTGAAGACTACTGTCTCTCCTGGTTATTATAACAGAATTGATACTCCGGCAGCAACGATACAATTCTTAATGAACGGACAGGCTCAGAAGGACATCCGGATTACAATTTACCCCTTTATAATGAGGGTGACGATCCAACGTGTTGTAACAGCCACTATACACTTCACACATAGTGCCATGGGGTTCATTATGGGTTTCCAGGTGATTTACTTCTGTCGTGCACCGTCACGCCTCCAAAACTTGCTGACATAAAGGCGGTTTGACCAGTATCTTTGACTCCCTGTCCAATTTCTAAAACTTGTATATAGGGTCATTTGCTGTACGCTTGCCAAAAAAGATCCCCGTTACCAAGCATGTTTCCGAAACACAATACAATATTGTGAGCTATTAACTGCTAGCCCTTCTTTGTGAGCCTCTTTAAAAATTCGTTGAGCTCCAGGTAACGTTGTTACTATTACAGTTATCATACATGTATCATCTGTAGTCAAGATTGGCGAGGAAATAGTGATTTTATAGTGACAGACTGGTAAATATAAGTACGTCGACACAGATACAGGAGTACCTGAAGGGTAGGAAATTGCAGGGAAAGGCACATTTTCTAGGAGTGTTTCTCTCAGATCTACTTCCACACCCCAGAAATAGGCTGCCTGCCAACATTGTGGCGAATTACGATCTACAAACCAGATCACATTGGGTGGCAGCTATAATGACCGACTCTAGGGTGCACTAGTTTGATTCCTATGCTCTAACACCAGATTCAGATGATCTCATCTAGTGATAAAAAAACAGATTTTTCATCCAGGGTGAGGGAGGCACCGAGGCTTAGACATGCGAATTACAACAAAACCGAGCTACAGAGTTTGGGAATGGATGTGTGTGGACGCTATGCATGCCACGTCTTGCTGTCCGAACTAGGTCAGGATAGGAAGATGTTCTCTGGAGACACTGATTTTAAGGATGCACTGATTCGGTCCACAATGGAGCTATAAACAAAAACGTGAGAAAATGTTAGAAAAGAGAGTTAGGAAAGTGGGAGAAAGGTGGGATGGGAGGATTGTCTTTTTTCTTCTTAGCTAGGAAATCGATACGAGAAGCATGGAAAAGGAGAAGTAAATTTGATCATTGTACCTAGAATGGGAAGTGCTTTGATTGCAATGTACTTGCGCAGGGCACTGAAGCTTAATCCACCTCCTTGCTGAGAGAGTTTCATAACAACTTTCTTTTCTGCCATAAATCTGTCGGGAAGTCGTCTCAGAGCAGCAACGTGCTTGTTCAGCTTCTTCACTTGGGCATGGCTCAGTAGCACCCGCCCGTTGAGTGTTTCGAAAGGAGTAAGAGTGGTTTAACAAGATAATTATCTGCATTTTTGAGGAGAGCATTACGCTCCCTAGCGTCACCCTTGGTAATAATGTGAATGTGGTGTGCTTTTCGTCTCAGTAACATCTTTGATAGGTATGTTCTCATCATCTAATTTTTCAAATAGAGTTAAAAACTAATTTTAGAGGTTTTGTTGTACGACCAGTTCTTATCCTGAGTATCACAGCAACAGGACCAAGATTGGGTACTTTTTTGTGAACTTTTTTTGTGTGTATCAAAAACCTCTGGTGGTGGTTCTATCTTTGGAACAACTCCAACCAGTTGTAGCTCCCCGGAAGCGTAACTATATTTTTCCTCCGCCACGTATAATAGCGGTATCTCCCCAGGGCAAAGTATGGTGGTCCAGGGCGGGCCGGTGGCTCGACGTTGACCCCAAGGCAGATCATCATGTGGAATGGATATGCGAACCAGGATACAAAAGGGAAGTAGTGCTTCTGTGGTGGCCAGGATGAGCTCGCTTGATCTTATTCCCATGCTTCTTCATGAGTGGGATGTATGCACCCATGAAATCTTTTCCTTCATCCACTATCAGTTTCCGTGGTCAGGTGAACGGGATAGAGCCATCGTATATTGACTCAAAAACTTTTACTTCATTGCTAGCCCGTTTGTTTTCCAGAAGTCTTGTTGCATTGTGTCAGGTGGCACATACCACGAGTGTCAAGACATAGGGATGACTACGGTCAGTAGGCAGGATAAGTAAGCCAGCTTTATAGGCACTGTTTAAATAGGATTTACTTTGTTTCTGTTTCAATCGTGCTGCACTATAGAATCCATCAAAATTGCAGTATGTCTTTGCAAATCTCTTCTCTTCTATTAAAGTCTATGATTAATGTTGCAATGAAAGCATGTCAACCTGCAGTTCTCGTGTGTCCAACATTTTTTTTTAGATGGTCTATGTAGAACTAATTCTTTGCTAAACAGTGATAGTCTTTGAAGAGAACAAGCTCTTCAGATATCCCTTACTTTTTCTGTGACTTATCCGCCAATTCCTTTATGTCTGACAACGAGTGAGCAGCCCCGCATGTGCTTGGAACTTTGAGCTTGATAATTAATTATCATAATGCAGTCAGTGGCAGGGTCTCACTGCTGAGATTCAACAGCTGATAGCAGTTTCTCTTTAAACGTAGGCAGGACCCTGGTGACTTAACTATGTGTCTCTACACGGGTTTCAACATTTTATATGGCATTCTCCACCCACACCTTTTTTCAGTGTAGCCCCAATGGGGTTATGCAAACATTAAAATTTCGTCCATTCACTGGGACAAACACAATCCAAAATGTGTCGTTCGAAAATTCCTCCCAGTGTAGGTGGAAAAGATCTCCCTGAGTTGCAGCAGTACAACCTAGAAATATCTGGCATTCACTGTGTGTAGTACCTGCTATACACAAATATAGAACAACAGTTGCCTTCAAAAAGTACACTCTTTAGTTTTCAGGAATGTCTGAGGTCTTCATTCCAATTTTATTGTGTGTGAAAACTTCCTTTGATTTTGACTCTCCTCGTGTTCTTTCACTTGGCGAGAGAAACCTCAATGGAAGTGTAATAGGTATCTTAATCTTGACAGAGATTTACTTTCGTTTTGAATAAAGGCTACAACTCATCTTCATAGTCCTGCTATCTATGCCCCACAGGATCCTTAAATCTATAGAGTACAGAAATGCAAGTCTAGATATAAGCCTATCATGTGTTTAAATTGTCTGTTCTTTAGGATACTTGTTTTTCAGTGTTTTTAAACTATCTCTTTCTTCTGCCTTATTTCTTTTTTTCTCTGGTTAAGAGGTATACAAGGCCACTAAGTAAAGGAAACTGTCAAAAAGAAGAAAGGGCAGAAAAAGGTTAAAGCAAGAGATAAGGGGATCTTAGACACTTTCAATTCACCTCACGAAAGAAAATCACTCAGAAAACAGAATGATCTACAATACAGGGATCCAAGAAAAGAACCTACATCCATAAAAATATTTATTACTTTATTAACTCGACCAATAACATCAACATAAAATGAAAAAATACATGTCCAGATATGACAACAGTACTCCGTGAAACAGTGGGTAATAGATTCAAAAGAATATAAAGTGACTTCAGGTTTAAAATAAGCTTTACCATGATACTAAAAAGCAGTCTTTTTTGAAACGGAGTCACCAATAGAATGAATATATAAACCCCAACAAATATCTGGTGAAAACAGCAAAGCATTTATCTTTAGTACAGAAAAGTCCTCAAGAGGAAAACCAATCTCAGCAGAGTTAATATCAGAATAATATTCCATGAATATTGAAAGAAGATAAGAATTTAGTTTTTTATGGGGGGACACCAGTTGCCTTTTGCCGTATTGAAAGAAACGAAGCCTTTTCTTTCCCTTTCTCTAACAACCTTATGTCCTTTGGGCTTCACTTAAGAGAGATTTCATAGTTTTATCCGCTCAACGATCTGACACCTCTTAGTTCCATTGCACCTCTATTGACAAACCCCTTTCTTCCTCTTTCTCTAACAACGTTATGTCCTTTGGGCTTCACTTACAAGAGATTTCATAGTTTTATCCGCTCAATGATCTGACACCTCTTAGTTCCATTGCACCTCTATTGATCACCAAGCCACTCCTTCTACAGCCACACCCTCTACCGCCAATGACGGTCACCAAATAACGGTCACCTACACAGCTTTATTGTTGGTGACCTTATAAATATGTCCTCTGTAACAATTAAGACCATGGGTGTGTTTCGTCATTTGTTAAAGAGATTTTTATATTGCCTCTTTCACTTTATCGATATACAGTGTTAACTGTTTGTCTCTCATTATAATTCTAGAATAATTCTAGAGACTCTGCTTAGCATTATATTCTGCTTCATTTTTTATCTGTTATGGGAATCTCTGCTTTATTCATATCGATTCCAATCATATTTGCAAATGTATTTCCTCTGTTGCTGATTTCCTTGTTCTTTCAGCTGTTCAAGGAATTCTCAAAGCCTTCGCTAAGATTGTGATTTATCAGAGTCGATATTTTTTTCTTTGAAACGTCCGAAAAACCAAGCTTTCAGATCCTTAAATCATATCTTTATAAATATAGCTTTTAGAATTTTTGATAATGACAGTACCTGTAAAAAAGACTAGTCATATTTTTACACACAAGACAAAGGCTGAAGAGTAGTAGTTAAATCTTAAATACAAATAACCAGTTTACGGTAAACTTTTTTCTAAATCCATAAAATTTTTTCTGAATCCATGATTTTTTTCTAAATCCATAAAATTTTTTCTAAATCCATAAATTTTTTTCTAAATCCATAAATTTTTTTCTAACTCCATAAATTTTTTTCTAAATCCATAAAATTTTTTCTAAATCCATAAATTTTTTTCTAAATCTATAAATTTTTTTCTAACTCCATAAATTTTTTTCTAAATCCATAAATTTTTTTCTAACTCCATAAATTTTTTTCTAAATCCATAAAATTTTTTCTAAATCCATAAAATTTTTTCTGAATCCATGATTTTTTTCTAAATCCATGAATTTTTTTCTAACTCCATAAGATTTTTTCTGAATCCATGATTTTTTTCTAAATCCATGAATTTTTTTCTAACTCCATAAGATTTTTTCTGAATCCATGATTTTTTTCTAAATCCATGAATTTTTTTCTAACTCCATAAATTTTTTTCTAAATCCATAAA